>CM075943.1:40867484-41405870 GCA_038030265.1 Corythucha ciliata | reverse complement strand
AACCTCCTCAGCCAATTTCCTTCAAGCAAGCTCGACCTCACATCGCGGAATTGAGACATTTCTTGTCGACGAGAGACGTCGACGACTCAGCTTTTTCCGCCTTGGTTTGCCTGGAAAATGTAATTGATTGGTGGTCACTTATGAAATTTGAAATTTTATCCCGCCAGAGCGCTCTTCCAACATTTGGTCTCAACTTTTGGTGCATTATACTATATTATATATTAGTGCATATTATATATTAAATAATATTATGGCCGTTTTCTTGTTAGCACGATATCTCTCGAAGAAATCAATTTAGCGGAACGCGCCTTGGCACAAAAATCAGTAGTCATAAGACTCCGGTCGGCGGATTCATGTTCTTCTTGACGGGCTATAACGTTTTTGTTCATTAGGTTAGGTATTTGCACGAAAAGCGTTCTTTTTCTTTTCAAAAATGACGTCAATCCCGGACTGCTCGAACTACACCTACACCACTACACTGAATGACAAACGAACGAACCAATTCATACGTCAAATCGCTTCTTAGGTAATTCTTTCTCGTCTGTCTCCCCCCCCCCCACGTTTTGGCTAGACTAGACGGCTCCCCCGGGCGATAGCCCGGCTCGCCCTCCCTTAAAGCCGGCACCGCATGGTGATAACCTGTGATGGCGAAACCCAGCGATGGAGATGTCCTGAACCTGGTGGAGCTAAATACGAATATGATCGTCGGCCGGCGTTACAGTGTCAAGCCAAATAAAGTGTGTTTTATAACTATTGGTCACTGAGGCCACTGAGGGTAAATGATCCAGGTGGACGATCATATTCGTATTCAGCTCCGTGAAACCTAATGAATGAGACCAATTATATGCCTAAGTTCCCCTGGGAAATCATGTCTCATATAGGAGTTTGACTGGTCTCTGAGGACGAATAATGCCCTATAGGCAGCCGCCACGCCGGCACACGCTCATATTCGTTTTCAGGTTTATAAAACCGGTCGAAATGAGTTTAGCTTCAGGACTATGTCTGTTCTGTTCAATTCATGTCCAAAAATTAATGACTTGAATTAGGTGTATAAAATGATTAGTCCCCATAGCACGGCAGTTTCCTCAACTCGTTTTACTACCATTATAAACGCCTTTCAAAACTATGTAATTCCGGTTGATTGGGGCTGTCGACAGCTCTCATTCTATAGGAAGAAGTGGTCCGTGAGAAATGTTAGAAAAAATTCCGACTTCGGTTTCTGGCTGATTGCGCAGAGAATATCGAAAATGTCATTCTAAAATTATTTAGAATGTAAATATTATCTAGAAGAAAGTAAAGCATACAAAAAATACACAAATTTGGTAACACGCATATATGTATGACCTAAAATGCTCAGTTCGGCCCGAAAATGACTGCGTTGAAAGGTTGGATTCTATAAGTAAAAACGCTGCGAATTATCGAACAACGCCTTATTATTTCGACTGTGGGTTTATTATTCATGGATGTAGTCAAATCCGGCTTGAAATTACATGAAAATCGACACCCCACACCCCTATGACCCCAAATCCTTTGAAAATCCCCATTTTGGACCCGCTTTTGGCCCATAAAACCCAAGGAGGTTATTTGATCAAACTGATCAGATGTTAGGACCAACTAGACCCCAAATGGAGTCTATGTGCGAAAGAACGAGTTTTTTCGAGCAATCCTAGGGCAAGATATGGCCCGGACGGCGGACGGACATTTTTTTTTATTGCAGATTTGGATTCTACGCACTTTGAAACGTAAAACTACAAATTTTGAGGGGGGGGGGGGTCAAAAAAATTTTTTTGCGATACGATTACAAAGACTTATTATTGAGAAATAATAAGCCAAAATCTGAGATTTTTGTATAACTTCGCTGCCAGTGACGGTGGAAAAATTGCAGCCATTCCGCCACGATTTATATGATAATTTCTGCGTCTGATGAAGGTATAATAATAATAATAATAATAATATATTTAGCCAATTTGTTGAATAAGTCGAAGAAAGAGCGCGACATTTAAAGGAAAACTTCAAAGCGGATTCAATTTAAAATAACTTATTCAAGGACAAGATTTGAAAAAAAAAAATGATACTACCGCATACGCAGAATTTCCTGGAGATTGAAATGAGTCTTTAAAAACCAGGATTGGTGCCAGTGGCGGATCTAAGATTTTATCTTGGGAGGGGTTCCTCCATAAATCTGATTTACTCTTTCTTTTTTTCTGAGAGTTTTAGCTACAAACTTGCCTCTATAGGAAGCGCCAATTAGCGTTTTCTCAATTTTAGCCATGAATTAGCAATTTTTCCCAACTTTTGCCACGATCTAAGCGATTTTCTCAATTTACTCGCGAATTATTTCTCAATTTTGTGTCGCAAATTTCCTCAATTTTAGCCGTGAATTAGCGGATTTTCTCTAATTGAACCGCTATGTTAGCGTTAAAATCCGTTTCAGCAGCGAATGAGCAAAAAATTATTGTCCACGCGCATTTTTACTTTTTTTTTTTTTTCTCTAGAAGCGAATGAGCTCTTTACCATCATTTTAGACGAGAATTAGCGGGTTTCTCAGTTTTAGCCGTGAGTTAACGTTTTTCCCCCAACATCAGCGTTCCTCATTCATGCGCATTAGCGTTTTATCTCCATTTTAGCCATGAGTTACTGCGTTTCCTCAATTTTAGTCACGAATTAGCGGTTTTTTTTTTGTTTTTTTTAACTGATCCGTGCATTCGCGTTTTTTTTTTTCATTTCATTTTAGCTGAAAATGAGTCCTGAATTTTAGCCGTGAAGTTCTCCTGCAAATCACCCGCTTTTACTCAATTTCTGCTTCAAATTAGAGAGTTTTCACGAAATCCGTGAAATAGCGTTTTTCTTCATTTCATCTTTGCATTAGTGTTTTTTCCCCTCTATTTTTGCCGCGAAATAGCGCTTTTTCTCATTTTAGACGCGAATTATTTTCCCAATTATAGCGGTGGATCATTTCTTAATTTCTTGATTTTAGCCGCGAAATCTCAATCTTAGCTATAAATTAGCGCATTTTCTCAAATTAATCCGTGAATTAGCGTACTTTTCCATTATAGCTCCTAATAAGCGCTTATTGCCAACATTAGCCACTTTTTAAAACATTCGTCACCATTTCAGCTGCAAATGAGTGTTTAACATTGATTTTACGCGGGAATTAGCAGTTTGTCTCAGTTCTAGCCGTGAAGCGGGCTTCACGATTATTATCACGTCTGCATCCTTAGCACTTTCTCAATTTTAGCATCGCACTGTTCCTCAATTTTAACCGCGAATTATTTCAATAATTTTAGCGGTGGATTAATTTTAATTTAAGCCAGGAATTAGCGCATTTTGTCAAATTGATCCACGAATTAGCTTCTTTTTCTATTTTATTAGAGAATGAGCGTTTTTCTTCAATTTTCGGCGGGACTTTGCAAATTTTTTCAGTTTTAGCAGTGAATTAGCGATTTTTCCACTTTTAATCACGTGAAGAGCGCTTTTTCTCAATTTCATTCGTGAACGAATTGGCGAATTAGAAGGCATTCTCATTTTGTCCTCCTTTTATGGGCCTCTAGAAACTTGGGGTTAGCGTAGTTTCTCTGTTTTGTCCGCGAAGTTTCCTTCAGATATCGAGAATTGGTATATTTTTCCTAATTTAAGTGGCAAAAGAGCGCTTGCTAACTACTTGACGCTATTCAACATTTTAAAACCTATACAAATCCACATTTTTCATCTTTAAACTCCCCTCCCCCCCTCTTCTGAATGGTGGCTCGGCTCGGACTGCCCCTCTTGTTCCTTCGTCTATGCACTACTGGCTGAATTTAACAAAGCTGGAAAAGGTTGACAATATTGAAATGAATATGGGTGAAGTGAAGGAATCCCTGGCATTCATCAGTGATCGTTTTGACTCCTTCGAGAAGGAGTTGAAAGAGTTTAAAAAATAGGTTATGGATCTGAAGGTGGAAAACGGGGAAGATTGCACCCAAGGTGAGGTCCAGTCACTGTTTCGACCTTCAGCCACCAGGGCTACTCAGTCCTGGTGTTATCAGCCCGGCAATTGAGCCGAGTACGGAGCCAACGGACCGCCCCGTCAATTAATTGCGGCTCAATTGCCGGGCTGATGAGACCAGGACTGAGTAGCCTCAGGTCTGAGGTCGAAACGGAGACCGGACCGCACCTTGGGTGCAATCTTCGTGAAGTTTGGTGGGTGCTTAGCCCCATACGTCCAACTGTTCTAATTGAAAACAGGGATTTGAAAATTCGGGTCCGGGACTTGCAATTGAAGGTGGAAGGTAGACGTTATTGAGATGGATGGGAAGAAGTGTAACGTGGAGCTTCATGGAGTTCCAGAAAAGGAATAGACGATTTCCGTGGAAAAAGCGAAGGTTTAGAACTGCAGGTTATGGGTTTATTTCTAGTTGCCTAGAGCCTCTTTAACCGTATTTTCTTTTTTACATTACTAGCATTACTACGAGTGTATTTCGGTTTCAAATTCTACATGATTTTTGAGTTTTTCGTTTATTTCGAGTCTGCAATTACTCTTCCTTCGCGTGCTTCTCATCTAAAGTAAGAAAAATGCGATACTATTGCTGCTTCAGTGACTGTAAGAGTTCTTCCATTCCGGGTCGACCTGGTTTTGACCCAGCTACTAAATTTATCCCTTTCCCTCAACCTTACCGGCACTTGACTGAAAACGTCCCAAATTGAGGAAAAAGGAAGAGAAAGTACATGTGAAGGAGTGTGATAAATGCGCAACTATGATGGGACTTCATGTTAAGGTGCACCCGGAACGACGAGTTTTCATCGATACGTTTCGTGAGACGGAGGCTGAAGAATATAATCAGAAATGAATAACTGCAAATGTGGTTTTAGTTTGACGGGAATGAGAGAAAAATAAATTCACTTTACACAGCACAAGACAAGAGTAACCCATAACCTGGCCTAAGCGGGTTGCAAAACTGTTGAAGTAGGTCTGGAGAGCGCATGAGTAGAAATCGTATATTGGAAAATTGCGCTGCTGTGGTTAGAGAACCCTTAAAACACAGGAACGGTAACACGGATTTCAGCGCTATATTTTGTCCCTCAGTCGTTAGAGTAAACACAATAGGTTTGTTCGTTTGTCGTCCGGAGCTGATATGGACTGCACGAACATTCCGAAAAGCGTTCTTTTGTAATCCCGAACTACACTGAAAGCGTTCGTTTGTCAAATCTCGGACTGTTCAGAGCAGCACTATCTACACTGAAAAATTAGGAGGAGCTTGCTGCTCGAAATGTTATAACCTGCTCAATATTAACCTTTCGTCAATCATTTCCTTCTGAGAAGCGGAAATAAATCGTAAAGGGAACGTTTTTGTTACCGTAAGGTTAGCCATTTGCACGAAAAGCGTTCGTTTGCTTTAAAGAAATGACGTTAAATCCCTGACTGCTGCGCAACGACTACACTGAACAACAAACGAAGAAACCTAATACCATGTATGAAAAAATTGTCATCGTAACAACAAACAAACCTGGAATGTGGTCGAAATAAATAAAAATGTCCCACTTATCAATGAGACCAGGTGATAATTATAATAGTTTTTTTTGGAGGGGGGTAGGGGCTTGGGACAAAATATGGCGCCGATTTGCGTGTTTCCGTAGGTACTCGTGTTTTATAGTGTCTTACTGTGGTCTGCAGGGTGGCGGAGTCTGTGTATACAAAGGTGACGCTGTGTTCGGCGTACAGATTATAGTAGACGTAATCTTCTTGAGGGGGGAGGTTAAACCCCTTAAACCCACCCTGCTAATCCGTCACTGATTGGTGCAGAAATTAGGCGAGAAATCGTTTTCCGAATAGTAGACGAGGGATGATTGGAGGGGGTCGAGGAATCACCATTGCAGCTCCCCCCCCCCCTACTGAGGGGTATGACTCAAGTTCATATTCCCTCAATTGACTAAAGTAACGAATTCATGCCCTGAAAGTATCGAACTGACAATTCACACCGAAGAAATGATCATACTACCAGTTTACGCCGTACTAATGGCCAAACCGGATATCCACGCCCTAAAATTTGCAAAACCACCTCAGAGCGGCCTATAAATGGTTTAACTGAAGATTCGTGCATTGAAAAGGCGTATACAGATGATAACTGCCCTGAAAATGGCAAAATCAAAATGGGTGAAGGCTAAGCTGATTACAAGCGCGCTATAGTATATTGTGCATGCTATTTTTTTCGCGGTGGAGCTCGATTCATAAAACACATTAGTTTGACAAGGAAAAGTGTTTTTTTTTTTTTTTTTTTTAAAGAAATTAAGACTACTACCAGATGAAGGTCAGGACAGTCAGTATGAAGGTTACGGGAACTGGTGAGAATCTTATTGCCAGTAGAGGCACCGCTGCGCTCTACCTGTCAAACAAGAGCAACAACCTTTGCTCGGTCACTAATGGGTAAAAAACAACTTTACTCACTAGTGAGTAAAGTTGTTATTTACCCATTACGATTTTTGAGGCCAGTAAAAAACAACTTTACTCCTTCTACGTGGAATATAAATGGTGTACTTTACCCGCGAGAAAAAAATATAGTCGAACGTGTGATTCCTGCCAAACTGGCAAAGCTGCCCGCGAGTAGGTACGACGGCCAAACCGACTCTACGAGTACGAGACCTAAAAGGGCTGTTTGATATTCGTTGTTGAGATAGCGAAATACATCAAGTTCGTTTTTCTGAGTGCCAGATCTCTGAAATTTGGTTTCAATAGTAGCAAAAACTGGTTGAAGAATATAATTTATCGAAATATAATCTGCCACTTTTTAGAGAGTTAAACCCTCGATAGGTTTTTGAAAACGCCAAGCTCGTGAAAGTTGTCTCCCTCCCCGGCGAAGGTGGTTCTTGTAAGAACCAAACCCGATAAATTTGTTTTGTTATCACTTTGAACGCCCCCTCCCATGAAGTCGCTTTTTGAAGGATTCAAACCAACGAAATTTGCTTCTTGAAGGAGCCCCAGTTGGCTTTCATTTACATATGGAGAGAAATCCCCGAGATTGGGTTTTTATCCCCCCCCCCCATCAAAATCGATGCTGGCTGCCTGTTTTTTCGGATGGTTTTTTCGGAAAGTCAAGCCATGAAATTTGGTTTGAATATGAGGAGCAATTAAACCTGAGAAACATTTTTTAACCTCCCTCTCCCCCTTCAGCTGTCAATTATTGAGAGATTCAAGAGCCAAACTCGTGAAATTCTATTTTTAAAACACCACAACCCGTGCAGTTGCTTTTTGTGGGAGCAAAACATGCGAAAAATTGAAAGATCGGGCCCAATAAATCGGACAAAATAATTTGCATGGAGAGAATTCCTGTTTAATTGCCTTTTTTTAAAATCAACTTCATGAATTCGGTCCTTGAATACATTATAAAAAGTTAATTAAAAGTCAATTTTTCAGAGGCTGAGAGACATGATTTGTACTAAGAAAAATGAAGTGATGTTTTCTGTGGATCTATTTGAAGATACCCAGGCACTCAATGTTCATTTTAGATCGTAATTGAATTTGTTCTGCCCAAAAAATAAGATCGCAGGGCTTTTCTTTTACGAGGGTCAATATCCCGATGAGAGGCCAAGTTTCTTTTTCATCATCAGACCTTCACAGGCATGTCCTCAATGTTTTCAAATTTTGAGTTGGCAACCCTAATCAAGAGGCGATGCTCCACGCCCCCACCACCCTCTTGAAACAAAAGAGGATAAAAGAAATAGATAATTTCCCTGTAAAATTGCTCACTTTTATTGCAGCTAAGTGATAAAAACACAGTATTTAAAGGGGTCTGGAAGGGATTTTATGTTCCAATGATTTCCAAGAAGTCTAAAGGAAGTGATTTTTCTTGAAATCCTAGGCTTCGCTAATATTTTGAGGAGATAACGATAATTTATTAATTAATTAAAACTGTAGAAAAGCAATAGTGTCATCAGAGCTTTTCTGCGTTGCCCTTCTTCTTGTTATGCTCAATGGTGGTTCAAATTACCCACAGCCTTTTTAGAAGGAGGATAGGTGGGCGAACTCCTTTCGAAGGTGAACGGACCTTTAGAGGGGGACGGAGGAATGCTTCGCTACAAACCCTTCAGCCCTTGAAGTTGAGGAAGCCACCATTCTTCCAAGGTCTCTTGAGTTGATAACATCGTCTTCCATCTCGTTCCACCATCGTGTTCCATCAGTTTTTTTTTTTTTTTTTCATTCCTTAATTTTTCATTTTTCGTGTAAAAAAATGTTTGCAGTGCAAACTAGCAACAACACTCGGTAATTTTTACTATAATGTAATTAGTCAATAAGCCCTCGAGTACGTTTTATTCTACTACCGTGAAAGATAAGGGGTTGTAATCAACGAAAACGATTGAAAGCTTGGGTTTTTTTCTGTTTTGCGGCTTGCTCTTTAGCCAAATTCTATAAAATTATAAATTGAAAGGATCATCTAAAAGTAGAATTTGCTGAGTACAAAAATTCTAGTGTATTTTTTTTTTTTTGCCTTACAGTTGCATAAGCCGAGCGGAGAAGTACGTTCCACTCTACGGTCAAAATGTTCTCGCACTCCAACCGTCTGAAGGCATGGAATGTAAGAATTCAAGACTTGAAATATGACAAAAAATCCGATGAACTTTGACTAACGATATTGAATTTTTTGACAGATGCTCTCACTTGGATTTCAAACGAGAAACTTCATAAGTATTGGCCGACCATCTCACGTCTTTCGTACCATCAACTTCTCGCCCTCTCACCATCCAATTGGGAGTCAACTCTACATGCGGTTGGAGTCAAGCCGCATACGATTGCGACTGGGGCGAAAAACAGACTTCTGCCGCTCACCTTGAAGCTGAGAAGCCGAGCAGATCAACTGACGCGATTTGTCCTCGACGAGTCCGACCTTCAGATGGCGATTGACTACCTCGTCTGGGTGCTGCAAACACCGTTATCACACCTTCCCGAACTGGACGGAAGACAATTGATTCCTTTGATTCAGTCATTCGTAGAAAGAGGTACGTCATTTGTATCAAAATTCCTTGATTGTCATTACAATATTTTTTGTTCGAATGATCATATTCTAATTTTGGGTTTGTGTACAGTTTTCAGGGCTCTAAGGATTCACAGGAGGTTCAATAATGTCAAGAGAGTGAACAGGAGGCTGCACCGACTTCTGGAACAACAGCCCTCGATGTCTTCATTCGCGTTTCAAGCTTAAGTCTGAGAATGTGTATACAAATACTTCTGGATCATTATTGAACATTTATAAATATATTTTTTCCTGTAAAATATAGTTTACTTTTTCATTGACTTGTAATATTTTCAACTATTAATTCAGTATCTTTTAAATTGTAAAAATATAGTTTTCTTATTAATTCAACTACATTACAACCTTTGAAATATTAATTTTCCACATTATAACTTGGTGCTAATACAGTTTTCTTTTTAATTTACCTGCAATTTCTCGTTCATGAATTTACCCTATCACACTGATAAGGTTTACGTAGTATTCGAAATGGAGTCTTTGTTGCCCTTGATCTGTATGAGTGTGTTTCTGTTCGGTGCTAGATGAAGAAATACTGAATTTGGAAAAAACCTAGAAATTCCTCTTTCAAAAAAGAATGATTTTGAGCGTGGATCTAATTGAGCAAAGTAATGGCAGTGAAAAAAATGCGTGATTTGTGGGGGGGGGGGGAATTAGGTGGTTTAAATTCGTGAAATTAGTTTTTCGAATAAGCCAAAGGCTCTTGCACTGACTTTTGAAGCAGTGAATTTCTTGATATTCTCTGGTAAATGGTTGCAGTCACCACCAAAAGAAACCTAAGAGGTAGGCCAAAACTTGCATAACCCATTTTGAAGTGTTGTGCGTGTTTCTGCCTATCCTTTTCGTGTACCTACACGTTTTTTTGGGGTGGTCCATTTTTGCCCACATAAAAAAACCCATTTGTGACATAAAAAACGCCCGCGAATGCACTCAAAAGCAATGTAATAGATACGGACGTCGAGTTTAGTAATGGAAAAACCATTTTCGTTGATTTTGCTCTGAATAAAACCAATTTCACGGAGCTTGGTTGTTCAATAAGCCAATTTCGTGGGCTTGAATAACTGAAAACCCAATATTTTGCGGGGTTGAGTCGTTGATAAAAACCATTTTCGCGCTTTTGATTATTCAAAAAGCCTATTTTGCATGGTTCTGTCGTTAAAACCCAATTTCCCGACTTCAACTCTTAAAAAAATGAATTTCGCAGGCTTCAATAATTGAAAACCCCAATTTCATGGGGTTTTTGTCGTTGATGATGAGCGCGTCGCCACACATTGTGCAATACAGGGGTCAGCCCAGTCAAAAACGGCGGCATTGAAGAGATGAACCCAGTCAAAGCTTAGCAATGGCTCGTCTTTTTGGCTTATCGGAATCCCCGTGTGAAAATACAGCGTTGGCAATTGACATTTTGCTCGTAGTTCTGTTATGAATCCGTCAAAATAAGTAATAATCAGTAGTAAGGGGGGTAACAGGCAGACCCGCGGGTCCTTCTTCTGAGGAGGATTTTTGAGTTTTATGTTCATGAACGTATAGGAACGACGTTCCGAAAAAAGCTCTCTCTCGAGCCTTTAAGAGATACATTTGCAAATTTCGTGGTTTATGGACGTTCATTTACGGCTAAAATTAGAAAAACTGCTTACGCATTGTTTTCCTCGGGCGAGAAAAAACGGTAATGCAAGGGCAAAAACTAAAAAAAATCGCACATTCGCGGCTAGAATGTGAAAAACACCAATTCACAGGAAAAAAAAAAACAAAAAAAAAAACAGAAAACGCCGTTTCTGGAGGAAACATAGCGAACAGATCAGGAAAAAGACTAAATCACTTCTAAAGTAGGGGAAAACTGTCAATTTGCGGCTAAAACCGAGAAAAACGCATTCACGGCAAAAATCGGAAAAACGCTAATTCGTGGTTTCTGGAGGGCCCTTTAGGTCTACTACAGAAGAGAAAAGCGCTAATTCATGAATAGAAAAGTATATGATCGCTAATTCACAGCTAAAAGCGCTAATTCACGGCCAAAATTTAAAAAATGCTCACATTTACAACTAAAATTATGAAAAAACGCGAATTCACGGCTATAATTGAAAAAAGCGCCAGTTCGTTATTTTTTGTAACAATTTTAAGAACAAAATTGAGAAAAAATAGCTAATTCAACGAGTTTGGAGGCTCTTCCACGGCTAATATTAAGGAAAAAAACGCCAACGTGCTGTTCTTGGGCCAAATTCGCGGCTAAAATAGAGATAAATCGCTAATTCGCAGCTTAGCTTGGCTTGAAATTAGCAGTTCAGCTTTTAGAAATCCCTATTTCACGGCAAAAATTGAGCAAATGCCTAAATACGGTTTCTGTAGGCCATTTTCAGCCTGTAGAAGAGAAAAAGTCCCAGTTTATGGCTAGATTTGAGAAAATTCGTTGATTCGCGGCTAAAATTGAAAAAAAGGATTATTAGCGCTTATAACATTGATAAAGGGCTAGTTCACGGGTAGAACTGAAAAACTCTTTGCATCAAATTGAGATAGAGCGTGGAAGCACTCGTTTAATATAAAAAAAAGAGTGCTCACTTGCAACTGAAAATTAAAAAAAACAATTTTGCTTTGCTAATTTTGGAAAAATAGTACCTACTCTACTTAATTATTTCTCGAATCAATTTCAGGACTCGAAATTGAGAAAAATCTCTAGTTGCGGCTTTCACGCCCTAAATCCCCCACTTTTTAGGTTAATTTGCTCGCTAAAAGGTCAACTTAGGAAAGCAATTCATGGGTTTTCTGCACCAAAAGTTCAATTTCGCTGGTTTTTCTCACTTAACAAAATCAATTGGCCTTGTTTTGGCGATTTTTCTTGATTTTAGCCGCAACTAGAGATTTTTCTCAATTTCGAGTCCTGAAATTGATTCGAGAAATAATTAAGTAGAGTAGGTACTATTTTTCCAAAATTAGCAAAGCAAAATTGTTTTTTTTAATTTTCAGCTGCAAGTGAGCCCTCTTTTTTTTAAATTAAACGAGTGCTTCCGCGCTCTATCTCAATTTGATGCAAAGAGTTTTTTTAGTTCTACCCGTGAACTAGCCCTTTATCAATGTTATAAGCGCTAATAATCCTTTTTTTCAATTTTAGCCGCGAATCAACGAATTTTCTCAATTCTAGCCATAAACTGGGACTTTTTCTCGTCTACAGGCTGAAAATGGCCTACAGAAACCGTATTTAGGCATTTGCTCAATTTTTGCCGTGAAATAGGGATTTCTAAAAGCTGAACTGCTAATTTCAAGCCAAGCTAAGCTGCGAATTAGCGATTTATCTCTATTTTAGCCGCGAATTTGGCCCAAGAACAGCACGTTGGCGTTTTTTTTCCTTAATATTAGCCGTGGAAGAGCCTCCAAACTCGTTGAATTAGCTATTTTTTCTCAATTTTGTTCTTAAAATTGTTACAAAAAATAACGAACTGGCGCTTTTTTCAATTATAGCCGTGAATTCGCGTTTTTTCATAATTTTAGCTGTAAATGTGAGCATTTTTTAAATTTTGGCCGTGAATTAGCGCTTTTAGCTGTGAATTAGCGATCATATACTTTTCTATTCATGAATTAGCGCTTTTCTCTTCTGTAGTAGACCTAAAGGGCCCTCCAGAAACCACGAATTAGCGTTTTTCCGATTTTTGCCGTGAATGCGTTTTTCTCGGTTTTAGCCGCAAATTGACAGTTTTCCCCTACTTTAGAAGTGATTTAGTCTTTTTCCTGATCTGTTCGCTATGTTTCCTCCAGAAACGGCGTTTTCTGTTTTTTTTTTTTCCTGTGAATTGGTGTTTTTCACATTCTAGCCGCGAATGTGCGATTTTTTTTAGTTTTTGCCCTTGAATTACCGTTTTTTCTTGCCCGAGGAAAACAATGCGTAAGCAGTTTTTCTAATTTTAGCCGTAAATGAACGTCCATAAACCACGAAATTTGCAAATGTATCTCTTAAAGGCTCGAGAGAGAGCTTTTTTCGGAACGTCGTTCCTATACGTTCATGAACATAAAACTCAAAAATCCTCCTCAGAAGAAGGACCCGCGGGTCTGCCTGTTACCCCCCTTACTACTGATTATTACTTATTTTGACGGATTCATAACAGAACTACGAGCAAAATGTCAATTGCCAACGCTGTATTTTCACACGGGGATTCCGATAAGCCAAAAAGACGAGCCATTGCTAAGCTTTGACTGGGTTCATCTCTTCAATGCCGCCGTTTTTGACTGGGCTGACCCCTGTATTGCACAATGTGTGGCGACGCGCTCATCATCAACGACAAAAACCCCATGAAATTGGGGTTTTCAATTATTGAAGCCTGCGAAATTCATTTTTTTAAGAGTTGAAGTCGGGAAATTGGGTTTTAACGACAGAACCATGCAAAATAGGCTTTTTGAATAATCAAAAGCGCGAAAATGGTTTTTATCAACGACTCAACCCCGCAAAATATTGGGTTTTCAGTTATTCAAGCCCACGAAATTGGCTTATTGAACAACCAAGCTCCGTGAAATTGGTTTTTCCATTACTAAACTCGACGTCCGTATCTATTACATTGCTTTTGAGTGCATTCGCGGGCGTTTTTTATGTCACAAATGGGTTTTTTTATGTGGGCAAAAATGGACCACCCCAAAAAAACGTGTAGGTACACGAAAAGGATAGGCAGAAACACGCACAACACTTCAAAATGGGTTATGCAAGTTTTGGCCTACCTCTTAGGTTTCTTTTGGTGGTGACTGCAACCATTTACCAGAGAATATCAAGAAATTCACTGCTTCAAAAGTCAGTGCAAGAGCCTTTGGCTTATTCGAAAAACTAATTTCACGAATTTAAACCACCTAATTCCCCCCCCCCCCCACAAATCACGCATTTTTTTCACTGCCATTACTTTGCTCAATTAGATCCACGCTCAAAATCATTCTTTTTTGGAAGAGGAATTTC
This sequence comes from Corythucha ciliata, assembly GCA_038030265.1. Taxonomy (NCBI): domain Eukaryota; kingdom Metazoa; phylum Arthropoda; class Insecta; order Hemiptera; family Tingidae; genus Corythucha; species Corythucha ciliata. The sequence goes on along the minus strand of CM075943.1, from coordinate 41,391,950 downwards.
TAGGTTTTTTCCAAATTCAGTATTTCTTCATCTAGCACCGAACAGAAACACACTCATACAGATCAAGGGCAACAAAGACTCCATTTCGAATACTACGTAAACCTTATCAGTGTGATAGGGTAAATTCATGAACGAGAAATTGCAGGTAAATTAAAAAGAAAACTGTATTAGCACCAAGTTATAATGTGGAAAATTAATATTTCAAAGGTTGTAATGTAGTTGAATTAATAAGAAAACTATATTTTTACAATTTAAAAGATACTGAATTAATAGTTGAAAATATTACAAGTCAATGAAAAAGTAAACTATATTTTACAGGTAAAAAGATATTTATAAATGTTCAATAATGATCCAGAAGTATTTGTATACACATTCTCAGACTTAAGCTTGAAACGCGAATGAAGACATCGAGGGCTGTTGTTCCAGAAGTCGGTGCAGCCTCCTGTTCATTCTCTTGACAACGTTGAACCTCCCGTGAATCCTTAGAGCCCTGAAAACTGTACACAAACCCAAAATTAGAATAAGAACATTAAAACAAAAAATATTGTAACGACCGTCAGGGAATTTTGATACACACGACGTACCTCTTTCTACGAATGACTGAACCAAAGGAATCAGTTGTTTTCCGTCCAGTTCGGGAAGGTGTGATAACGGTGTTTGCAGCACCCAGACGAGGTAGTCAATCGCCATCTGAAGGTCGGACTCGTCGAGGACAAATCGCGTCAGTTGATCTGCTCGGCTTCTCAGCTTCAAGGTGAGCGGCAGAAGTCTGTTTTTCGCCCCAGTCGCAATCGTATGCGGCTTGACTCCAACCGCATGTAGAGTTGACTCCCAATTGGATGGTGAGAGGGCGAGAAGTTGATGGTACGAAAGACGTGAGATGGTCGGCCAATACTTATGAAGTTTCTCGTTTGAAATCCAAGTGAGAGCATCTGTCAAAAAATTCAATATCGTTAGTCAAAGTTCATCGGATTTTTTGTCATATTTCAAGTCTTGAATTCTTACATTCCATGCCTTCAGACGGTTGGAGTGCGAGAACATTTTGACCGTAGAGTGGAACGTACTTCTCCGCTCGGCTTATGCAACTGTAAGGCAAAAAAAAAAAAAAAAATACACTAGAATTTTTGTACTCAGCAAATTCTACTATTAGATGATCCTTTCAATTTATAATTTTATAGAATTTGGCTAAAGAGCAAGCCGCAAAAACAGAAAAAAACCCAAGCTTTCAATCGTTTTCGTTGATTACAACCCCTTATCTTTCACGGTAGTAGAATAAAACGTACTCGAGGGCTTATTGACTAATTACATTATAGTAAAAATTACCGAGTGTTGTTGCTAGTTTGCACTGCAAACATTTTTTTTCACGAAAAATGAAAAACTAAGGAATGAAAAAAAAAAAACTGATGGAACACGATGGTGAACGAGGTGGAAGACGATGTTATCAACTCAAGAGACCTTGGAAGAATGGTGGCTTCCTCAACTTCAAGGGCTGAAGGGTTTGTAGCGAAGCATTCCTCCGTCCCCCTCTGAAGGTCCGTTCACCTTCGAAAGGAGTTCGCCCACCTATCCTCCTTCTAAAAAGGCTGTGGGTAATTTGAACCACCATTGAGCATAACAAGAAGAAGGGCAACGCAGAAAAGCTCTGATGACACTATTGCTTTTCTACAGTTTTAATTAATTAATAAATTATCGTTATCTCCTCAAAATATTAGCGAAGCCTAGGATTTCAAGAAAAATCACTTCCTTTAGACTTCTTGGAAATCATTGGAACATAAAATCCCTTCCAGACCCCTTTAAATACTGTGTTTTTATCACTTAGCTGCAATAAAAGTGAGCAATTTTACAGGGAAATTATCTATTTCTTTTATCCTCTTTTGTTTCAAGAGGGTGGTGGGGGCGTGGAGCATCGCCTCTTGATTAGGGTTGCCAACTCAAAATTTGAAAACATTGAGGACATGCCTGTGAAGGTCTGATGATGAAAAAGAAACTTGGCCTCTCATCGGGATATTGACCCTCGTAAAAGAAAAGCCCTGCGATCTTATTTTTTGGGCAGAACAAATTCAATTACGATCTAAAATGAACATTGAGTGCCTGGGTATCTTCAAATAGAACCACAGAAAACATCACTTCATTTTTCTTAGTACAAATCATGTCTCTCAGCCTCTGAAAAATTGACTTTTAATTAACTTTTTATAATGTATTCAAGGACCGAATTCATGAAGTTGATTTAAAAAAAAGGCAATTAAACAGGAATTCTCTCCATGCAAATTATTTTGTCCGATTTATTGGGCCCGATAGCAACTGCACGGGTTGTGGTGTTTTAAAAATAGAATTTCACGAGTTTGGCTCTTGAATCTCTCAATAATTGACAGCTGAAGGGGGAGAGGGAGGTTAAAAAATGTTTCTCAGGTTTAATTGCTCCTCATATTCAAACCAAATTTCATGGATTGACTTTCCGAAAAAACCATCCGAAAAAACAGGCAGCCAGCATCGATTTTGATGGGGGGGGGGGATAAAAACCCAATCTCGGGGATTTCTCTCCATATGTAAATGAAAGCCAACTGGGGCTCCTTCAAGAAGCAAATTTCGTTGGTTTGAATCCTTCAAAAAGCGACTTCATGGGAGGGGGCGTTCAAAGTGATAACAAAATAAATTTATCGGGTTTGGTTCTTACAAGAACCACCTTCGCCGGGGAGGGAGACAACTTTCACGAGCTTGGCGTTTTCAAAAACCTATCGAGGGTTTAACTCTCTAAAAAGTGGCAGATTATATTTCGATAAATTATATTCTTCAACCAGTTTTTGCTACTATTGAAACCAAATTTCAGAGATCTGGCACTCAGAAAAACGAACTTGATGTATTTCGCTATCTCAACAACGAATATCAAACAGCCCTTTTAGGTCTCGTACTCGTAGGGTCGGTACCTACTCGCGGGCAGCTTTGCCAGTTTGGCAGGAATCACACGTTCGACTATATTTTTTTCTCGCGGGTAAAGTACACCATTTATATTCCACGTAGAAGGAGTAAAGTTGTTTTTTACTGGCCTCAAAAATCACAATGGGTAAATAACAACTTTACTCACTAGTGAGTAAAGTTGTTTTTTACCCATTAGTGACCGAGCAAAGGTTGTTGCTCTTGTTTGACAGGTAGAGCGCAGCGGTGCCTCTACTGGCAATAAGATTCTCACCAGTTCCCGTAACCTTCATACTGACTGTCCTGACCTTCATCTGGTAGTAGTCTTAATTTCTTAAAAAAAAAAAAAAAAAAAAAACACTTTTCCTTGTCAAACTAATGTGTTTTATGAATCGAGCTCCACCGCGAAAAAAAATAGCATGCACAATATACTATAGCGCGCTTGTAATCAGCTTAGCCTTCACCCATTTTTGGACCGCTAATGGTTGATTTTGCCATTTTCAGGGCAGTTATCATCTGTATACGCCTTTTCAATGCACGAATCTTCAGTTAAACCATTTATAGGCCGCTCTGAGGTGGTTTTGCAAATTTGAGGGCGTGGATATCCGGTTTGGCCATTAGTACGGCGTAAACTGGTAGTATGATCATTTCTTCGGTGTGAATTGTCAGTTCGATACTTTCAGGGCATGAATTCGTTACTTTAGTCAATTGAGGGAATATGAACTTGAGTCATACCCCTCAGTAGGGGGGGGGGAGCTGCAATGGTGATTCCTCGACCCCCTCCAATCATCCCTCGTCTACTATTCGGAAAACGATTTCTCGCCTAATTTCTGCACCAATCAGTGACGGATTAGCAGGGTGGGTTTAAGGGGTTTAACCTCCCCCCTCAAGAAGATTACGTCTACTATAATCTGTACGCCGAACACAGCGTCACCTTTGTATACACAGACTCCGCCACCCTGCAGACCACAGTAAGACACTATAAAACACGAGTACGGAAACACGCAAATCGGCGCCATATTTTGTCCCAAGCCCCTACCCCCCTCCAAAAAAAACTATTATAATTATCACCTGGTCTCATTGATAAGTGGGACATTTTTATTTATTTCGACCACATTCCACGTTTGTTTGTTGTTACGATGACAATTTTTTCATACATGGTATTAGGTTTCTTCGTTTGTTGTTCAGTGTAGTCGTTGCGCAGCAGTCCGGGATTTAACGTCATTTCTTTAAAGCAAACGAACGCTTTTCGTGCAAATGGCTAACCTTACGGTAACAAAAACGTTCCCTTTACGATTTATTTCCGCTTCTCAGAAGGAAATGATTGACGAAAGGTTAATATTGAGCAGGTTATAACATTTCGAGCAGCAAGCTCCTCCTAATTTTTCAGTGTAGATAGTGCTGCTCTGAACAGTCCGAGATTTGACAAACGAACGCTTTCAGTGTAGTTCGGGATTACAAAAGAACGCTTTTCGGAATGTTCGTGCAGTCCATATCAGCTCCGGACGACAAACGAACAAACCTATTGTGTTTACCCTAACGACTGAGAGACAAAATATAGCGCTGAAATCCGTGTTACCGTTCCTGTGTTTTAAGGGTTCTCTAACCACAGCAGCGCAATTTTCCAATATACGATTTCTACTCATGCGCTCTCCAGACCTACTTCAACAGTTTTGCAACCCGCTTAGGCCAGGTTATGGGTTACTCTTGTCTTGTGCTGTGTAAAGTGAATTTATTTTTCTCTCATTCCCGTCAAACTAAAACCACATTTGCAGTTATTCATTTCTGATTATATTCTTCAGCCTCCGTCTCACGAAACGTATCGATGAAAACTCGTCGTTCCGGGTGCACCTTAACATGAAGTCCCATCATAGTTGCGCATTTATCACACTCCTTCACATGTACTTTCTCTTCCTTTTTCCTCAATTTGGGACGTTTTCAGTCAAGTGCCGGTAAGGTTGAGGGAAAGGGATAAATTTAGTAGCTGGGTCAAAACCAGGTCGACCCGGAATGGAAGAACTCTTACAGTCACTGAAGCAGCAATAGTATCGCATTTTTCTTACTTCAGATGAGAAGCACGCGAAGGAAGAGTAATTGCAGACTCGAAATAAACGAAAAACTCAAAAATCATGTAGAATTTGAAACCGAAATATACTCGTAGTAATGCTAGTAATATAAAAAAGAAAATACGGTTAAAGAGGCTCCAGGCAACTAGAAATAAACCCATAACCTGCAGTTCTAAACCTTCGCTTTTTCCACGGAAATCGTCTATTCCTTTTCTGGAATTCCATGAAGCTCCACGTTACACTTCTTCCCATCCATCTCAATAACGTCTACCTTCCACCTTCAATTGCAAGTCCCGGACCCGAATTTTCAAATCCCCGTTTTCAATTAGAACAGTTGGACGTAGGGGGCTAAGCACCCACCAAACTTCACGAAGATTGCACCCAAGGTGCGGTCCGGTCTTCGTTTCGACCTCGGACCTTCAGCCACCAGGGCTACTCAGTCCTGGGGCCCTAGTTAGAGTTGTTGGGAAAAAATCCCGCAAGCGGTATCCAAGGACGCTACATCAGAAATAATACTATCTCGCCATAGCAACCACCTCACGTGAGTTTTTCGCGACAACTCTAACTAAAGGCCCTGGGGCCTTAGTACGAACTCATGTGAAAATGCCACGTGATGTGGTTGCTATGGCGGGATAATGTTATTTCTTATTCGGCGTCCTTGGATCCCGCTTGCGCCCAAAGTGAAGAAAAATCGTTAATTCGCGGCTAAAATTGAAAAAAAGCGCTTCTTCACACCCAAAATTGAGTAATAACGATCATTCGCAGCTAGAATTTAGAAAACACCAATTCCTGAATTTTGGCGACCACTTAGGGGCTAAAATGAGGAAGTAACATAAAAAAATAAAAATCGCTAGAATCATTTTTTTTCGGAAGAAACTGACTAAATATGACCAGGAATAGAATATTAGTGCGTAAATGATTGATTTCGATTTATATATAGCATTATAGCGAAATAATAAAACTTGTCAATTTTTATTGATTTTTTATTTTGGAGGCAGGAGTGATTTCTGGTTTTTTAATTTTTTTGACCGATCCTGCCGGCGTTTTCGTTGTCAGCGACGTTTCGTCGAGGGATCCTCGACGTCCTCAGGCTTCTTTTTTTGGCTTTTGTTTGTAATGACATGTGGTTTTATATTTTTTCAATTTTGAAGGTTTTTAAGGTGTATCTGAGGTGATGATAGGTGTGTAAATCTTGGATAAGTTGTCTAAGTCTCTTTTGTAGTTCATCGTGTTGTGTTTTTTAATTTCTACCATTTCTAGAAATTTTCTGTTGTGTGTGTTGATTTCTTGGTGTAAAATTTTTGGGTTGTTTAGATCTAGTTTATGTGAAAGTTCTTTGGCGTGTTGAGATAGTGCTGTGAGCGGTGTATTATCTGTTAAGCTGCGGTCATGTTGTTTTAGTCTTTCTTTTAAGTATTGTTTTGTTTCACCAATATATGCTTGGTTACAATTTAGACAGTCTACCTTATACACAACTCCCGATTTTTGGAGCGTATTCGTTTTGTCTTTTAGTTTAGAAAAAAATTTTTTGTTAGTGTTGTAAGGTTTGTAAGAAATCTTCAAGTTGTTGAATTGTTTGAAGATTTTTTGTAATTTAATGGTTAAAGGACCAGTATGTGTGATTGTTGCGTATTTTGTGTTTGATTGGTCATCGAAATTTTGAATAGCTGGTGTGACCTGAAGTTGATTGTTTGAACGGTGTAGAAATGCATGTATTTCTTTTTTTATGAGTTTAATCGGGTAGTTGTTTGCCAGTAGTACTTCTTGTATTTCTTTAATTTTTTATTTGTGATAATTTGGGTGCGTTAATTGTAAATATCGCTTGACTGTGTTCTTGATGACATTGATTTTGTGCGTGTGTGAGCTATTTGATTTGAAGTTTAATAGTCTACCTGAAAATGTTGGTTTGGTGTAGTGTCTGGTGTATAGTTGTCCATCGTTGTCTCTGATTATTTCAAGGTCAAGAAATGGAATTTTTTGATCTTTTTCTGTTTCCATTGTAAATTTCATCGACGGTTCGCAGAAGTGGTTGCATAGGTAGAGAAGGTCTTGTACTGATGTTTCTTCAATGGCGATTAGTGAGTCGTCGACGTATTTGAATAAAATTTTGATTTTTCCTTTGAATTTGTTTTCTATTTGTCAGAATAGTTCGTCTAGGACGATGTCTGCGATGATCGGGCTTAATGGATTACCCATTGCTAGTCCGCAAATTTGTTTGTAGAATTGTCCTTGATATGCACAATATCCGGAGTTCAGGCAAAAGGACAGAGTTTCTTCGAAAGTCTTTTGTTCTAGGTTCGCTGTATTATTTTTGATTTTCGTCCATTGTTTCGTGATGATTTGAAAGCAAAATTTAGGGGAATTGTCGTGAATAATGACACAGCGTCTAAAGATATTAATTTGAATTTCGAGTCAAGCTTCAAAGATTCAATTTCGTTCTTCACTTCGAAGGAATTTTTCACGTTGAATCGTCCCGTTTCTTTAATCAATTTCAAGTATTTGATTAAATGTCGGCTTAATTCATAGCTAGGTGCCTGGATGCATGAAACAATTGGTCGTAATATCTTTGGATTTGCTTTATGAATTTTTGGAAGTCCGTAGAGTTTTGGCGGAAGTGCATTGTAGATGGTCAATTTGTGCTTGGTTGCAGAGTCAATGAATTTTTCTTCAAACAATTTCTTGGCTATTATGTTATTTTTTCTCATGTATGTGGAAGTAGGATCTGATTTTGAGAGTCTGTACGTGTTTGTGTCGTTTAGCATATCTTTTATGTTAGAATCGTAGTCTGATTTGTCCATAATGACCGTTACAGCTCCTTTATCTGCAGATAAGACCAGTAATTCTGAATTTTCTTTGAGGAATTTTGATGTGTCAATTATGTCTTGTTTTGAAATTGAAGAATCGCTGTTTTCGTTACTCATTTTCTTGCTTTTTCGATGATTTTGAAAGTTCAAAAGGACGTTGGTTATTCTGCTTCTCAGTAGGTCTTTGGTTTCACTGTTTGTTTCCAAGGTTGTAACAATGTTTTCGGACTCTTTGAGAAGGTTGATAGTATTTATTTCTTTTTCTTGCGGAGGAATGCAGAATTTTGGTCCTAATTTGAGAATTTCAGATGCGTACTGTGGTATGTTTGCTTTTGATAAATTAATGATCCATTTCTTTTGAATATCATCGGAAGTGCTATTTGTTTGGCCATTCTCTGGGGTTACTTTGTTTCTCTTTGTCAATCTTGCGAGTTTAATTTCATGCCTATTCTTATTATTTTCTTGATTTTTCGATATCGTCGATTTCAAAAAGGTTTCAAATTCTTTTAGAAGAGAGTGAGAAGGTGCAATTTGATGGAGTTGGTTAGTTTTCTCTTGAATTGATTTTCTTAATCTTGATTTTTTCCAATAGTGGCACTTGATTTCAATGTTAACGATTTTTCGTGAAGTCTCTCTTGCAAGGTTTTGAATTTTTTTGTTGTGAGGGCAATTTTCAATATTAAAACCATGGAACGAGTTTTCAAAATTGACTATGTGTTTGGGGCGAACGTCATTCTTTTTGCAGTTTTGTAGAAACCGAATGTCGTCATATTGCTTCGCTTCTTTTTTTGAAAGTTCAATTATTTCGTTGCATAACTTTCTTGCTTCCCGATTGATATTAACTTCAATGCGAGAAAAGAGGTTCAGTGGTCGTACCTCATTCATTTTAATGATTTTTTATTTTGGAGGCAGGAGTGATTTCTGGTTTTTTAATTTTTTTGACCGATCCTGCCGTTTATTTATTTATTTATATAAATTTACACACCTATCATCACCTCAGATACACCTTAAAAACCTTCAAAATTGAAAAAATATAAAACCACATGTCATTACAAACAAAAGCCAAAAAAAGAAACCTGAGGACGTCGAGGATCCCTCGACGAAACGTCGCTGACAACGAAAACGCCGGCAGGATCGGTCAAAAAACTTGTCAATTTTTTTTTGTTACCTTAAACGGCCGGTGTGTGACTCGTGACGTACTTAAGGGGTTGTGACCCCTCCCAACCCTCCGCATCATGGCTGTTATCATGTCTTGCCCCTTCTTGAACAGCTCTTTAATCCACGGCTAAATTTGAGAATAGCGATAATTTACTGGGTATCCTAATTTAGAGCCAAACTTGAGAAAATTCACGGTTTCAACGTCCACTTCGTTACTGAGATAAAATGCTATGTCTTGGCTGAAGCAAAAGAAATTGATAATTCGTGGCTAGAATCGAGAAAACCTCGTATTGTCGACTAAAATTTTTGTGAAAAGTGCCAATTGAGGAAAAGCGCTTATTCACTTCAGCTCAAGTTAAAAATGAGAAAAATACCTAATTCACATCTAAAACTTAGTTCACGGCAGGGTCGCAGCCAGTCTTTGGGTGGGCAGCTTGACGTGGGAAGACAAGTTGTAGGCTTATAATTCGGCGATGAGTCTCCAGAAACTCGGTAATTCATCAATTATGACGCGAGGTAAATCGACGCGGGAAATAGTCAATTCGACCCACGAAACTGAAGTAGCACAGTTAAAAGGGTCGTGAACCGTCAAAATCTAACATCCCTGCTGTAAAACTGTCTTTTTTGCATTCTATTTCGGAATTTCCGTCAAATAACTGACTGGTGAAAAACTGATAATTCGTGCATGGCTATAATAGTGAAAAAAATCGCTCGTTCACGTCTAAAATGGTTAAAAACGCAAATTCGCAGCTAAAATGGAGGAAAATGCTGATTCGTGGATAAAGTTAAGGAATAGCGCTCCTTCATAGCTAAATTTGAAAATCATCACGGTTTTCGGGGGGGGGGGGGCAATTTCTTAGCTAAAAATGAGACGAAGCGCTAATTAGCGGCTAAAATGGGGAAAAAGTGCCCATTTACATCTCAAAGCTTCAATTTAGAAAATACTAATTCGCGAATAAAATAAAATAAAGAATAAAATTACGAAAAACTATAATTCACGTCTAAAAGTGGAAAAATCACTAATTCCCTCCGCCTTCCCTATGAGGGGGACCAATGTCACCCTGGGCCCGGGCCCCAACGAGATCGAGAATGAGATCGAGTGAGTGGAGGGGGGCACTTGGTCCATTATTCCCGGGCCCGGATTTCAGAAATCAAGAAAAGAGAGAAAAAAGGAAAGTTTACTGTGGTCGATGCTGTACTGTGATTGGAGCCCCCAACTGTGATTTGGAGCTTTGATTTGGTTGGGGTTTTACTGTCGTTGCAACTGTGGTTAGAGCTTCGCTGTGGTTGGACCCGTGCGGTGGTTGTGCCTTACTAGGCCGTAGGAGCTTTTACTGTGGTTGGATCAAGGCCTGTGAAAAGGAAAAGCTTGGGGCCAAAATTTCGGGATTTTAAATAAAATAGGAGAAATTGGGATGAAATAGGAAAATAAAGTTTCCTTAAGGCCCGTTCACAAGCTCTATGTTTGCGCCGTGTGGAGCCTATGCAACGATGGAGCCTATCAGGCATGGGCGGGCGCAATGACGACAAACCGACGGAGGAAATGGTCGAGCGTCTTGAGGCGGCTCAGAGTGACCAGAAAAACTTGTTTTTGATCATCATTCAGGTATTTACGGGAGTTTTCTTCTTTTTTTTTAATCGCGAGGTGTTAAAATGTTAATTACAGCGTTTTATAATGATTTTGACTGAGCATTTCGCTCGATGCGATACCGACAATAAAGAATTCGATAACTACTGGTACCGGTGGACCATGGGAAGGCTTCAACAGGTGTTCCTAGCCGTATGTACTTACCGTTATTTTGCGTGAATGTTAACTTACTCCTCACCACTCTCATCTCTTCCTATTTCTTGCAGCATCACGAACAACTACAGCAATACAGTAGTACTTTGGAGTCACTTTTGTTCACACACGATCTAGACCTTCATATTCTTGATGTTTTCCATCAATTTATAGCCCTCAATTCGTAGTGAAGTTTTTATTTTATTAAGTATCCTTTTATGGTGTTCTTGAAATAAGTTTTAACAATAAAACTATGTGTTTATCCAAGGAAATAGGCTATTGATCGAGTAATTGGTCCCCTGGGCTTGTTAGGTTTTGTTTTTACTGAGATTCTATCCAAAATTATTGACTAATCTTCACAATTTTTCCAAGAAATAGTTTTGCAGTTTCAGGCATAAGGAATTTCATACAACCCAGGAACACTACGGAGTAAATTAAGTACAAAATGAAATTTACTATAACGCCCAGGTAATTGTTTATAATTGGGTATAGAGCGAGTTGAATTAGTGTCGAAGTAGAGTTGACGATTTGAATGACGACGGCCGCCTCTGTGCGAACGGTGGTTGCGAACAGTTCGGCCTGTGTGAGGACCTGAAGAGACTGTATGAACGCGATAAAGTAAGTGAATCCGATGACGCTTATTAGTAGAAATAAGGAGAATTCTACTGAGACGGGGGAGGTCAATTCCTGAAGCATCAGGTAGAGGATGATCATGAGGGAGAAGAGGCAACAGGACGAGGCACTGAGGAGAATGAGTGGGCGCCGACCCCAGGAGTCGACTAGAAATGTGACGGAAATTCCTCCGAGAACAGTGAAGACGTTGATGAGAATTGCTAGAGTATCTGAGGAAAAATTAAGGTCAGTTGTTGAAGGGAAAAGATTGAACGCGTAGGTGGGTATCGCGGGGTACCCGATCACGGTACTTCCTAGAGTGATTATAATGCCGACAATCAGTGGACGACGGTGTTCGGGGTACGTGAAAAGACTTTTGTACCCTGCACTCTCATCCTTTTCAATCGCCTTCAAAATCCTTTCAACTTCATCGCTCACGTCGTTGGTGTTTCTCAACCATTTCAACGATTTTTCCGCTCCAGCTTTATCGCCATTCATCAAAAGAAAATGCGGTGACTCAGGCATGAAGTGAATACAAATCGAACCGATCGCTGGCAAAGCTAGACAAATCGCCGTGTAGGTGGTATAGGCCAGAAATGACCCTGTCACGGCGGTCAACAGACCTCCAACGGCGAACACTGTGTAAAACATGCAAATCGCGAATCCCCTGGTGTTGTCGCGCGCTGTTTCCGCGCCGTACTCGGGACCGACTGTGGTCAGTATTCCAATGACGACGCCCTGCAAAAGGCGTGCGACAAGGAGTCCGAGAAAATCGAAGGCCACTAGAGCGAGAATGAACGACAGTACTCCAATGGGGTAGGCACATGCTAGGGCGATTTTACGTCCAAACCTTGTGAGAAACAACAAACAGTTAGCGTTCGTAGTTGTGAAGAAGGGGGTGGGGCTCCTACCGGGTGGCCACGTAACCCGCTGGATAAATAGTCAAAATGTATGGCACTGCGTAAATTGCCACAATGATGTTTGCGGCTGTATCAGACAGTTGGATTGATGACTCGTTCGATGATAACCATGTTACGAGTGGCGAGGACCAGAACATACTCGCCGAAATGGTAAGCGGGCCGAGGTAGCCTACAAAAAAAAAAAAATATCGTGTCATTAGTTTACTGCGCACTTTGGGGATTTTCGCCTCTCGAGTTTGTTTTTAAAAACACACTATTTTAAAAATATATTTTCAATATTTTTGTCCCTTAGTTTTTATGAAAAAATGTTCCAGCTATTTTTTCCATCATGTTTCCATGCCCCCCCCCCCCGTTTTTTAAACAAATGTATCCTCGAATTAGCAATTTGTCTCAATTTTAGGAGGGCATAACGCTTTTTCTCCATTTAAGCCTGGAATTAGCGTTTGTCTGGAATCAGGTTCTGCGTTTCCTCAATTTTAGCAGCAGATTTTCTCAAATTGATCAGCGATTAGCCTCCCTCCGTCACCCCATTTTAGCTGTCGGTTAATTCTTAATATTAACCATTATTCCCTAGTTTTAACAGTGGATAACTGCTTTTATGCAATTCAATTTAGCCCCGAATTAGTGGATTTTCTTAAAATCTGTGAATTAGCGTTTTTCTTCATTTTAGCTGAAATCTTTTCATTAACTTAATCTCAATTTTAGGCTGGAATCTGGATTTGCCTCACGTTTTAGCTGCGAGTAAGTGGATTTTGGCATAAATGTATCCGCCTTTTCTACATGATAGATCCAAAAATTGACGTTTTTCTTCACTTCTCAGTCATGCAGATAGCGCTTTCTGTCCATTTGTGCTGCGAATTACCGCTATTTCACAATGTTAGCCGCGAATTACCGCGTTCGCTCGATTTTAACCGTGGGTGTTCTCAAATTGATCTACGAATTAGCGTTTTTCCCCATACTAGCTGCGTATGAGCACATTTTCACAATTTTAGCGGCGAATTATACTTTAATTTTAGCCGCGAATTATTTCTTTTGCCGCGTGTTAACGCATTTTCTCAATACCAGCGAATGAATCTATTTTTTAAGGTTTCTTTATGCTGAAATAGGGCATAAATCGTGATCCGTTCGAAAAGTAATCCAACAGTTCATAAATACGCGATTTTTGAAGTTTTAGGTAATTTCAAACACGCCAGCTAGCATGTTTGAGTCATAATATGAGCCTTCCGAAAAAAATTCACCTGTAATGTATCTGTCGGAGAGCGGTTTGTTGTGTTTCTTTGCCTTATTTTCTACTAGAGCTCTCCAATAATAAAATAGTGGTGGATAAACATAAATGAGCTATTTAGAGGCATGAAAAGGACAGAGAATGCAAGGGATATTAACGTTGCGGAAAATATTCGTTATGACGGGATTTCAAATATGACAACTTTTGTTAAGAAATAAAAAATATTTCTGAAGCGTTATTTAGGTTTATTTATATGACTCAATTAGTTTTAACCCTGCGTTCAACAAACTGTGTGAAATGCGCAGTTATAGTAGATGGGTATGACGTAGGAGCCCACTTGTGGCCTTGGCATCGCCAGTCTTGGCTTAGTCGGGAAAGGCACCACCCGAAGAAGAAAAGAAAAAAAAAAAAAGAAAAAAAAAAAAATGTCGGCTAAAATGTGTGAAAAGCGCTTATTGAGAAAAAACGCTCATTGACAGATAAAGTTGAGAAAACTCCATTGACTGATAAAATTGAGAAAGCTGCTACAGCGAATAAAAATTTAGAAATAATGCTAATTCTTGGCTAAAAGCGGAAAAATAGCTGGTTCATGGCAGGGGCGAAGCCAGCGTTTGATTTAGGGGTGGGCAACTTCACGTGAGCACAAGCAGGGGTGGGCAACTTACAGCTTTTTGAGTAATTAATTACAAATTACTTCCAAAAAAGAGGCTTAATTACTAATTACCAATACTTTTCACTTCCACGAATATCACAAATATTACAAATTACAATGAGGAAGGTGCACGTATCAGAAATTTTGGTCTCTGACGCTTTTTTATTGTGAAATTCGGTTAAATAACGCGATTGGCATCCTTTTTCACTATAAAAATGAATCCAATATATTTAAAATATTATATTTTTATGTATGGATAAGGTTCGAGGGGGTAACTACCTACCTCAGCCCCTGTGTGACGTACCAGAGCTTGCACGAGGCTACTACATACACTTCTGAAGCATTGGGGCGGCATATTTTCTCACTCATCAACCTCGCACATAAATGTTTGTTTATTTTTTGGTTTATTATATCCGTGTGACTTGTGCGGGCTCGTGTTTACTTTCTTCGAGGCGAGTTCTTCGTTCAATCCATAAAAAAGGTGAGACATTTCATCTGCGAACGATTACTTCGTTAAAACATTGTTTTATTACACTTATATTTGTTTTGTTACACTTATGTTTGTTATTACACTTGTATTTGTTAGAGATCATAAACGACCCAGGTGGAATTTGAAAGGCCGATTCAAATAATCTGCCGCGACCATAACAAACTGGAGCTTTGTGAATACATTTCCGAAGTTTTCAAGATCTCAACGGAAATTCAAAACTCCAAATTGCGGAGGTGCGTGTATAAGTGTAAATTAATAAATGGCTCATAATTATCGGATTCATCATTTCTCCCGTGTTTTTTTAATCAGGTCGGGCCGAAAAACTTATGGATACCAAAGTATTGGCTACGTCCAATGAAAAAGAGAGGGAAGCTCCGTAAAAGTACAGACATCATAGTCAATTACCTAATTTTTATATGTATAACAAAAAAAATATTTGATTTTATCTATCACATCAAAACAAAAAAGATAATAATATTTCGCTTCAGTATAATGTATAAGCTACCGCAGTAGGACTCAATCTGAAATAATTACGTTACACATGATATAGGCAGGAGGGCCAGAGTATAAAATCGTTTTAAAATGGTTTTATTGATAAACAATTCGTTAGAAATACATCTCGGGGGTGATTCTGTAACTCGCAAAATTTACGTGTCGTAACAGGGAAGGAGGGGGAGAGGATGTATCCCGTTGCCTTGGTTTTTCCTCGCATTTGTCAAGAATTTATTATTTTTTCTTCGAGACCACACAATCTAGCGTGAAAATTCCACAGTTTAACTCACTAGGTATCGTAAAAACCATGGTAACGAGGTACCTCTCCTCGCCCTTCTTCCAATTTACGACACGTAAATTTTGCAAGTTACAGAATCACCCCCCTCATCGTGTTTATGGTTGAACACGCTTTCAGAATAAAAAATCAAAAAAAATCAAAAAAAATCATGATCTTCCTCATTACTGTAATTGAATTACTTTTTCAATTACCAATTACCCAAGAGCTGGATTTGTGGGACACGCAAGCGTCTTGCTCATGTTCTTGTTCACTGTCATTTTTTTAGTGCGTCCAGCCAACAATCGAACGTCAGAACAGATCTTTTAGATAAGAAGCAGGAACAGCATAGCCCCAAGCTTGCCAAAGATGCCAAGCGCATCGCATGAGTAGGGTTGCGAACTGTCTTGGACATGGAGGAAGGAAAAGAGAGGAGGGAGCATAAGTTGAAAAGGGAGACGCCGATTTTTGCCATTATTTGTGGTCCCTTGGCCTTGATATTTAAGATATAGATAACAGAGCAGCAGTCGTGATAAAGTAGTCCTCAGCACAAATCCTGATGCGTTCCGGGACTACCAATGTGGCGTATGTTGGCTTCACCCCGTTAACTTGATTTTACATCTATCGCTCCCTCCTCGTCTCTCTTCATACCTCCATGGTCTTGGAGTATCCATGGTCTTGGAGTATCCCGGATAGCCATAATTTGCTAATTTGGCTAATTTTGCCCCGCGTCCCGGCCAAGATACGTCCCGGATTCTTTATTGAACGGATTGTCACGGATTCTTGATTTGAAACTGTGCATGCGATACGCAACTCTCGGAGAGCTTTGCAATGGCAGCTTAATGTGGTTCGATATTTTTGGGCTTTGAGAATTTTGTGGTTAGAGCTATTTGGATTGGGGTTTCTTGTGGTTCGAGCTTTTCGTGGTGCTTTACTGCATCAACTGCCTAAGAATTTTTAATGAAGTATGCATGTTAATCTGATAGTTTGCATAATGGGGGTGGTCGTACGTAAGGGTTCAAAATGAAAAAAAAAAAAAAAAAAAATTAATCGAGCGCGTCAGATTTTCTAAGGGAATGTTAAGTGAACCTAAAATTAGCTCTCATTCAATAATCTGACGATTTGGAGGTGACGCAAACTCGTGGCCCTTACCAGAACGTGAAAAAAAATAAAAAAATGTAATTTTAAAATACTCGAGCGCGTCAGATTAAGATATATATGATTCATACTGACGTCCTAAACCCCCCGTCCCGTCCTCACTCGTAATCTGATGAATATCTGGAGGGATTCGCCTAATGTGACACTTTTTTAAAAAAATTCTCGCTATTGGTGCCTAAGCCCTACTTTTCTGCACCATTTAAACTTCATTACTCAACATATAATGGCAACCTATTCAGTAAAATTGGAACATAATATGTTTTTAGACAAGACGGGTGGGCGCTAAGTTTTACTGAATTGGCCCCGCGAGTTGAATAATTACTAAACTTTATCGATGAATTTTTGCTATTTCGGCTTATGGAAATCGTCAGATTATATATTTTTCGTTATCCTTGAACTATTCCCTCCAAAATAAAAAAACTATAGCCACGCTCGTGAATGTCAAGATGACGTTTTTTTGTTTTTGTTTTTGTTTTTCTTTAAAGTTTGTAGGTCTCCTCCGTCTTTGCGTCACTCTTAAATTGTCAGATTAGTGGAATATACACTTTTTATCATGTAATTAACTCCCACTTCCTTAATCTGACGCGCTTGAGAATGTCTGATGATCATTTCTTTTTTTAAATAATTTGACCCTTTATCCCTGACGGGCGGCCACATAGTATACAGGGCTCTTATTTGGTGGAGGTACTCAACTAGGTACAAGGTATCCGCAGTATGTTAATCTGACGTGCTTTATTAAATCCCGAAATCCCCTCTTGGGCTCCCCAACTTCGAAAGAGTGCTTTTAATTATAAATTAACAGTTACAATGGCATGTTGCTATCAATTACAAATTACCAATTACAATGGCGTGTTGCTATTAATTACAAATTACCAATTACTATATAATTGTAATTGAATTACGTAATTCAATTACTGCCCAGCCCTGACCACAAGTCAGATGAATCCCAATTGAGATTTTCACGGAGCTTTGGCTTTTTACGGGCGTTAGAATTTGAAGCCAACCCATACGATATAATTGGGTTTACAGCAAACCCAAAACCCACGAACATGGGTTTTCACCAAGCCCAAAACCCACGAAATAGGGGTTTTAGTTCTTCAGCGGGAAACGGCCCCCACGAAACTAGCAAAATTGGTTCTATGGCAAGCAAAATACCACGAAATTTGCGTTTTAGTGAGCAAAATCAGCAATCTTAATGAACAAAATATAATTTCGTATAATCGTGACAATGCTTAGATTAGTGTGATAATCGTGCTCAGCGAATGAAATTTGAGATGTTCTTTTTTTTCATGAGAAAAAGCTCTAGAAATTGGATTTTTCATCAATAAAACAACCGCGAAATAAGGGTTTCTGTGAGCCAGAACCTTGAAAACTGGTTAATACGTAGTTGGAAAAATCAGTGAAAAGGTTTTTAGAGCGTGAAATCAACGAAAATAATTTTTAGTGAGTCAGACCTGCAAAAATTGGGTTTTTGTGCACTAAATCGGGGCCCCAAAAACGGCCCCTGATGTTGGATCAAACCCCTGACTACATGAAGGCTCAGTATCACATCTCCTACATCTTGATCTGTAGCAGCGAATTTACATTGTACAATGGTGTTAATTAGGAGTTTTGATAACGAATTCGGATTCAGCACACCAGAAACACGGAATGAAACAGCCGGAAAACAGGTGAAATCACGACGTATTTGATGGAAAAGTTTGAATTTTTCGAGGAAGTTTTTCATATTCGTTGACATAAATTGTATGTCATTGTGAAATGGTCTTGAAAATTACATTCGAATTCAGCACACCTTTTTTTTTTTTTTTTTTTTTTTTTTTTTTTTCCACTATCCAAGAGCAGGGGCATGGCACACGCCCCAGGTACGGAATCCTAAGTGGATTATTGTGCCGCTCTTGGATCGGTTGGTCTAGTCTAGAGTCCCTCTCACCGTATGAGGTTGAGGAGGTCCTCAGCTAGAGTCTCGCTGGGCGGAACATATCAGGCGTGTGAAGCCCGAAAATGCTGATCCTGCGAAGATAGCTCTCTCCTCTTAATAAGGTTAGAGGTCGTCGCTTCTTAGAAGCGATAAGAGATAATCGCTAACTGGACCCTTGAGCACAAGAGTGACAAGGATGACGAGCTAGCGCGCGCCGAGTGCGTTGCACTCGAAGAGATAAGCCCCTGCACCGGGGTGTGTTCTTTAGGACGGCCCACCGAGGGTATGTTTTTTAAAAACTCCCTTCGACGGGTATGCTCCTTAGAACTGCCCTCCACAGGTACGTCCCTGGTCCCATCAATGTCGTGTTTGACCTCGGTGGTATCCGTGGACGGAGCAGCCGGTGACTGCGGCGTTCACGGAAGGTTATCTGAGCCCCTTCCGAGTTCTTCTTATAAACTTCTGGGTGAGCCCTTCAAGGTCCTGCCAGAAGCCAGGGTAATATAAGTCCACCGCCGGCAGAGCCCTGCATGCCGTAAGCGCCGAGGCCTGCGGTAAGCCTATTACACCAGGGGATCGGCCGGTGCCCTGGGGGTTCGTTCAAAGCACACTTTGCCCCCTGTGCCATGCAGACCTTAGGTACGGACCAAACACCTTGTCTTGAGGGGGGGAAGGAATAGCTAGAGGAGGTAGGAGACGCCACCCCCTTCTGTCCCGGACTCAGGACAGCCCCTAACCCGTTGTTTGTCCACGGGGTCGTATTCGGCCCCCATGTCCAATGAGTGTGTCCGACAACGGACTCCCCACAGCACACGGTGCGCCTTATTCCGACCCAACCCACCATCGCAGCGTATCACAGATCGGCCAAATGGTGGGGCCCCCATCCGCAACCCGGGGGACGCGCCCGATAGGGGAAACGAACCCCGTGAAAGGTTTGTAGCCATTCACACGGATCAAGTCCGTCACGGGTCAGCACACCTTACAAAACGGAAACTTGACAAAAATAGCAAACAAACGAAAAGCATGTTAAAAAGTGCTCGCCCCCCTATTCTGTAACTCATAACGCGTGCGTTAGCAAAATTTCTCAGCTGATTACTTTCAATTATTCACCTTGTTTATTTCGCTAACGCACGCGTTAGCAAAATTTCTCAGCTGATTACTTTCAATTATTCACCTTGTTTATTTCGCTAACGCACGCGTTATGAGTTACAGAATAGGGGGGCAGGTGTGGGTGAGATTATGTGTGTATCGTAGAATATTTTTTAATACTACGTTTAGCGTAGGGGGCCGGAAATTTGATTTTCGGATTCAGATTACCTGAAAACGTGGGAAACTAATGTGAACTATTTCAATCTCGGCTTTGATATTCCACGTCACAGAAAAAATAACAGAAATCAGGGGTTTTTGCTGATTTTCCTAGTTTTAGACTGTAGCGTCTCTTCTAGGGGGTCGGGGGGTTGAAATTCAGATTCAGGATGACTCGAAACATGAGGAATGTGAACGAACCATATTTTTAAAAATTATTATTCGCGATGATGTGGCGAAAAAAACAAAAAAAAAACAAAAATAACATGGAATTTTAAGAGGTAACCAAATTTCGGCATATTGCCGGGGTTGTATCGTTGGGCAAACTTGAAATTCGGAATCAGCACGCCTGAAAACATTGAAATCAGTCATCAAACTTAGTCCAGGAGTTTTTCCTCCCAAAACTACCCGCTTTCTGGACTAAATAGTTAATAGTATAATAGTAAATAGTATAATAATTCTCTGGCACCACATTCCTATTCAGAGGGTCTCTCAGCCAAAATACGGTTAATACCCAGAGAATTCTAATCCATACCATAGGTACTATATAAGTACTAGGATTTTTTGACTTATTTCTCAGTATACGTTCCTGCCTATTGCGACGCTGCACTACACTTGTAAACACACTACACTTGTGTAGTGTGTTGAATGGAAATCGCTGTATAAATAACTCATTGACGTTGTCCTTGAAAAATACTGCATTTCTTCATGTTCTAAGCACCCACTCATTGCCTAAAGTAAATGCAAGACGCTTTTTCTTGCTGGGATTTTGCAATCCATCAAAAGCTCGAGAGAAGCACACTTGACTCCTAAATGAAGGAGCCTTTACAGGCAAATAAAAAATTTGAGCCGTAAGAATGCCTGTCTTACTTCGTCTAGAAAGTCTGCGAGACAAAAGTTGGATTTTCTGAAAAACGCCAATCATGCGCAAAATTTAGCAACTCTTGTCGAGAGTGTAAATAAAGTGAGGACAAAAATGCATTCTGCGTTCAGCTTCTTTAGTTTAACTCTTTGTTGCTTACAGGTCACGTACAACTTTATTATGAGCCAAATTAACGTTCAAAAAGTTCAACCGAAGACGCTTCACAGTGGATGACAAATTACTGGTTTGTCCATTTTAAGACGAAGCAGTAGGGCGTACAAGCTGCTGTCGAAAATGTTTTCGCTGCCCTCCAAGAAGGCACTCTGCAGCTTGGTTGGAAGAATTCCTTTTCGCGCCGGCATCATCGGCCGCATCATGGAGCACTTGAAAAGGGTTTGTGACCAGCACCAAACCAACATCGCAAGTCTTCGCCACTTATCAGGCAGTGAGACGTTGACTTCGGGCATCGTCGTTATAACGAGGCCAGAATATAATGCCCTTATTCGATTCGCCGCATCTTTTGAAAGGAATCAGGAACAATTTCCTCGCAAAAGATGCGGTGTTCGACCGTGGAGGACCTGAAAAGAGAGCATCGTCGTGGCTACACGTGCGACAGTTCTACGAGTTCGACTCATCCCAAGACGTGGATTTGAAAGCGTGCTCGAGCGTGGCGGACGAACATATCGACCCTACTAAGATGAGGAAGATGAAGGTGTCAGTGGCGACTAAAGTATTCAGCCAGCGAGTGGCAGCCGCCATCAATTTGGTGTCTGGTACATTTGTTCTCTTCTTAAAGGAAAACATGATGAATATGGAAAGGAAATACTACCAAAAAAGGCAAACGACACGACAATTTAAAATTGTTTTTTGACAAAATGTTCGACAGCGTAAATAGTAGCTCTACCAGACCAACCCTTGACTTTTGACGATGGATTCGGGAGGAACACACTCGTTTCTGTCAGGCCTGTCTATTTCGCCAAAGAATAACTTTTTTCTGTGTCCTCGGCACGGCAGCTCCTCCAAGTTGTGCGAAACGGAAATTTTTAATTTTTCAATAAAATTCAACCCCCACTTCTCCATACTAAATCTACGTCTATCGACTTCCCATGGATCAGAAAAACTTCTTCAACGTGTCCCTTTTGAAAATTACTCATGAGCTTATGTTTAATTGATTGGCGATTTTTCGGCAGAATTGACAATTTCCTACCATGATTGATCAGCTGGTTTTTGGTCCCAAAGACAGGCGAAGTTCAGGAAAACTTCCTCAGGTCTACAGAACTGGGTAAAAAAAATTGGCATCTGTCTACATCCACGAGTCCCAAACTCAGAAAACCACGAGAAAATTGCAAAATGAGAGTACCACAGTGTGAGATATTTTCCGTATTTATAAGCAAAGATGAAGGCGCGAAGGGCTGATACCTATTTTGAGGTCAAAATAGTGATAAACCCTGATTGTTAAAATTGAGAAAAAGCGCTATAGTTTGTGGCTAAAATTGAGAATGTAGGCGCTTCCACATAAAAATGCGCTGATTCGGGGCTAAAATTCAGCCACGTGAATTCGCGGATAAAATTGAAAAAAACACTAATTCACGGATAAAATTAAGGAATAGCGCTCAATCATAGCTATAAAATTTAAAAATAAGAAATTCACTGTTCCGGGGGCAACTTCGCGTCTAAAAACGAGATAAAGAAAGCGCTCATTTGCGGCTAAAATGAAGAACAAGCGTACATTCACAGTCAAAATTGAGAAAATTCACGGTTTCCAACAACCACTTGGAGTGAAATTGATTGCTGATTCATGGCTAAACCGAAAGAAATTGCTAATTCGTGGCTAAAATCGAGCTAAACTCATATCGTCGAGTAAAATGCGTGAAAAACGCTAATTGAGAAAAGCACTTACTGACAGCTAAAAATTAGAAAAAGCCAATTCGCGAATATGAGAAAGGAAATTGGGGGAAAAACGCTAATTCTTGGCAGTGGCGTGTCCAGCTTTGTTCTAGTGGTGGGCAGCTTCACGTGAGAACAATTCAGATGCATTCCAACGCCTACTGCATGCTTATTTAAATAAATCAATAATTTTTTATTGAGGCAAATATGTGAAATGGATCATTTCAATGAGGTAACCCCACGAAATTTGGTTTCCTGCAAGCCCAAAACCCGCCAAATTGGTGTTTCAGTCCTTTCAGCGAGAAGACACCGTGACATTAGTGTCTTAGTGATCTATGGCCCCCAAAGTTGGTTCTAAAGCGAGCAAATCCCACGAGATTTGCGTTTCAATGAGGCAGAATCGTGAAGATATTTTAATTAGTTTGCTAAAACCACGTGATTGTGGTTTTCAATTAGTTATATCCCCGCGAAATTTTGATTTCATACAATTTCCACGAAATCTTGGGGTTATAGTGAGTGAAAATCCGAGATATTTTTTTTTTTTTTTTTTATAGTGAGCCAGACATTTGAAAATGTTTTTTTGTTAAGAAAAATACACAAAATTGGGTTTTAAATTAGCTAACACCGAAAAATAAGTTTTTCAGAAACTAACAGCCACGAAATTGATTTTTTTCAGCAACAAAACAACCGCGAAATTGGGTTTTTAGTGAGTCAGAACAACGAAAATGGGTTTTTATAGCGACAAAAGTCAAAAGTCAAAAGTGGTTTTTTTAAAAGGTGAAATCAGAGAATATGATTGTAAGTCAGACCTGCGAAAATGGGGTTTCAGTTAATTGCTCGGTTTTGGCTCACTAAATGAACCGTTTTGGTTGTTTTGGCTCATTAACAATGGTCCCACACCTGTTGAAATAAATTATGCTATTGGCAGAGAGAGGGGTCAAAAATAAATTTAATTTTGATTTAAAATTCAAAATGTTTGTTTATTTATAATGAAATAGTCGGTGGAATGTGGATTCTGACTGTGACGAAATTTGTACCCACCCTTCACCCATGAGGGTAAGTCCTGGAAGGGACCTAAATTTGGACATATTTGGACCCTGCAACATAAAAAATGGGTAGTGAAATGTGGGTTCATATTTTGTTGCACGAACCATTGTTTAAGTACCCAATGATTTAATACGATAATGTTAATATTTGAATATAAACCACTTTTTAAAAGTCTCCACTTATTTTCCATGCCTTTTTTCAACCCAGACGTTCCTCCCCAGACGTTCCACCCCAGACGTTCCCAGACGTGGATCCCAAACCAAAATTACACCGTTAAAAATGAAAAAAAAAAATTGGCCGCTTCATTGGTTTTCAAGTGCTCAAACCTTGCTTTTTGTATCGCATATTCGTTATCACGTTGCGTTTTATCGCAATTTCCCATTCTTTTAAAGCATTGAAATTCCTGTTTAGTATCGCCCTAAGTCATACGAGGTAAAAATATAACAACTCGTCTCTTTGTTTGGGTTTTTAAAAAACACGCATTAGAATATAGGCTACAAGCGCGTTTTTAAACCCATCATATACAATTTTCGTTAGCAGACTACCAGGTAATTTACTCACACATCAATCCAACGGCCAATTCCTGGGGTGTCATGGTTTAAATTATGGTGTGATGCTCTTGAACTTGCGACATCGTCATGAAAGCGCTCTTCACTCTATACCGCGATATTAATTAAAAACGCTTCACCGTTTGTTTTTTTTCGATTCAGCGACTCAAATCTTATCTGTAAACCCCTTCTCAATCGCTCGTTTTGTTACTGTGAATCATTAAAAAAAAAATTGGAGCACGCTAGGCTTGTTTAAAACTGGTACCAATGCCATATACATTTATACTGTATGTATTGAGATAGCGCACCGTCTGCCACGATAGAACAATTATTATGTCCACTCTTGTGGTTAATTAAGACAAATTGATCAACCCAGTTCAGTCCCCTGCCCATTTCAATAAGAAGAGACAAAACACGAAGTTGACGCTAATTCATGGATATAAAACTAGGAAATTCCTAATTGGTGGGTAAAATTAAGAAAATACTTGATTCGCGAATAAAAAGAAGAAAATTCTCCAATTTACGGCTGAAATCGAGAAATATCACTAAGCGACTATCAAATTGAGGTAAAATACCTAATTCGCGCGACTAAAATGATGAAAAAGCGCTGATTCAAGACTAAAATTGAGGAATATGGCCACGCAGAGAAAGTGGAAAACGCTAGTTTGCAGATTCTCTGGATGAGGCAAAATTGTTAACTAAAATTGTGATAAAGTGCTAATTCATTGCCATAAGAGTGGAATAAATCGTTCAGGAAGAGCGCTAATTCATGGCTAAAAGTGAAGGAAATTCCTGTTATGGTGGCTAAAATTGAGGAAAAGCCCTAACTCACGTTTGAAGCTCCAACTTGCACCAACGGAAAAAGTGATAGTTCATTCAAGAATAAATGCTAAAAAATCGTTAATTCAGAGCTAAAATTGAGCAAAATCGCTAATTCGCATTGAGGAAGTAACATAAAAAATAAAAATCGCTGGAAACATTTTTTTCTAAAGAAAATGACTAAATATGACCAGGAATTGAATATTAGTGCGTAAATGATTGATTTCGATTCATAGCGAAATAATAAAACTTTCCAATTTTTTTTGTTACCTTAAACGGCCGGTCTGTCACTCGTGACCCCTCCCAACCCTCCGCAGGATGGCTGTTATCATGTCTTGCCCCTCCCCTTTCTCTAAAGTCCTATTGTTTGATTTGTGGGAAGCTATTGTGAAGGTTATGCGAATGCTTTTATTACGTCATCAGTCTATCTAACCTATTTCAAATGGGTCCCGCATCCCAATAGTTTTAAAAATTAATGAAAAAATATAGGGCCTGATTTTATTTGAACGGATCGTGTTTTCATCATGAGTTTTGGTAACCAAGCTATCACGACGGCATGATTATGGAAAACGTGTTACTTCCTCATTGGGAAAAAGCTCCAATTCATTGAAAAATCGCTATTTCGACGTTGACATCGAGAATTAGACCCAATTCGCGTCTAAAAATAGGAAAAATCGCTCAAATTCGCAGCTAAAATTCAGACAAAGCGCAAATGCACATCTAAACGTGAAAACAACGCTCATTCGCTGCTGAAATTGACAGAAAGTGCTGATTGGAGGCTAAAATTGAGAAAAATCGATCATTCGCAGGTAGAGTTGAAAAAACGCCAAATCGCGGTTCCTTGAGATAATTTCGCGACTAAAATTTATAAAAAGTGCTAATTCATGGCTAAAAGTAAAAAAAAATAGTCAATTCTCGCCAAAATCAAAAAAAGCTATTCGCGGCTAAAATTAAGAAAAATCACCGATTCGCAGCTATGATTGAGAAGAAGGCCTAATACAAGGCTAATATTAAGAAAGATTGCTAATTTGTGGCTACAATTAAGAACAAACGCTAATTCACAGCTAAAATTACTTAAGGGAAAATTACATACTTTGATTATTCAGAGAATAAGGGTCCCTATGCGATTTCCACTTCGGGCCCCGATAGGTCTAGGTTTTTTTTTTTTTTTTTTTTTTTTTTTTTTAGGGTACGGACTTGGATCTACCGAGTCCGCTGGCGCCTAAGCTCTTACGTGGCTCTTACGCCATACCCTGAGAATCAGCACTTCACACCCGTACTACGCGGGCGTTTCGGTCGATACGCGTTTTGTCATACGCGCACCGCCGTGAACGCCCACACGAAGCCGAGTGAGCCGTGTCACAGCTCGCCGCAGCCATATAGTGTAATGGGCAATAGCTGGATTCGAACCCAGGCCCGCTGGGTTGCGAAGCGAGCATTGTATCCATTACACCATCGAGGCGCGCGATAGGTCTAGGTACGCCACTGAGTGGTATTCAAAAGTCAGAACACTTTTCCATCCGAATGAAACGCTGCGGGATTTAAGGACCTAAAATAAAATTCCCTAAAACCAGACAAAACATGCCTCAATCCCTAAAAAGGATTGATGGCCTTCAGAATTGACTTGGGATTTTAATTAAGGAGATCCAACGCTAAAACAAAATATTTTAATGATTCCACGATACACTAATTTCATAAAAATAATTATTATATTTTAAAAATATTTTTTGTTTTCAAGAATTTGTTGAAAACTTGGGCTCGATCACACAATTCATCTTTAAATCACTGACCAGATCAAGAATTAAGGAAGAAGACAATTTAAGGACACCAAAGGGAGGGAAAAGATAATAACATTTTAAGATGTTTTGCTCTTTAAGTACCTGATTGGAATGCAAATTCATCGTAAAAATCTGACTGAAATCATAAATACTCGCTCCGAGGCAGTTAAGGAAGATTTAAGTTACAAAACTTCGGAATAATAATAGTTTAGGGGTAAAAATGACGTAAATAAGTTCAATCAGGCTGTTGCATACCTGTAAATAATGATGGAATCAGGGTGACGACGTTAGATGGGAGCGTAATTTTTCAACATTACTTACCACGAATCGATAGATCCGTTGAAAAAAATCGCACGTTACGCCTTGGACATTAACAGGTCGCCTGAATTCAAGTTAAACATGCGTAAATAACGGGCCCAATTCCTTCACGAAACCGAAATTCAAATAGGGAAAACTAACCTTCTCCTGCGCGCACTTTGGCTTTTGCACTTTCGTCAAAATCAACTATCACGTCATCCAAATCGTCTTCTCCCATGCTGAACAGATTTTCATCTTTGCCATTTATTTTGGGTCGAGCGAAAAATCTGGAATTATCGGGAATGTAATTTTAAATTAAATGGGCGCTCAGGGGGCTTAGTTTACTAACTTGCTGATAGTTGAAGTTGAATGGGTGCGCGAGGATCTTTCAATGTCATCAATGCCGCGATGCACGGAAATTGAATCCAATTCTTCTTGCATGGCGAACGCTTGCCTGTACTCAAGGGATTCTAGAGATTCACGCGTGGGCTTTCGGTAACTAAAGCGAGTAATAGACAAATTTTAGTCTGGCTGTTAAAGATTTTAATTAAAAATCGAAGTTAGGGATTCTACTTACAGTTTTAAAAGCAGGGATGAGCAAACAACGGATACAGAACTCAACGCCATAGCAGCAGATGACATCCACGGCTGTGAATTCACAATTGTAGTCAGTATTTATTGGTGGTGATTTATTTACTTAGTGAATTATATACGCACGACTAGAGTGAATCCAATTGAACTGAACGCTCCAGCTGCTAGCGGGATGCAAATTAAATTGTAGGCGCTGGCGAAAATAAAGTTGCATCGAATACGGTGAACTGTCTTTCGGGATAACTCAAGACAAGCGATGACATCAAGGAGGTCATTCTGTGAATGGGAGGGGGGAATTAAAACCCCACCTTCATTCATTTGTTTTCTAACTTAAGCGTCTTACTCTCATGAGAACGACATCAGCGGCCTCAGCAGCCACTTCAGTTCCCGAAGCGATGGCTAAACCAACGTCGGCTTGAGCGAGAGACGGCGAGTCATTCACTCCATCGCCCACCATCGCGACCCTTAGCCCGGCCTCCTGGAGTTGTTTTATTTTGGCAACTTTATGAGATGGAAGAACTTCAGCGAAAACTCGGTTAATTCCAACCTGGAAACGAATCAAGTATTTTGTGCTTCCATTGAGGCAGCAAAAAAGAAGAAAAAGAAGATAAAATCGAATAACCCACCCGTCGGGCAACCGCAACAGCAGTTTTTTTATTGTCACCAGTCAGTAGTATCACCTCTAAGCCCCGTCTTTTTAACGTGTACACAGCCAAGTGGGCTTCTGGCTTTACCGAATCGGACACACTGATCATGCAGACAACTACGCCTGGTTCCCAAAAGTTGTTGATTGAAGGGGGGACAGGTGGACATTTAATAAAATAATATAAACCTCTCACTTATCATATCAATGCTCACCATTTATCGCACAAAGAACTGCCGTATTTCCAAAGTCTTCTTCAACTGACATGGTATAGTCCGCCACTGACGATATCGTAATTCCATTTCGACGTATCCATTCACGGTTGCCTATAAGAACCTGAGGAATAGAATGGTATCAACTTAATCAAATTATTTGTTTCTCTTCAATTAATTTAACTACCTCGTACGTCGTGAGTTCATTGGCTCTGTTATTTGTCTGTAGAAGGGCAGAACCAGAACCGGAAGAATTGCCAAAAAGTTCTATAAGTTCAACTGAAGCACCGTTCAATTTGAGCGTGTCTGGGTTGGTTACAAGTCTGACAAACAATTAAGAAGCAATTACAACATGATTCAATTAGCCTGCGTCGATTGTATAATTACGAGTTTTTAAAGTTCTTAATTTTCTCAGAATTCTGGGCATTCATCACTGTCGAATGAATGTGCGACACTTTGCATCGAACGCCACAACCTGAGACTGTTTCAAAAGTTTGGCATTTTCCCTTAATTTCGCTATTGATCGACTCTTTTACGAAACTTACAATCGCTGTAAAATTTAATTACAGTAGTATTAATATCAAGTACTTAAAAGTGAAGCTTGTGAACGTGATGAATACCTGAAGCGATAGGGTGCTCGCTGTTGGACTCAGTCGCACCGACAAGCACCAGCGTTTTTTCAATGGCAAAGTCAGTGTCGGGTACGAATAGACTGATTTTTGAAACGGTTGGCTTTCCAAGAGTTAAAGTCCCGGTTTTGTCGAAAACAACGCATTTAACCTGAAAATTTCAAGATTAACACTTTCGTACTGCAGTTTTTTCCAACAAGGTCTACCTTGTGAGCATTCTCGAGAGTGTCAGCCCCTTTGATGAGTATCCCATTGCTCGCACCAACGCCCGTACCGACCATAACAGCGGTGGGTGTAGCGAGACCAAGGGCACAAGGGCAAGCGATGGCGAGGACGCTGAGGCCACACCTGAAGGCGAATTGGAAGATGAGTTCCGTGCGAGAAAATCCATGTTCGATTTCACTCGGTGATAGTGGAAGATAGGAGATGTCGATGAAACCCAATGTGATCCAGACAGTGATGGTTAGAACGGATAAGAATATGACGACGGGGACGAAGAACCCGGCGATTTTGTCAGCAAGCTGTTGAATAGGAGCTTTTGTCGTTTGAGCCTCTTCGACTAGTTTAAAGATCATCGCAAGAGTGGAAGAGTCGCCGGTGTGGGTCGCCGAGATAATGAGAGTCCCGTTTTGATTGATGGACCCACCTATGACGATGCTTCCTGCAAGAACAAAAACAAAGATCAGGACATTTTCTCGAATGCGCAATTTCTTCTTTTCGATTACTATTTACTGAAATAATTCAAACGATATCGGCATAATTGCTCAAAATTATTGTATTGGAATGACCGATTTCCTAGACGAGCTCTTTGGTTTTGGGAAGGCCGAGCGTAATATCTCCGTCAAAACCGGACAAATTTCAAAACCTGAAAGATCGTTCGAAAGCACGCAATGTACCAGAAAGGGAAGCCGGAGTTCACAGAGAATTTGAAAAATGCCGCTCAAAATGAATTCATGCACGTGCACACGATGAAAACATGGATAAACAACTGTGTTTATTGTGCATTAACTGTGCTCACTTTGAACTTTGTGCTTCTCTCTATTAAAAATGGTTTAACTGGCAATCCGCCGGCAAAACTTAGTATATGTATTGCGTTTTAAAAAAGTTGAATTGACGATTCACGCCTTGAAAACGGCTAAAATGAGGATTGCGCTGAAAATAGCTAAACTGACGATTGCGCTGAAAATGGCTAAACCAATCTAACCATTCGAACAGCAAGAATAGCCACGCTAACCATGTGTGCCCTCTATAATGACAAAACTGACGTTAAAAACTGTTAAACTGACAACGGGCGCCCTGAGTAATAACCAATTCGTATCCGAAAAATATACAAATTGCCTATTCACACCCTAATAATACCAAAACTGGCTATTCACACCATAGAGATGGCAAAAATGACTAAATTCACCATAATAACGGCTAAACTATCTATTCTTACCTTAAAAATGGCACTATATACTGGCAATTCGCGCCCTAAAACTATCAAAACAATAGCTGTTCACACCCTGATGTGGCCAAATCCGGCTCTATCCGCGCCCTCAAAATGGCTAAACTGATAATTCACGCCTTGAAAATTTATAAACTGACGATTTGTGCGCAGGAAGTGGCTAAACGAACGATTCTAGTCAAGAAAACGGAAAATCTAATCGTTCGCACTGCAAAAATGGCCAAATGGGCCAAACTGACCATTCGTGCCCTACAAAGTCAAAACTGAAGATTCACGGGTTAAAAATTAAAAATAAAAACTGCTAAACAATGTGCCCTAATAATGACTAAACTGAATATTCGTGCTTCAAAATGGCTTTACAGTCCCCCCCCCCCCAACAAATGAACAAATACGCCCCATACGCAAATTCGAGTCCAAAAAATGGTAAGACTGACAATTCGCATCTTGAAAACGACTGAACTGAAAATTTGCTCTCTAAAAATAGCCAAGCTGGCAAAATCAACTTCTTAAAATTGCGAAACTGGCGATTCGCCTCCTAAAAATGTCTTTGGGAAACTGACGATTGATGCGCAGAAAATGGCTGAAAATTGACGTATATGTATACATACAAGCGCTGAAAATGGCCAATCAGGCCCAGGGTTTGACCGACAATTCGTGCTTCAGAATGGCTTTACAGTCAATCACATCCCGCCCACCGTACACGAATGAACAAATACGCCCTATACGCCTAAAAATGACAAAACTGACTAATTGCGTAATAAAAACTGCTAATCTAACCTTTCGAGCCAGCGGGAGTTACGCGATTTCAGCGTTAAGCGTCCCGAGCATTTACAGCGGAAAACGTCTGTATAGTATTCTATCTGTGCTTTTTCGATGAAAATCACACGCCCGCTACAAACGCTGAACCCGCTTTAGCCGCTAAAATCGCGCGGATCCCGCCTCAGCGTTTTTTCTCACTTTTGGCCTGAAAGTTGTAGCAGAAACAACGAATTGACGCATTTTCTTAATTTTAGCTACAAATGAGCGCCTTTTCGCAACTAAAGCCAAGAATATTGGCGTTTCTTGAAACTTTTATCCGTGCAATTGCCTCAGGAACACCAAACTAGCGTACCTTCTCAATTGTAGCGGCAACGACTGGGCATCAGAGTTTTTTCAAAAACAACGACAAGCAAAACCTGCAATTTTTGGCTCCTTATGGAGGCGTTTTTAGCTGGGGCAGGTAAAAATGGACCAGAAAATCGCACACTTAGGGCCGTTATCCAGAAACCCACCTTTACGAAGCTTTAACTTAAGGAGTTGGAAAATTTGATGGTTGGTAAAAATGTATCACCTTTTTCGAAACGCTTTAAGGATACCTAAAGGTTAAGGTTGGTTTCTGAATACGGGCCTTAAGATCCGCGGATTAGGCAAAAATGGTCCAAATTTTAAATCGGACGGAACCGCGTATCTCTGGCTTTTTAGACACGGGGAATCCGACTAAATAATCGAGCCATTGAAGCGGTTCGACCTTCGATGCCCGAGTTCTTGGCCAGCCTTTCCCTGGCACAATAGCACACAGCGACGGGCTTGACACTCTCAATGACTCAAAAGTAGAACTAGATTATTTTGATCCCACACCTTGGTCACCTGGTCGAGATGTACCTCAGCTAACCACACCCGGAACTAAACAAATCGAATCTCGAATCGCGGGCTGAATCGGATGTTTAGCCACAAAAATTGTTATGGGCATCTGCAAATTTGTTCTATTCTCCTGGATCGGATGAAATGAAAATCATCGAAAGGAGCCACATCGCTGTCTCATCGGATTCCAAATCTTCTTTTCATGATTCTATGTCCTGTCCTGAGCATGAAACCTGGCATCCTCATTTTTCCATTCTTAAACATTTGGGAGGCGCGGGGTGGCCTGTCCTCCTCACCCCTACCTCGGCATGCTGCTGTATGTGGCTCACTCAGTAGCGCTCCGTGATAGGGATGAGGGTGGCGGACCACCCTGGGCTCTCGAAAAGCTTAAAGATGGAAAAAGGAGGATTTTTAGGTTCTATGTTCTGTTGGGCAGCGATTTGGCTCCACTTGACGATTTTCGGTCCATTCGACATGGAGAATAAAAAGTTTCAGGTGCTCCGCAAATTGTGTGGCAGAACGTACGAGTCAGCCCGCGAAAGCACAAATGGAAAAATTAAAGCCTTCTGGACGCAAATTCGAGGATAAAATCCCCGACTGACTCCTAGTTTTTTTAGGTGTCTAACCTGCTAAAATTGAAAAAGGCTAAAATTATTGAAAAACAAAACAAATTAATAAAAACCGCTCATTCGCGCCTAAAATTGGGGAAAATCGCCAATGCGCGAATGAAATTGGGAAAAATCGCTAATTTGCTAATCAAATGTGAAAAAGCACTAATTCGCAGATAACAAGAGGAAAACACAGATTCACGGCTTTCAATAAAAACGCTTTTGAGAGAAAGCGTTAATTTGTGGCTAAATAAATGAAGAAAAACGCTAGTTCGCAGCTAGAAATGGAAAAAAAACAACAAAAACTCGATAATTCACAGCTAAAATTGAGGAAAAGGCCAATTTGTGGCCAAAATTAAGAAAAACCTTTAATTAGCGGGTAAAATTAAGAGATTTTCGCAGCTAAATTTGTCAAAAAAGCTACATCTCGGCTAATTGTAAAAATCTGGAAAATGTTCAAATCACAGGTTACAAACGCTATTTTATGGTTTTATGTGTACGCTCTATGGACCACAAATTCGCAGCTAAAATAAAGAAAAACGCAAATTCACAGCTAAAATTGAGACAAAGAGTTGATTGGAGTAACAATTTTCATGATTGTGTATTGGGTCTAAACCCTGAACGTCATTTACGTTTCCGTCAACTTGAGGGTTTTCCACCAGGAGAGTTTTACTCTAACACTTGTATAATCTATTCTCTCGTTTCTTGCTTGACTCTACGAGTCTTGGTGGATGATGGCAGGGGGAGAGGGTAGCCACATGGGGCGGTAGAAAGCGACATCCGGCTCTGATTCACGCCCTAAAAATATCCAAACTGGCTATTCACGCCCTATAAATGACAAACATGGCTGAATGCGCCCTTAGTAAAGGCTAACTGTCTATTCTAACCTAAAAACCGGGTCTACTGACAAATTTGCACCCTCTAAAAATGGTCAAACTAGGCATTCACGCCCCCTAATGCGCAAACCCGTCTCTATACGAGCATTTAAAATGGCTAAACGATGATTTGAGTGCTGAAAATTCAAGTTCCTGAATCAATTCAAGTCCTGAATGGGACCAAACTGACCATTCGGACTCTACGGAAGGCGTTAACTGGCAAATCACTCCTTGAAATGACTAACTAACTACATATTATCTGCGACCAGAAAAATGATAAACTGACTTGGTATCCCGTTCGGTTCCCGCACCAAACAAGACCGATTTTAGAGCTTATTTGTAAAAAGAAACAGTTTATTTTCCGGCCAAAGAGCTAATTTTCAGAGCTGAACATAGCACGCTGTAAAATCAATTTGAGGAAATTTTTCGATTCTGGAGCAAATCTCTTGGTTCAGACCAATAAATTCGACTTTCGGGAATATAGTTCGTGTTTTTGTAGCGGACCAGTCCCTTTTTCGATCCATGAATCAGACAGTGGGTCTAACTTTTCAGTTTTTAAAATAAAATAATGTGAATTGGGAGGACAGTTTTTGGTGGCCTTTTTACGGCTAAAATCAGGATAACATGCTGGTATGCCGTCTTTAGCTCAGGTCCATGGCTGAAATGGAGAAAGAGCGCAAATTCAAGGCAAAAAGTGAAAAAAACGCGAATTCTCGGGTAAACTTGAGAAAAAACAGCCATTTTCTTATTGTTAGTTAAATTCAAGTAAACACCAATTCGCGTTTTATGGAGGCCAATGAATCTGAGCATTTCAGCTGTTATTACCCCTTTCCACACCATTTCCAAGCTGAGAGTCGTTCCACGAGGAATTCATCCAGGGGGGGGGGATTGCAGAGCAGACCCGCACTAGGTCGTTCCCTTGCTTCGCGAGTGCTACACTTTTGAAGAAAATCATCTGGTTTCATTCAATTTTTCAGAATAAGTCAATGAAATCACATGGTTTTCTACATTAGTGTAGCTAGAGAACCTTTAAAACACAGGTACGGCAACACGGATTTCAGCGCCATATTTTGTCCCTCAGTTGTAAGGGTAAACACAATGCCATGAATGAAAAAATTGTCATCGTAACAACAAACAAACGTGGAATGCGGTCGAAATAAATAAAAATACCCCACTTATCAATGAGACCAGGTGATAGTTATAATCGTATGAGGGGCAAAATATGGCGCCGATTTGCGTGTTTCTGTACTCGTGTTTTACCATTCCATTGATTTGCTAGTGCAAAACAATGGAACGGACCTACTGTCTCCTTCAGTGGCCCAACACCAGAGTCTAAAGAGGGGTACGTTACGGAAAATGTTTGAAAATTATTCTAAACCACACTCCCCTTATTCCATCCAATGCTCCAAAGCTCCATCCCAATTGTCCGTATAGGCGGCAAATGAGTCTCAAAAATTATTGCTCATCTCCAAAATTTGATTTACAGGTCTAATAGCTGGCAATAAAGGCAATAATACAGGCTGCACTAGCTATATTATAGAAACAATGTCCCATTTTCATCAGGAGCTCACATACAATACGATCATGAACAATGAATCGCTCACAATCCCCCCCCCCCCACAAAATGACAATCCAGCTACATAGAAAAACGGTCAATTCAGCCTTAAAACGCTGAGGTCTGAGCACAGGAATCCGCTACAAAAATCATAATTTTCCGACGAAAACCTCACCGGAACGAACAAATTGTTCCTTAACAGTAGCGTACTGACGGACGAGTGAGGGGGCGGGCCTCCTTGTGCCACCAAGAAATTGGATTTCTACGTGGATGGAGCGGATTTCTAGGTTATATGTTCATAGAACATGAAAAAATGACTTCGTAAGTTGGACGGCGATTTGGGTCGCACACGCTTATCTCAAGTTTCTCCCAGTAGTGAAAAAACTCAATTCGTGCGGCTAAAATTGAGACAAAGCGCTAATTCGCAGCTCAAATTAAGAAAATACCTATTCGCAGTTCCTGAAGGCGACTTTGGCCAAAATTTAGTAAAATATGTAATTCACAAATAAAAAAAAAGTGGAAGAAATCGCAAATTCACAGCTTAAATTGAGAGAAAGTGCCAATTTGCGGATAAAATTAAGATAACGCGCTGATTCACGGGTAAAATCGAGATAAATCGTTAGTGCGAGATTAGCATTTTGAAAAACTTTAATTTGAGGACGTACTACGTGTTTTGTCCATTACGCGAGTAACCTTAGCACCTGGGACTATTCGGGGACTATTTGGGATTATTCGGCCACAAAGTCGGAATTATATCAGGTAA
Organism: Corythucha ciliata; assembly: GCA_038030265.1. Classification (NCBI taxonomy): domain Eukaryota; kingdom Metazoa; phylum Arthropoda; class Insecta; order Hemiptera; family Tingidae; genus Corythucha; species Corythucha ciliata. Next base: position 41,356,002 of record CM075943.1, on the reverse strand, counting down.
CTATTGAATCAGCCCTTCGAACTGGCCACTTGAATATGAAACTGTGATCATTTTGCCCTGAAAAACCTCAAAAAACCTTGACATTTTGCTCAAAATTGCCCGGCTCCCTTGTATCCCCCGTGGATCTGTGGATAGGCCCCGCGATCAGTTTGGAGATACTCTGAAAAATAAGTCATAGTTTATTTCTTTGGGGCCCCTCCAGCTCGAGGATAATTCTTGTCGGGCTTTCCGTGCTGGGTCCCCTGGGCTCAGGGGCCCTTGGCGATCGCCGACCTGTAGAGTCCGGGGCTGCCGCCTGAATTCACGTAGTTTTCCTGGAGAAGTGGAAGACAAATTCAAGCCCCGAGAGGCTCTTTCTGGTCGGGCGGGATGGTCTTCAGGCTTTCCCTCACTTTTGAGCCAACGCCAAGTTTAACTTCTTAAACACGCTTGTTTGCCTGTCATTTGACAGCTCGACGAGGGTGGTAAGCCCCGAACTCCTCGTCGTCGTCGTCGTCGCTGGGCTAAGTTGCCAGCGTTTTAAGAAGGGCTACGACAGGCTTTGCGCTCTCGCGTCAAAGCAGGCCGTAACCCAGGGCACAGAGAGGACTAAAAGGCCCACGAGGGACGAAACCGGACCGTCGATATTGTACGAGCTATTAATCCACGAAATTGTTTTTGATGATATTTACAAATTACCTATTTAGCCAGATTTGGCTATTAGCAAGGGATTTTATGGCAAAATCATCCTATTTAGACAAACCGCAGGGCACCCATTAATCGGTTTCATAACTAAAAATTCAGACCCCTAGGCATTGTCTGCCCACGAATCTGAATTTTGTTCCCCAGGAATCTCACTAGGCCCGAAAACGGTCACTTTACAACAGTCGTGAATTCGTTGGTCATAGTTGTACATATAACAATCCACTTCAGGAGCAGACCACATCAATATTCTCAAGGTGGCTCACTAGATCAACCGTTCTAACCAACGTCACTGGGTGTGTTTAAACTTACGACTAACCTTCTTTTTTGCTGACGGGCATCGATTCGCCAGTTATCAGTGATTCGTCGCAGGCTGAATGACCTTGAAGAACCACTCCATCCACAGGCACTTTAGCTCCAGGAACGACCTGGAAAAATTATTGAAATACATTTTTTAGAGTTGGTGAAGTAAAGGAGAATACAAGTTGATTAAGTTTTTACCTTGAGGACATCGCCTCTATGAAGGAGTTCTACAGAAATGACCTTTTCACTTATTACTTCCATATTCGGACCAGTTTCGATAAGTACGGCTTCAGTCGGTTTCAATGTAAGCAATTTGGATAGAGCTTCGGACGTTTTACCCTAGCGTTGGAACAGATTGTTAGTACGAGTCAACTAGCATCTACAAATCAAAGACGACGAACCTTCGCAATACTCTCTAACCATCGACCCAACGTGATAAAAACGAACAACATCGGCGGCGTATCAAAAAATGTTTGAGGATTGTGATGACTAATAAATATGGCAGCCAGTACGACTATGACTGAATACAAATAGGAGATCGAGGTGGCCAACGAGACTAGTACATCCATGTTGGTCGTTCTATGGCGAACGGCCTTCCAGGCGGCGACATGCATGTGCCATCCACCGAAAAATTGTACGGGTGTAGACAAAAGGAAAAGGATGAGATTTTCCAAGGACAGCCCGGGAATGACCATAGTCATGCTCTCGTGTGAGTGCACCGTCATTTCATACATGAAATACAACATAGCGATCATGCACGGGCCACCAAACATTAGGGAGATGAGAAAAGCTCGCTTCCACTTGTTGATGTCTTCGCTGTAGGACAAAAAAAAAAGCTTGAAGAACAACCAACCAAACCATTGTAAAGTCATTTATTTCACCTGTGATCCAAGTAACCTTTGACATCCTTATCCTTTTTTGTGATAATGGTAGCGGTAAATCCTATATTTTCGATAGCCTGGATGACATCTCTAGGTCCAGTTTCGGATGGATTAAAAGTAAATCGACCCATTTTTGTAGTTAAAGCTACGCGGGACGCTAGAACGCCCTTGACTTTTGAAACGGTCGTTTCAATTTTATTTACACACGACGCACACGTCATACCGTCGATCTGAAATAATATAATTGAAAATAAAAATCCATCGTAAACGACCAAAAGACTTGAGAGTGACCGACCCTGATTTCTACCACTCCGTCTCCTGACTCCGAGTCATTGGACACGGTAGATGGAAAACCGAAGTCCGTCAGCGCTAGAGCTATTGTTGTTGGATCAGTGACTGAAGAGTCGTATTTCACTTCAGCTTTCGCTGCCAAAAGTGCTATAAGGATGTCGTTGACGCCTAAGCAAAAAAGAAAATTGTAAAACGACTGTGAGAGAACCAAGCTCAGCCAATTGCGAAGATGAAAATACACACCTGGTAATTTGTTACAAAACTTTTCAATGGCTGCGACACAAGACGCGCAAGTCATTCCTTTGACGTGGAGATAACATTTTTCCAAGCCTTCCTTGTTTTTCGTTTCAGAGGAAACAACACCGTTGGGTGAGGGCGATGGCTTAGTTTTGCCTGTCAAACGAGCACAACGTGCCATCAATGTTCTTTGAGGCAAGTATTACAGTGAAAGATTGTTACTTTTTGCCTTGGAAGGTGAACTATTCGCATTTTCAACTTCAGCAACAAATCCAATCTCTTCAATTGCATCCGCGATTGAATGGGGATCCACTATACCCGTTACGTAGGTCACAGAAGCCTCTTTTTTGTCAAGACTGATATTTGCCTCTAAAACTCCCGCTTTTTCCAGCAAGTGACCTAAGTGCAACGGTGTATATATACATGAAACACTTGGAACGGAACCCCACTCTAGGTTTCTGGAATTATGGATGCTTACCTTGGATTTTATTGACACAAGAAGTACAAGTCATACCCTGAACGGATATCGCACACTGCCGTGCTTCTCCCTGGATGAAACAATCAAATCCCATGTCGGATATTCGATCGACCAGTTGGTCAGGAGTAACAATCGATGTGTCATACTTGATGGACGCTGATTTGCTTTCGAGGGATACCTTAATGAAACACAAATTCAACATCAGAAATACAAAGGGGAAAAAAGCATGTCGATTACGAAGCACAAACCACACACAGACCCACCCCCCACCACCCCTTGGCATTCATTTCTCTCAGGCAGAATTTAATTTCTATCGCTACAACTTAAATTGAACTAAAAAACCCGTGACACCGGAAAAGGCCTTTTTTTCTGCGTCCAGAAGACTATACGAAGAGAGCAAAATCTGTATGTTTTCCTAAGCCATAGTCAGCCCCTCGAAAGTCAAAGCCGCCAATCAAAAGTTTACCTTGATTTCTTTAACGCCAGGCGAATCGGTCATATTGCCTTCTATTTTTTTAACGCAGGACTGGCATTTCATCCCGTTAATTCCAACCGTAACGTCTCTAATGGAAGGGTCATCGCCGTTAGGTAAAAACGCGTCAAAGCCTAATTCTTCAATGCTCTCTTTCAAATCGACAGGTGACGTGAGCTGAGCATTGTATATTATATTCGCTGTCTTTTCTTCTAAATTAACCTAAGAGAATGTAAATTCAGACTTCATATAATAATTTAATAATTTTATTTAATTTGTACGGACCTTAATATTTACAACGCCCTCTGCGGTGCGGATGTTATCTTCGATCTTCCTAACACACGACTGGCAAGTCATTCCGTCCACTCGCAAGATGATAACTTTTTTCTCTTCCGCCTCTTCATTCTCGTCATCACTGCAACAAAATAAAGTAAGATAACGTTAAAATTAGCTAAACTCCAAGCCAGCTGAAGTAACTAGCGCTATTGCAATAATTAGAATACTGTGCGGCAAAAAAATAATCATTAGTCTCTGTACACAATAAGAGTTAAGGCCAAGGACCGTTACAAATGAGATGGGCAAGGGGAGCATGAGGCTTGACTTTCGTGGCTCAGGAGCATGATTTTCTTGAAAAACTTGATTTTGCCCCTTGAAAATGCAACTTCAACGTTTCTCAATAATCGACCAAGAAACTGAATAAGCTAAACGCCGCTTTAAAAACCAGCAATTTGATCTTATTATAGGATTTTTCTTCGAAAAATCTAAAAATGAAGGCAAAATTTCCACACCTAGAATAAATGGCCTCATCAGCTCCAGAAATGAGAGGGCGAAGGCATGGCCCCACGAGTTATCCGAGTTACCATGGACGAAACCACGTACTTTATGACTTTTAGAAACACGGAGAATCCGAAAATACAAACGGATTTTCAATTAGAAGAGATGTTAAACGTGTTCTCCCAATAGCTACGGATTTTTTTGTCGCTCAATGTTTGTGGGTCTCACGAATTTTCCCGCGTACAGCGTGGCCACCGCAGTCACGCAACTGACTGGCCTCTAGTCAAAGTAAGACCCTTAACCCATGCAGACAGACTGCTTTGGGGGTCGAGAAAATCGACCAAAATTAACGTCAAAGCAAAACAGTCATTTTCGGCCACTTCGAGGGGCGTTGTCAGGACCATGGAGGGCATTTTGTCCAAGACCGGCTGCATTTGGCCATTGAGTACTGTCCAAGGGACTCATAAGCCACTTTCGGCTTGAATCAAAACATCTTTAAACATGGAAGTAAAATGACCCTTATAATAACGCTTATTCAACTTTGTACTGACCTCTGGGCGATTTTAGCGAAAATTACCATAATTTAAAACGGGATGAAACAGCGTATTTTGTGGTTTCCCGACACCAGAAATTGCTCGGGGAATCGAAAAACAGGATGATAAAAACCTGTTGAAAGAGTTCTTCCACGATCCGAAGACTCCGACCCACGTTGACATTGCTGGACCGCTTTGGAGCCGAGAAAACTGCGATACTTTAGCTGTTAGCTTGGGTCATTGGCTAACGTGCGAGGAGGGGGAGCATCTGTTTTTCGTGGGTATTTGTGAGGCTATAAAGGGTTGTGTGGCCCAGTAGTCACTAGTCAGAATACTATATCAACCAGTCAGTTTTGGTCAAAATTATTTAATTCTTGGGACGTGTCTGGCGACAAGAGTCGAGATAATGCGCTGAAATCAACGACCAGGCGAAACGTTTTTTTTTTGTTTTTTTTTTTTTTTTTTTTTTTGTCGGGGGCGCCGGGCTTTGACTCCCAGCAGGCGCCTAAGCCCTAAGCCTCCCTAGGAAAGCTACGCCATACTCCGTGCCCAGGCCCAACTGAGCACTTCACACCCGTACTACGCGGGCGTTTCGGTCGATGCGCGGCTTGTTCAACGAACATCGCCGGGAACGCCCGCACGAAGCCGGGTGTGCCGTGTCACAGCTCGCCGCAGCCTTATAGTGTAATGGGCAATGGCTGGATTCGAACCCAGGCCGGCTGGGTTGCGAAGTGAGCATTGTATCCATTACACCATCGAGGCGCGCTCAGGCGGAACCTTATTTTTTGGACACTAGAAGCCAGGCAATATTTAAGTGAGTGCACAAGTGGGCCCACGCCCCTGGCAGGAACCACACACTTTCAATTCTTTATCACACACTCTCACTCGCAGTTCTCTCTCCCTCTCTTGGATAGCAGCAGAATGGGTTTCAAATGAACCAAACCCACGAAATTTTATTTTTGAAGGAATAACCTCACGAAATTGGTTTCTGTCTGAAAGTGCTCAATTCACAACATTTGGGGTTTGGATGAGCAAAGCTCGCAAAATTTATTTTTGGAATTAGTCAAACCAGTGAAATTTAAATGAAATTAGATGAGCAAACCTCACGAAATTGCTTCGTAAACGGGCCAACTGCGTGAAATTTTGTTTTTGATGCATCGAAATTGCTTTTTGGGTGAGAAAGTCCCGCAAAATGAGCCGGACCCGCAAAATTTTATTATGAACTGGTTTTGAATGACCCGCTGAAATTTGGAATTTCGAGTGGGCTACCCCCCCCCCCCCCATTGTTTGTTCGGCTGAGCCCATTCCGTGAAATTGGGTTTGAACGGGCCAACCCTACGAAATTTAGTTTTTGGAAAGAGCCAGACCCAAAAGATTCGCATTTAAAATGGGCCAATACCCCATGTACGAGAATCTGAACCTGGCGGAACACATATCACGAAACATGATGAAAATTGCGCCATTCGTTTGTTTATTGCTTGTTTACGTTTGTTTAGCCTAAATTTTCGGTTTTTTAGCCCGGCAATGTACAATTTTTGTGAAAAACAAAATGTGTGCCGCCAACTTCACGGAACGGCACACATTATCCCAACAATTTGTTTCGCTACATATTCAGACACAACATCGTTTGTTAAGCTCAAATTTTTGTTTGTTTACCCCTTCAAAATATTTATTTATAAGAATAGACACAATGTGTGCCACCAACTTCACGCAACGGCACACATAACCCCAATAGTTTGTTTCGCTCAAATAAACAAACGAAAATTTAGGATAAACAAACGACGTTGTGTCTGAATCTGCCGCTGAACAAACGATGGGGGTCATGTGTGCTGTTGCTTGAAGTTGGCTGCACAAATGTTGTCTTTCCTTATAAATAAATATTTTACAGGCTAAACAAACGAACATTTGGGCTAAACAACCGATGTTGTGTCTGAATATGTAGCGAAAAAAACCATTGAGGTAATGTGTGCCGTTGCGTGAAGTTGGTGGCACACATTTTGTTTTTTAAAAAATTGTATATTGCACGGCAAAATGAACGAAACTTAAACAAACGTAAGCAAACGAATGGCGCAATTTTCGTCATGTTTCGTGATATGTGTTCCGCCAGGTTCATGTGCAACAATACCCCTGGACATTTTGATTTGAAAGGAGTGAAATCCTTTGATTTAGGGAGCCAACCCCGCGTTATTGGTTTCATGGCAGTCCGCAAAATTAGGTTTTTAAAGGAGACAAAACCGCAAAATCGGTCTTCGCGATTTGAAACTGCAGAACACAAATTAGGTTCTATAAGTATTGATATTGTTAGTAAGATCGCTTAAACTACGAGGGTTAGCATGCATAAAGTTGTAGCCCTAAGAGCCTACATTGTCAGTCATCCCTATACGCACCTCAACGACGGAAGATTGACAATATTGGGCTCCTACGGCTACAACTTTATGCATGCCATCTGTTAATATTATATTCACAAAATGTAAAAAGCAAAATTCCTTTATTAAAGAACCCAAACCCAGGATTTTGCATTTTGTGGGTGGGTTTATCAATCACCCGATATCACTTGGAACAGCAATTTCTCGAATAACTTTACATTATTGTTTGCCAAAAGGCTCGGAGCAACCAAACTTATCCAAGAACCAACTTACCAAACTTATCCAAACTTATCTGAAGAATAAGTGCATTGATAAACGCATCCTTCATTTGGAAATTGCCCTATTGGTCGATAATTAAATAATAAAAGTAATTATCCCTGCTTTGACTGTAGAATAAGTGCATTGATAAACGCGCCTTGAATGAGTCAACAACGTGAAATTGGGTCGGGGAGACCCCGGCAAAACTGGCTTTATAGGGAGTCAATCCTACAAAATTGTCTTTTTGAGTGAGCAAAACCGGCAAATTTGGCTAAGTGAGTGATAATAACCCGCCAAATTTAGGCTTTTAACGCTAGGAAGACCGAGACCCCTCATTTGACGGTTTTGCTTTTAGTGCATTTCATTTTAAAAAATTTAAAAATTATTATTTCTTGAAAACGACTGTAAGCTCTTGACTTTTATTCATTCGCCTAGAAGAATGGATTTTGACGTTTTTAGGCCTCAATTACTTTAATTTTAGTATTTAATATAAATAGCATTATTTTGACGTTTGCAGAACCCGTCAAATGACGGCGTTCGGTCCTTTTGTAGCAGTGAACTTCGGTCTTCCTAGTGTTAAAGGGCTGAACCCGCGAAATCTATTTTTGGGGAGCCAAATACGCGAATTCAAGGTTTAAAAGGGTGAAATCAGCAGAATCTTGCGTAACTAGCCCAGGCCCAATAAAGAAGGGGGGAGGGAGGGATATATTTTTCCTTCACAGAAAATCCTTTGTTACGGCTCTGACTTCAAGGGACCGTTGTCCGCTGGCGGCCCCTTTGTTTAGTTTGAGCTGTAACCGGCCATAAACCATTTCAGCCCCTGTACCCCACGCTGTATCCATGCCTGCTCTCATGACCAATTTATCTTATTTTATGATATAATAAAATATTAAACTATTCTACCACTAAACTGAAGGTGAAGCCTCACACTCTGGTTAATTTGCCTCTAACGATAAGATGGACTATATGCTAAATGCCCCGGAACCAAACAATCCAATTATAATGAAGGTGGGGGGAGGCTACCTCAGGAGAAATTATTTTGAAACTGAATCTAACTCCAAAGGGGTCCAGAAATAGGCAAATGAAGCAAAAATTGAGCAGACATAGAAATCGACTATTTACCACATTACACTCATTGTCAGTGCGCTAGGAAATTCGTCAATTCCGCGCGACAGTGGTTTCCAACCACGGGACCGTTGTGGACGATCAGGGAAAACTGGAATTAACGGCCAGGGAGCGCGATCAAAAACGCAGTAAACCTCCTCCCCCTCCCCTAAATAAGTGGTTTTCGGACACGAAACTAAAAATGACTGAAATTACCAAGTGAGGAGGGGATGGTTTGTCAACTCGTTAGCACGCTCTCCCCCTCTTCAAGGCCACACGCCACATTCATTGCAACTTCTCATTCCCGATCATTTGTTCCTCTTTGGAAGCAACTTAAATCACATTTATGAGGCTTGTAATTTGCGTTTGGAAGTGTGGAATGAGGGGGGAATAAAGCTAGTTCCTCAATAAACCGTTCGTTTCAACTCTGATATAATTATGGCCTCCCAACATAACTTATACGGTTCATATTTTTTTTGTTTTTTGTTCAACATAAATGTTGAAAAACAATATAGTAGAATGGCTTGAATACGACTATCGAGCAGTGCCTAATTTCTTAGGGGGGCATTGCGCTCGTTACACGTTATTTCCAAGGATAATTTTTCAACGAAACGCTGTATTTAACTCATCCCTTATAAAAATTGAACCTGTACACGTCTCCATAGTTTAAAAAGTATGAAGCAATAACAAAATGAAATGACTGATTCAATGAACTAAACAAAGAAGATGGCTTATAATTACTCACAAAGAAGCATTGTCGTAGAAATTACATTTTGACGTAGAAGGCAAGTCCCGGAGCAAAGGAAGCGAGTCATCCATGTTTCGTCTGTTTGGACAATGCCCGCTTTCACACTACTATACACCAACACTTGTTCCTTAGCCTTCAACCCTCATAAATAGACTAAACTTGACAAAACAACTCGTGTTATTGAAGATTTAAAAACCGATCCTGTCGCAACTCTCACTTCTTTCAGGAAAAATTATTGAAATGAAAATATTAAGGATTTACGCTTTAGGGGCCATTATCAAGAAGAAACCGAGTCTGTGGAAGCGAAGGTCATCTTTCTATTACATTAATCTCCACAAAAACTATAACACAAATCTTGATTAGAGATGAGTGACAGCAAAGGGTTATAATTAGAGATATTACTCGAACAATCGCGTAATATAGGAAGATGGGAATTCCACTCACACAATTGCGCTTTAAAATTAAGTTGATGGCGTTCACTTCTTTAATAAACGTGATTCAACATCGTCATAATTGGCCTTTTTTACTGCAACTCGGTTAAGATTAACCCAATCAAGAGGTCAAACACGTTTATTCTGTTGTCGAATACATAAAAGCTAACATTAATATTAGGGGTACGAACAGAGAACTCGTTGTATAAGCTTATTTACTCTTTTTGTGACATCCGAGCCGACAAATACGATACATTAACAATTTTATTTGAATATAAAAATATACAAAAAGAAACGGGAAGACGAAAAGTCAGAGGTGTAACTGACAAGCTGTTAGGAAAAACAACTGAAAATAATTGAAGTTGCATTCAATCGAAGAGTTACACAACTTATTTCAAGGCAAGACACCTAGCTTTACTCAATAAAAAAGGTTATATCGAGCATTTTGCACATTCACATAATAATAAATATTATTTTTGTCACGAATTAAATAAAATGCAAAGTTGTCTAAATCTTCGTTAAATAACGCATCACTGAGGCGTTAAACGAGTTATCTGAGCTCAAAGATACTCTAGAGATTGGGTTGAGAGAGATTGATTCAAGGCCGCGTTTTTCGAAGGAGTGTCTCGGGTACGTGAACTTCATAAGGTAGGTAAAATGAAAAACACGAAAATTTCTCAGGATGTCATTGAGAATAAGATGCACGAAGAGAAAGTATAAACAACAGGAAAATATCGTTAGTTAGCCATAATACCCGCAGAAACGATAATTCGTTGCTGTTCTCACGCAGAACCCCTCCTAAAAGGGGCCGTTAATTCACTCCTAAGAAAATGACTATCTCTCACAGAAACGGCAATTTTCCCGCAAGATTCTTGAAATCTTGATACACGACAAGAGTCCATGGGCCACTTCACTGCCGATGACCACAAGCGAAGGGCCCAATTTCGCCCAATTAGGGTGAAAATCTGTCAAACTATTCCTCGAATCTGGATTTTCTGGCTAATATCAGCCAACTTTTCCATGCAGAAACAGAGCAAAAACTAATAATTTACCCTGAATCCCGATTTTCGGTTCTAAAATTCCTCGGGGTTGCCATATTCAATAACTATTTTCTCTGATTTTGCACACACAAAAAAATATTTTCGGAGGTCAAGCTCTTGAAAAGCCCATTTTCACGGGTACCACTCGCTAAAAATCCGTTTTCACGGGTCTGGTTCAAGTAGGTATGACATTGCCAGTTTCGGGGCTAAATAGCCGCAAAAAGTGCATGTGGTGGCTTATTTTCTGGTGGCAGTATCCGTGAAATGCAAGTTTGGGACTATAACTGCGATCCATGTTCGAACTTGAGTTATAAAAATCCGCAAAATTCAAGTTTCTGAGCTGTTATTTGCCAGTTATGATAAATAATCACGAAGCTGCATGTTTGCGACAATGAGCACTATTTTAGGGAGGAAAGCAGCGAAGTTGTAAAACATTGTATTTTTCAGTTGAACTCCGTGTCATTCGTGAGCATACATGTCATTGAAGAAATTAGCAGATAAGTCCTTCAATGAACTTTTACGGCCAAAAGGCCGCTAATTGCAACACTAGAGCCACGATATTGCTACAGGTCTAATTATAAGCGAAAAAGCAACATTCTGGTACTTAATTTCGCGATATGGCAGTTCTGGGCCTCTTATCCCCCCCCATCCCCGTCAAGCCGGCCCCAAATTCGTCCTGCGGAAAAGTATGATCTGCTAGGAGAACAATTTTGACGATGTTTTCCGGCAAAGCTGCCCCCAACAGTATTGTTTTATTTTACGAAAATGATCAAGCTATATCAAATAGCGCAATAGCTAGATTTTAGATGGGAAAATATGCTGACAAATTTGGAAACGTCGGACATTTAAATCATTTCTTTCAAAACTGAAAAAAAATTGCGTTCATTTTTACAATCTTACTGAACAATTAGTTCTCAAAGGGCACGCTACGCCGCTGACGGTGGAGGGCTCCTCGGTATAAGGCGACATTTACGCAGTGGCGTCCTCAGAGGGGGGGGGGGAATGATGTCGTCTCCATTACCAAAATTATTTGTTTCTACGAAAACTGTTTCACTCAACAAGAGCGTCCTCAGTGATCTGGATCGACAGCTACTAAACGGAAGTGCCAAAAGGAATCCCTCGATCTACCTGCTTTGTTTGCCGAATTAAGTCAAATTTTAACAAGGCAAGAGGCAAGAGGAGCAGTAGTCCGGAGCCCGCCAATCAATAGTTATAACGGTAGAAATTCCCGACTTTTTGGCCAAATAATTGTAATCCCAGACGCTAAGGTTACTCGCGTAATATACAAAAGCGGTTTTACGGAGCTTCCGGAAACTGAATTAACATTTTGCAGGCGCATCCCCCCCCCCATCTCCCTTCCAGCCCGCTATGAGCAATCCAGGTTAATACAGGGTGTACAAAAATGTCGTCTGATCTGGATTAAAAAAGGCTCTTTAAACAGAAAATTTTGTGCTCTTTCCAATGGGCTCATCATTTTTGCCATTGCAAAATGGCGGATATCTCGGAAACAAAGCGGAATTTCGGAAAAGTGCAAATAGTCATTTCGATCAGAAATGTGTTGCCCCTTCACTGGTTTTTCTCTGTCCAGTCGCTTTTTGTACACCCTGTATATCGTTGGTTGAAAATAAGGCAAAGAAAGACAACAAACCACTCCTCGACAGCAACGTTACAGGCAGGTGATTTTTTTTCAAAAGGCACTGATGACACAAGCATGCTAGCTGGCGTGTTTGAAATAAAACTGCAAAAATCGCGTATTTATTAACTGTTGGGTTATTTTACGAGCGGATCACGAGTTATGCTCTGTTTTAGTGTAAATAAACCTTAAAAAATAGATTCATGAATAAGTTCTGACCCATGAAACTTCCTCATTGTAAACTCACTTTTTTTACTGAGCTGAGCACCTTTCTAATGGGCATTTGATTTATTTGCTGTTTGATTCATCTTTTAAGCTGGGGCTTCCTGCTTTTTTTTCCAGCGGCCATAAATTCCTTTCATTATGACGACGGGAATGAGCGCGTAATAAATACAAAACCGAGGAGATATTTCCACCTGCCCTCCCAACCAGCATATCATGTTCAATTCAGAGAGACCTTGTGGAAATTTCGTTCAAATGAAAAACGCTACGAGAGTTTCGAAACTCTTACAGCGTACTACAGGACGCTCCGGTTAGACTCAATTTACCTCCTCCCCTACCACCACCACGGTCTCGTAGAAAACCTATGTACATACCAACTTCAATGGTTGGTACAAGCAGGAAAGTTGACGTACATATTCGTGTCCCAACAAAAATTGAAATTATTCATTTCGAACTCCCAACGAAGAAATTAGAGGAATTCTACAGCACTAGGCGCGCTTTGATCACGCTATTTATTTTCCGGCTTTTCCTGAATGACATTGCGTAGACGCGCTTAATCAAAAACGGTCGAATTCCGCTCCACAGCACAAATATCGTGGTCTTGCTTAATCGTTTCATGGTGTTAAATAATTTTCATAAAAGGAGCGACCTCGACATAATTCTACAGTTTGATTCCTAAAGATAAATCGGAATTCAAGCATTTCTCAGACTCACGTCGTTCCTAATTTGCTTATAATGAAGAATTTGTCAAAAGAAAAATTGTGTCAGAGGCAAGAGAGTAGAATTTCTGTCGGCCAAAAAAGTTCATATCGTCCACCCTTCCTTCAATACTTGAATGACTTCTCGAAAACTTTCATAAAAGCGTGAAAGAATTTACTGAAAGAGGGGCATCATTCTCACGATCTCCAACCCAGTTGGTATCCCTCACTTTTAAATCATTTGCTTTGTGCCAGGGCGAACTTTCCCTAATAACGTTCTACTTGCTAGAGATAAAACTCACATGTGAATTACATTACGCTGCGAGGGTCATTTAACATCGCAATTGACTTTTATGGCGCATTACGTACTAAAAAACATAACAGAATATTTTATATTTTCTACTTCCATGATTTTATTTTTAAAAAAGGAGGCCTCAAAGAGCCCCCCCCCCCCATATCTTAGCCAGGATTAAAATTGAATTAAATTAACTGCCAATTAATCTGTGTTTTCGTACTAATCAATGGCTTACACCGATTAATATCGGCGAAAATAAAGCTCTCCAACTACAAGATTACAGTTTTTCTCGCCCACAAGGACAATACAACTTGAAGTTTACCCAAGGATATCCCTTGCACATGCTTCGAAAATCGGAACAGCGATCCGAGCTGGAAAGTTGGCCAAACATGTAAAGTAAAGAATCAAGTTTTCTTTCGACTGTCATGTATAGATTTATGTAACTGAATTTCTATCACAATAAACCTCGTCTGTGGCTTTGAATGATTTGAGGTCACAATCTAGTGTCCTGAAATTCTCTGGTGCCATCACCCCCCCCCCCCCCCAACTACTGGTTATCAGGTGAAACCCCGAATAAATAATTTTAAACGATTATAAGATTAAATGGGTATTTAAAAAACGGTAACATGTTTGCAGTATTGGGGTAATACAAACAAAACAAAGAGAGATAATAATAGAGGCCACCCAAGTTCAAAATAATAAAATATGTGAGAAAACAAAAGATATCTGAGTACGTGCAACCATCCTTAGCTTGATTGCATACAAAACAGGAAGACAGAACAGAAAGTCGAAGTGAAAAACTCAAGGAAAAGTTGGTCCAGGAAGAAGTTGATCAAGTTCATTATTAGCCGCTCGAATGAAGGAGAAAGTGAAAGGCGCACAAAGCGCTCTACTTTTAATATCCAACTTTTGTCAAGGTTTACTTACGTGTCCAGTCGGACAACTCAAAAAAAAAAGGCTTAAATGTAATCGTATGACAGAATTTGAGGGCTTTGGAACAGATGTTTGTAAAGGAACAAAATCTTCAAAAAGACAAGTCGTAAAATTACTAACAACAGGTATATCGGTGTAGAATAGACCGGTTTCATTATCATAGTATTGCTTAAAAATAGGTCCAAAGTAATTATTTATCAATTTATAGGAGTACAATTTGTATATGTCTGACTATTCGTCATTATCATGGAAACTCCCACTGGAAGTAAAGATCAAAACTCACCTAGAATTAAGCAACGTCCACTTCACCATTTTCCAGGCTAATTAAAAGCTGTATCTAACCAAAATGTATCACAGAAAACACAAACTTCATTTCGTTCCAATGCACTTGTCCACCAAACCAAACACGACCACAACAAGCACGTCGAGCGAAAGCTCGAACTGAATGAATTCCCTCCCCCGGCTACGAGCAACTGTTGTTGAAACTCCTTTCACTTCACGCAAGCGACTCGCAAGCCCCCTCCAACTTCCAGCTTACTACCATTGACTGAGAAATTAATTCGAAGTGACATTAACACTGGAACTGGGACCAACTACCCTGCAAGTTTAATTCCATAACAGCAACGGTTTCACTGTTCGGCGCGTCGTTCAATTTTGTTTGATTGAATAATCGACAAAATGCTGGTTTATTATCGTATAGAAGGCTCCCTCCAAAAGCTGGGACATTTCACAAGGTTATTAAAATGTCAGCAAACACGCATTCTTAAATATTGGCGAAAACAACTTGCGTGTTTGTTCACAATTTGGGACAAAGTAAAGAAAAACCCTGCTCAGAACTATTGTTGGCAAAAATAATGAAGCTATTATAAAAATTCAAATTTATAAAGAAGATCTGTACCCTAAGAAAGCAATATTTGCATTTGAAACTGGCTTTAATAAAAAAATATTGTACCTAATTTTTCAACACAAGTGTCAGGCCCTAGCAGAGACGTCAGAGCCTAATAATGAGTTTATGCTAACCGCACACATGAGCAATTTGCTCAATGAATTCAACTACCAAGTTGCTACTTCAAATTGTATCAATGAAATTTTGTTGTAATGTAAGTGACCATAAAATATGGAAATAATTGAAAATGCTTAATTATTAATGATTATTTCTTGCCCCCCCCCCCCCCCGGTTCTTCAATTACACATAGCCTAGGGAGGACACAGCCTATTTTGAGGCTGCTATTCACCAGATCGGCAGGAGCGGCCGTAGACTTTCATGAAGCACAGTTCACTAGTGTGGTACGTCAGCTGATGCATACTTAATGCCGATTTCACACTATAGTAAGCTTGCCAACCATTTACAGTAAAACAATAAGTACTTTACCAGGATTAAAAAAAAATATTTCCAACAATAAGTAAAAAATCCCCCCCCCCCATCAGTAATCAAATTGGAGCCCATTATTTCATGGAAGTAAAATTGCCCTTTTTCGCTCGAAAGAACAAGATACCAGGTGTAAAGAACAAGTTTTAAGCTAACTACGGTCAGTTTTGGTAATGCGAGTCCATTAGTTGACAATCGTGGATTCGATTGTTTTTGGCGGAAAATATAGAATTTTGAACAAAATTTTTGAGTACATAGTTTTTGGGTCATACTGGCACCTGTGCCAGATCTAGACATTTTACTATGGGGGGGGGGGCAAGACCTCGAGTATGTAACCTCTCGTGATGGGAGGGTGGGGATTTGCACGTCTCACAGCCTTCAACTCATTCAGTGTCGTTCTGTCTCTCTTGGACAGCAGCAGAATGGGTTTCTCAAATGAGTCAACCACGAGACATTTTGCTATTGAAGGAGCCAAACGCGCGAAATCGGTTTCCGAAAGAGCCAGATCCGCGAAATACGGGGTTTGAAAGAGCTAAGTCTATGAAATTGTTTTCTTCAACGAGTGAAGCCAGCGAAATTGATTATTCCAATGAGTCGGCCCCACGAAATTGCTTTTTGAATGGGCCAATAGCGCGAAATTTTGTAGCAGAGAAATTGTTTTTTTGGATGAGCAATACCCATGAAATTGGTGTTTTAATGAGCCAACCCCACGAAATTTTGCTTTATCATGAATCCAACCCCGTGAAACTGGTATTGATAGGGCCAAGCTAGCGATTTTTTTTATTTTAAAGGAGCCAAACCATTTTTTTTTTTTTTTTGCATCCTTATCTTAAGATACTGGTTCTGAATTAGACAACCCTGAAAACATGCAAAATTCAGTTTTTAAAAATAGCAAGGACATCGGAATCGCAACTTAAAGTCAGCTAACACTCTGGAAAATGTGATCTGAAACGTGCTTTTAAGGGAATCGATCCGGTGAAATTGGCTTTTTGAGTGAGTAAACTCCGCAAGTTTGGGTTCTGTGAGTGCCAATAATCCGCAAGATTTAGCGGCCAAACCCGCTAAATCCGCGAAATTACTCTTTAAAATGAGCCAACGCAACGCCTAGGTAATTTTTATTTTAAATGGCTGAAATCCATGAAGTTGGCATTTTCATCCAACTTCAAGTCAGCGCCACAAAATATATTTTTCCGGCGTGCAAGATTCGTGAATTTTTGTTTTTGAAAGACCCAAA
This sequence comes from Corythucha ciliata, assembly GCA_038030265.1. Lineage (NCBI taxonomy): Eukaryota > Metazoa > Arthropoda > Insecta > Hemiptera > Tingidae > Corythucha > Corythucha ciliata. The sequence continues at coordinate 41,339,021 of CM075943.1, read as the reverse complement.
CCAATGGCATTGAGGTTTTTAAGAACCACGGACAAAAATAGTTCTTGAACAAACAAAACCGTGAAATTTTGGCGCATAAGTGTCAAATCCGTAAAATTTGAACTTTGAAAGAGGCCAATGCGCGGCTTGACTTTTTAAAAGGGCCAAAACCCCTTGATCCGGCGAAATTGGGTTTTTAGGGAGTCATTCCTGCGTAATTGGCTTTTTGATTCAGCTGGTCCAGCGATATATGGATATTTGAATGCCAATAATCCGAAAACGCCCAAAATGAAATAAACCCACGTACTTTACTTTACGCGCGCAACATAAACGAGTGAGCGTGCCTCGATGGCGTAATGGATACAATACTCGCTTCGCAACCCAGCGGCCCAGGGTTCGAATCCAGCTATTGCCCATTTCACTATAGAGGCCGAATTACACGTACCGAGTGCTCGGCCTAGTAAAACCCATGTGTAATCACCACGGACAGTACTCGGCCGAGTGAATAACATGTGATTTGTCTCTGCCCGGTCTCGGCCGGTGGTGTAATTAGGCTGCGGCGAGCTGTAACACGGCTCACTTGGCTTCGTGATACGCGTATGACAAGCCATCGACCGAAACGCCAGATGTCAGGGGTGTAAGAGCCGCTTAAGTGCTTAGGCGCCAATGGGCCTAATAAACCCGAGTCAAAAAAAAAAAAAAAAAAAAAAAAAAAAAAAAACCAAACCCATGGGTGGGTGTGTAGCGGCGGGTATTGGGCAGGAGGGGGGGGTGCAGCGAGAGAGTGATACCGAGGGGTTGGCTCTCTGAAAACTACGATTTCACGGGTTTGGTTTTTCAAATATACCTAATTTCTGGCGTTGGGCCCTTGAAATGCCAATATCACGAGCTTTGCATTTTCGAAAAAACCAATTTTGAAGGTTTGCAGTCATCGTCAGCGTTCAAAAAACACAAAAAACATTTCATGTGGCTAGACGGCTAGCACTCAGAAATCAACCGGTTGGCACAGAAGTGGACAATATCATGCAAAACTGTGGAATTTACCACACACTCTGACTAATGTCGGCAAGACTGTATAAATGTGGAAGTAACATAAAAAATAGAAATCGCTGGAAACATTTTTTTCGAAAGCAAATGACCAAAAATGACCTGCCCTCTATTCTGTAACTCATAACGCGTGCGTCAGCAAAATTTTGCAGCTGATTACTTTAATTATTCAACTTGTATATTTCGCTAACGCACGCGTTAAGAGTTACGGAATAGGGGGGCAGGAATTGAATATTAATGCGTAAATGATTGATTTTGATTTATAGCGAAATAATAAAACTTGCCAATGTTTTTTGTTACCTTAAACGACCGGTCTGTGACTCGTGACGTAGTTAAGGGGTTTTGACCCCTCCCAACCCTCCCAATCGTAGCTGTTAGCATGTCTCGCCCCTTCTTGTCCTTCCCATTCTCTTAAGTCCTATTGTTTGATTTGTGGGAAGCTATTGTGAAGGCCATGCGAATGCTGTTATTACTTCATCAGTCTATATAGCCTATTTCAAATGGGTCCCGCAACCCAATAGTTTTAAAAATTAATAAAAAAATATAGGGCCTGATTTTACTTGAACGGATCGTGTTTTCATGAGTTTTGGTACCCAAGCTATGACGACAGCATGATTTTGGAAAATGCGTTACTTCCTCATTGTGGCTCGGCCCATTACTCAGTAGGCCAGAGATAGCCAGAAACTCTAATTATGCGGCACTCGGAATATGGCCATTCTTCCCATAAAACGGTGAGTTAATTCTGACATCTGATTGTCTCATCTGAGACTTTTTTATGATGGTGAAAGGGGTCAAAAAATACCAAATGTTGGTTAAAAATCAATTTTTTGAGGCTGAACGGATGGTTTCCATTATCAGTTGGAAGTTCGTTTTGGTCCAATAATTGTCCGTTTCCTGGATCCTTCGTCTTTTTAGGGGATAAAATCAAGTAAAGGATTTGCTGCTTCTGGGCAAAAATGGCATACCAGACAGGTTCGGACGGATGCATTTTCATTTTTCCGCTCGATTAGTTATTTTATAGCGTAAAATTGTCAGTTTGCTGAACTTTTTGTTAGTTAAATGACTTTTTTCTCTGTTTCCTGACTTCGCGACAGATTTCGTGAGGCTTTCCTATTAAAATGGTAATTTTTGATTAGTAAAACGGCCTTTTTTCAATGGTCTGAGAGATCGAAAATGACGACCGTTATTTGACGCCGTTAATAACCTTTACTCCTCCCCTCAAGCCTTCGCCAATGCCATTCCTTGCTACCCACGCCACTGGCCTTGATTTGGTTGTTACTTTCATCGGCTAATTGCCGACTTTATCATAAGGCGATGAGCCATTTAATTTACTTTCAATTAATCCAATGTCATGGTCATATTATTAAAAATAAGGTCGCATATAACTCCACTGCTCTCAAAATTCGGATTGTTTTAATATAAAACGACTCCAGCAGTCCACAACACTAAATTTTGATTGAAAACGTATTATTATTAACATAAGTTCTCGTTTTCGTTTAATAAAACCGATTCCTGCAAATCCCAGAGGGCTGAGTGACCATTCCCTGTAATTAATTATTTTTTTAAATCTTACACGATTGATATAATCAAGAATAATAAACTGTAGTTAAGCCATATTCTAATGAAACCTACAAATCAATAAAACAAATTTGTTTTACATATGATTAGGTTCATTTACAACTGGGAATTTTGTTTAAAAATTCCATCAGAGTTTGGTTCAAGGTGACTAAACTTTACTATAGGTGCCCCAAATTTCCCCCTGCCCATCGGCCGGGAGGGGTGGAGACTGACGTCACCAGCAGTCCTTTGCTCCCGATTGCTCACCCTACAGCAGCTTAGCAAGTTAATTTTGAAATTCAAGTTTATGATTTCTCAAAAATCACAACCCAATATCAATTAATAATGTACTGGGTCCAGCGCAAAGGCGGATGGGACTGCTCGTGACGTAGGTGAAGGACAGTAATGTCCGAAGATCTGCGGCACCTATAGAAAATTTAGTCACCTTGGTTTGGTTCAAATATAGTTACCTACTAAGGTTTTTTACTTCCATGGAGGTAGGAACAAGTGGAGAGAAAGGCTTTTTTAATGTAGAATCATGTGAACCTGGTTTTTCCGCCATTACACACCCACTGTTATCATTCACCTAGAGAGGACGAGAGGGGAATTTTTCACTTTTTCACTAATCATGTATCAAATTGTCAATGTTTTTGTTGGGTGAGACATGATAACAGATGGTGTGTAGTAATGGCGACCGGCTTCACGAAAAATGCGTTTCACTCCCTCCACTTTTTCCTTCCTCCGTGTTTACTTTCATGTTTTTTCTGCGGCAATCACGTAGAGTGGAACGCCGATAAGGTGATTCATGTAAAGCCGGATAAACACTGCATGCGGTATTTTCTATCCCAATTATACAGGGGGATGAATTTGTTAATGTTACTAGAGTGGCGCGTAAACGTGGATTGATGCTGACATGGTCTATGAGGATCGAATATAGAAGTCAAGAATACATGTTTTGATTCCTGATGGGGACGGGGAAATTCCACCGTCGAAACGTCTTAACTCGATAAAAGTGTCGTTTTTGTTTTGCCCTTCATGGTCGATTGATTCTTGAGCTTACATTAAAAAAATAATTAAGGGCGTTATAGCGTTCAATAAATTTGTCAAAAATATTTTGCTCCTTACCTACTTGGCAAGTAAGGCATGTGTGTATCCGGCTTAACGTGTATGGTCCGAAATTGTTGTTAACCCATGAAAAGAGCAGAGAGTAATACTTCCGCTAGGAAATCTGACCAATTAAGGGGATTGACGACTTCGGTTCAATCATTGAAATGCTAGTTTTTAAAAGAATCGAGCTTACCGTAATGAACGAGCGTTGAACAATGTAAAATAGATGACGTCGTTAAGAATGTCACTGAACCATTTGAAAATTTGGAAAAACATTATCTCGTACATAAACGAAAATCCGAATGGGTATAGAAAATCGAGAGGACAGACACAGTTGGATCCACAAGACGAACAATAAGATGCGAAACAATGTCCCGGAATAAACTTAAAGAGATTCACATGACAAAGCCGAAGCCGAGGAGTTTGAAACCTGCATTCCGCACTGCTTCCATTCGTAACGTTTGTCTTTTCCAGGCGTAGAGCGGAATAAACGTTAAAACATCGTAAAAGACGGGAAGTGGCTATAAAGTATAAGTGTTCGGACAACGTAATTAAATGTAAATCTGTTAATTTCATGAAGCAACCATAGATTTTAAATTCAAACAGAGAAATGGAACCGTCTCAGTCTGCGATCTTGACTACTTCCTGACAGAGGACAAATGACGTGAATATAGAAAGCTTATTTGTTATGAAATCCTTTCCCTCGACACAGGGTTACCACAGGCCTCCGGTTAAATCTAATAGCGATTTCCATTCAACACACGACACAAGTGTGGTACAGCGTCCTCTCCATAAACACATGTTTCAATTCAGAGAGGACGAGTGAGGAAACAAACACCACACGAGTGTCTAGCATTGAATGGAAATCGCCATGAATCTGCACAATGCTAGAGCTTCTCCAGATTTTTTCTCAATAATCGAGTTTTTGCTTATGACATATTGTACATTTGCACCCTACTGAATCGAGTAGAATGATCCCAATCTCAGACCGACCGTATCGGCTTCCGAGAGGTGGTTTACGAGGTGGGCAAGGATTTCGAATTTATTATTATTTTTATTTAGGGATTCCGATTACCCAACCCTGAGATTCTCAAATTTTAGGGTCGGTTTGTACGAGCGGTTTATCAGTCCCTCGGACAATGCTCAATTGACAAAATGTAACCGGCCCTGACCAAAACGCACACAACCGGGGCCGTCAGTAGGCTAAAATGAGGTTTTCACGATTCACGTTGTCGTGTAGGTTTCGATCCCCAGGGTTCGAACCAATCAGTTGCAGCGCACTCTTAGGGCAGCTTTTCCTTCTCACTCTTTCTCTCTCTCTCTCTCTCTCTCTCTCTCTCGGATAGCAGCAGAATGGGCTCAAATGAGGCAAACCCACGAAATTTCATTTTGTTTAAATGGGTAAAACCCGCGAAATTGGTTCTTGAAAGTACCCGTTTCAAGAAATTTGAGGTTTGAAAACACTAAACCCACGATTTTTCCCCCAAGCCAGCGAAACTGGTTACTTGAACACAAACCAGAGAAATTGATTTATAAAATCGATCAACAGCGCGAAATATTGTATTTGATGCGACGAAACCCGCAAAATTGACTTTTTTGGCGAGTCAGCTCAACGAAATTGGGTTTCAACCAGCCAACCCAGCAAACTTTTGTTTTTGTTAGGCAGCCACGCCCGCGAAAATTATCTCGACAGAATCAACTCCGCGGAATTTCATTTTCGAAGAAACCGTGACATTGGCCTTTTTAGCGGGTGAAACCCTCGAAATTAGTTTTTTGGGCGAGCTATTCCCACAATATTGGTTTTGAACGCTCAAACATTGCAAAATTTTGTTTTTGAAAGAAGCCAAACCCGCGAAATTTCTGCTTAGAATGAGCAAATGCCCCGGAAATGTTGGTTGTGTGAAATTTGGTTTCATTATGGAGCCAACCTCACGAAATTCTTTACAATATGACATAACAGATCAAAACAATTTGAAATAGCGAAACCAGCGGAAGTTATTTTTCCAGAGGAACCAGTTGGAACAAGCACTGCGAGAGGTGGTTTGACGAGGCATTCCGTTGATTTGTGGAGAGTTTCTAATTCGTCCAATTAACTCTACTGTTTAACAATTTCATTAAAAGACGACGTTTCGGCCCTTGTTGGCCATGATCAAGCCTCGTAGTTATGCTGATTTATGCGAGCAAATCCCCCGAAATTGGTTTTCTGAGTGCTGAAACCCCCAGTTGTACGGTACGCTAAGAACAATACGAGCGAAACGTATTTTTCTTAAATCAATCTGAGCACACTGTTGAGGCAGGCAGTCCGGTCATCATAAGTCGACTCCACTAAACTCGGAGAGCCGTTCGTTTTTGTGAGAGCCAAATCCATGAAATTTGGGTTTTCCTAGAAATTTCGTTCTTCCAAATGTCATTTCAATTGGCTCATGCCCCGAAATTAACTTTTTAACTGCCAAACCCACGAAATTTGTTTTTTGAAAGAGCCAAACCCACGAAGTTGTTTTTTTAAAAAAGGGTCTGCCCTTCACCTCATCCAAAGATGTTTTTTGAGAGAGTCAAACACGCCGAAATTTGGCTTTTGAAGAAACCAAACTCAACAAATTTGGTTTTTATATTACCGAAACCCCCGAGATTGGCATTTTTGGAATAGGCCCCTCACCCGATAATGGCTGTTGAGAAAGCCAAATCCATCTAATTTGATGTTTTTTGAGAGCCAACTCCATGAAAGGTTTATCTTATATATAGAAATATTAAACTCAAAAAGTTTGGGTTTTCCTAGTGTCAAAAACTCGCGTCAATAGGGTCATATCGCAACATTTTTTAAAAAATTTAACAGCCAAACCCGGGAAATTCTGTTTTTGAAAGAGCAAATCTTACGAAATTGGGTTTTGAGAGAGTCACACCCCCGAAATTTGGCTTTTGAAAGACATAAAAACCATAAATTAGAATTTGGGGGTTTCAAAGAGCCAACCCCGCGAAATATTTATCTGTCTTTGAGATAGTCAAACCCACGAAAGTTGGTTTTTCAAAGAGACAAACCAGCAAAATTTAGGTTTTAAAATTCACAGGTCCCCTTAAATTATTATTTGGTTTCGAAGGGGTTGAATGAAAAATTATTGTTTTAACAGCCAAACCCCTGACTTCTTCTTCAACCCCCCCCCCCCCACACACAACATCTTTTTGAAGTCAGTAAATATGACCACATTTTTCTTGTGCAAGTACCAAGAGTACTGGTATTCCATTAAATGGTGTTCCATTTATGTACGATCCTGTGGAATTTGTACTTAGTGTTGGGCAGCTGCCCCACTCACAACGGCTTCCCTTTCAAGTGTACGGTAGGGCAACTGGCCGCTCCTGCCCCACACTCTGGCTATGCCGATACTCTACTTCTACTCTAGGGTGAATGAAACGAGTCAAGAGCCTCGCTTTGGATGCTTCGGGTCACATTGTTGAAAGTGTACAGCTGTTGCTATGGTTTGCTCTTTGTTTATAATTTTACTTATAGGCCCATATACACGTGCAATAAAATTGCGACACTTATTGGGAGAGTTGGGGCCTTATTCTGAACGGTCGGAAAAAAATGCCGCAAGAGGGATCCAAAGACGCAGAATAAGAAATAACATTATCCCGCCATAGCAACCGTTTTTTGCGGCATTTTCACACGGCTTCGGAGTACGGCCCTTGGTCTCAGTTACTTGTAAATAACCCTGAGAGAGCCCTCAGACACTTTTGAAAAGTTGCACGAAAAGTGTCTGACACTCGATTTGTTTAGGGTCGTTTACACGAGCAACACTTTTAAGCACGGGAAACCATGTAAACAAGAGTTACATATTCCCCGTAAGAAGCTGCACTACTCTCGGAAAAAGTTGCACAAAAGTCTCAGAACTTATTGCTATTTTTCAAAAGTGTCTGAGACCAACTCTTGCAATAAGTGTCGCAATTTTATTGCACGTGCATACGGGCCTTATAAGGTAATCGCCTCATGTTGTTAATTATTTCCACATTGGTCGACGAATTCACGTAATTTTCAATGCTTGACTACCACCCGAGTAAGGCTCAACGCTGTCGATTTTGTTACTTCGTCACGAAGTACGTATTAGCGTAATTTAAGAGTCGTTTTGAGAATGGGGGGCTGGAAGATTACGTTCCCACGGGTCAGTTGGAATGTGCACGGCTCATGCTATTATCTACACTGGAACTATCTTGAACTAGACGATAACGCTTAATCCTGAGATTTATGTGTACTGGTTGAATCCCGAGTTGCAATGTCAAGAAACCTTGAATTCGAGCCGAGGCCTGAAATACCAGAGGCTGTGGACGCAGTACAAATGAATAATTAAAACTGCGTATAGAAAGCGATTTTCATGGCACCAGGGTGGCCCCACCGTTATAATAAACTAAATGGTCACCATATTTAATTGGCAGTGAGAAAACTCCATCTAGAAAACATAATTGAATAAAATGCACAAAAACAACTATTGGATAAAATGATATTACGTGGATGTCATCCCACGCTCAATTACGGGCAATTTCATTCATTACAGTTGGAACATTCGCTCTCGTACGCGTTTTAATTGTTACGTTTCTTGAAGGAGAAAGATAGGAAAAACATACTTGTCATCAGTAGCTTTCTTTCTGATCCCACCGGTATTCTCAAGGTCCATTATTTAACGCAGACGAGTTGAACGAATTTCACGTGAATATTGGGCACAAACTGGCGACTTGTTTGCCACTAGTCAGTTCCATCGTTCCTGTCAGTCATAAATGAATCAAGGAAGAATTATTTTGTCTTCTATGATCCGCAGTAGCCGGTGATTCACTCACATCCAATCGCTAAAAGGCTAAAACCCTGTCAATTGGCCGAGATTAACAAAAGGAATAGATAACGACGTTATTTTTGAAATAGGGAAAATATCGTAGAAGGGGAGAGCGATATCGCGTTCACTTAAACACAAAAGAAATTAAGCTTTGCGGAAGAGGAGAACAAGTATCTTGATAAGACCGCGGCCAACGCTAAAGATTATGAGGAAGGTTGAGCTGGTATAACACTCGAGAAGGCAAAGGAGGCAGCAGCGGGTTAATTCGGTTTTGGTGTTTTTTTCGAAACCAGCTAAATTCAACCCTTGAAACTGGCTAATTAGCATTAAAACTGGAAATTTTGCCATTAAAAACCTGAACAATCTTGAAATTCCGGCCGAAAAACAAAGTTTTTACAGAAGAAATAACTATTTGTGAGTGAAGAAATACATACTTCCAATTCAGTGCTAAAATTGAAAAAATCGTATTTAGCATTATGCAGATTGAGATGAAACGCGCTAATTCGCAGCTTAAATTGGGATAAATGACTGCATAATTACATCATTTTGAGCCAAATAGTTGTATCTGCGAAATTAAGTAAATTTTGGGTCTAAATAACCGGTTTCTGATCTTCATTTTCACGAATATGCACGAAATTTGAAGTTTCCTGGCTGAATTTCTTAAAATTCAGCGAAATTTCAAGTTTCAAAGTCCTTTTGCAAGGTTAACTGTAATCTCCCCCCCCCCCCGCATAATTTGACTTGAATCTAGGTATTTCAATATTATTTTTATGTTAGAATTAGACCCGTATTTATGAACGTTCCTTGAAGCTTCCTTGAGTCAAGGAACCGCTGAAAACAGTTTTGATCACAATAAAAACTTCTGTTCTAATCAATTTCAAGGGTTCCTTAATGTCAAGGAACGTTCACGAACACGGGAATTAATCAATCTCGTTGGATTTTATCGACCGTAAGATTGAATTCACATTATAAAGCCAGGTTCACACCTATCATGCACGCTTCCGATCCGACACCGTTCATGCATGTCGGATCGGAGACTGTGGAAACCGTCGAAACGGTTAGACTATGTTTGGGTTGGAAAGGCAATCTGAGAGGGCTGAGAAGCGTAATAGCCATCAATTATTCGGCATTAACGCCTATTACGGTCCCCACACCTATCAAGAAATGCATGATCGGTGTCGGGTCGGAAGCGTGCATGATAGGTGTGAACAGGGCTTAATGCTGTAAAATTTGTAGGCCGTTGATGTAAAATTCCACTGAGCTCGAGCAACATTCTTGTGAGTAGCAGAGTCGAAAGGGGGTGAGGTGGGTGCCCCGGGTGACAAATGCTCTTGGTCCGCCAAGGACCCCCTGCATTTCCTTTTCGGGCGTGCCTTGGCCTGTCCCTGCCCATTGTAACTTTGTAAGTTTATTCTTGGAGCCCAACTATACCACAACGGCGTTCTCACGACTGTGGCGCTATGCAGGCGTTTGCATACCTTCTAGGGCTTTGCAAAGTATAGTGAATTGACTAGTTCCAACCGGTTGGGAAGGGGGGGGGATTTCTCAGTTTGGCATGTATTGTGGGCTTTGGAATGGAACTGGGCCCGGTGCCATTTGTAACCCCCAAGAATGTGTTGAGTTGTCATACTTCATCATATACCTCCAGTAGTTTCATTCATATTTATTGTCAGGAGGTGGCACAAAACGTTTTAGCTCCGGGACAGGTGTCAGCAAGTTCAAAGCCCAAATTCGAAGATTTACGCTTTGTCAAAACCCCGATTCCAAGGCTTCAGCTCTTTCTAAAATCAGTTTCGTAGGTTTGGTGGGTATAAGAAAATCTATTTTGACTCGTTCAATATAACAAAATTTCGCGATTTCATCTCTTTCACACCTTGGAGGCCGAAATTGGGGAAATCCGGTCATTTTCCGCTAAAATTGAAGGAAAACCACTAATTTGTAATTATCTGAATGCAACTTTGCGGCTAAAATTGAAAAATTGCTAGTTCGTGGTTTGCGGAGGACCTCCACCAACCTGACCTGAACTTTAATGCTTGCTCGACAAATTGTGTGCTTTACTCATTTAAAAATGGCTTAATCGCCATTCGCTTCCTAAAAATGGGCCCGAAATGCATTTTTTAAAAAACACCATGGCTGTATGGTTCAAAAAAAGTTTATGGTCTACAAGTCGAAGCAACAGCCAAGGAAAGGATTTTGAACAAATTCCGAAATTTGACTTCCTAAAAATAGCTAACCTAGTTATAAAACAGCAAAACTGACCAAAGTATAGATAGTCGCGCCCCAAAAACGGCAAAATTGACGTTTGCACTCTGAAAATCACGAAGCCTAAGATGATTAAACATAAAATAGGAGTTATAAATATCCGAACTGGCGATTACCACTTTAAATATGGCCAAAAGGAGTCTAGGTGTCCTGGAAATTTCTAAACTGACGATTCGAGCGCCCTGAAAATATCCGAAAAAGATCACTATTCGCGCCCCGAAAATAACTAGAATTGACCATTCGCGCGCCAAAAGTGGCCAAACTGACATTCGAGTGACAGGCAAGATGGCCTTAGCGTCCTAAAAGCAGCTAAATACTAAGTATTCACGCCCCAAAATAGCAAACTGACGATTCGTGCCTTGAAAATGGCTAAAACCTAAGCACGATTACATAATACACCTAAAAATATCCGAACTGGTGATTTCTGTCCTAAATATTATGGCCAAAATGAGTCTAAGCGTCCTAAAAATTGCTAAACTGATGATTCGCGTGCTCTGAAAATATCCAAAATTCCGAAAAGATCACGGTTCGCGCCCTGAAAATGACTGAATCAACCAAACGCGCGCCAAAAGTGGCCAAACTGAGAATTCTTAGGGTAATATAAACAGCTAAATATACTGTCTATTCGGACCCCAAAATGGCAAAGCTGGCGATTCGCTCCTTGAAAATGGCTAATGCCTGAGCTGTTAATATAATAATCACTATCCGAACAGGCGATTTTCATTCTAAATATGGCCAAAATGAGTCTGAGCGTCCTAAAAATTTGTAAAATTTTCGCATCCTAAAAATGCCGTAACGGCTGGTTTCTGCCCTGAAAATTGTAAAATCGACTGTTGCCGCTCCAAGAATTTCGCCTTGGCTTGACGTATACGATACGGGCCTTATAAAATGCAAACCTATATGCGCCATAAAAATAGCTGAAATGACGATTCGCGCCTTGAAAATGACTAAACTGAGCTGTCATGCCTTAAAAATGTATTAACTGACGGAAAAACTCGTGAACTTGTATTTTGAAGGTGCCAAATCTGAGAAATTTGGTAATAGAAAAGCAAACGTCTCCGGCAAAATTTGGCATTAAAAAAGCTATAATCATGAAATGTGTTTTTTCGTCGTTCGGTTTTCGTCAAATTAGTTTTTAGAACAAAGCAAAACCTGGATAACTGATTTCATAAAGAGCTAAGGCCACGAAATTAGGTTTTTGAACAAAAACCAACAACTAGATGCCGGGGGGGGGGACACTATACCCGAAATTTAGGTTCACGAATACAAGGCAAAATTAATTAGTTTTTAACCCTTAACCCGGCAGCGTCCTTTATAAAGGACGTTCCTTTAACAATGTTATTTCGGACCCATTTTGGCTTTGTTTACGGGCTTTGAGGCGTTGTACTTTTTACTTGACTTATAAGCTTCCAAAAATTCCGCTAGGAGGGTCACTCCCTTCAAGATAGAAGGCATTATCTCAACAGTAAATTAGAGCTCCACAAGTTGATGCTGATGAAATGGAGCCCCCAATTTCTCGTGAGTAAATAATGCCTAAAATGTTCTTTTTATCAACAAAGGTATGCATATTCGTAATTTTGGGGTATTAATCTTCATTATGAACCATTAGTTTCTTGATATTATTGGGAATTGAAATGGAAATATATGTTGTTGAAGTCGACGTCCTTCTCAACGGACGTAGCCTGGATTGGCTGAAACTTTTTCCAGGTTGGATTCGTAGGTTATGTACTTCATGAATGACATTGCCCATAAAAAAAAAGACCAAGTCTTCGAAACATCCAGATGATGTTGGCATAAGACTCGCATCTGCCTTATGTTGTTTGTACCAATCTTTCATTTTTTTGGTACTGTATTCTAATATTGGCCGTGATGATGGCTGTGTGGTTTTGATACTTATCTCTTTTGTTATTTTTTAAGTATTTTTTTGACTGAGGCTGTTCATGGTATTTTGTTTCTTCAAATTACTTTGAAATCCTGTTCCTGAAAATTCGGTTTCAATTTTAAAAATTTGTATTAACAGTAAATTTGTTTTTGTTTTTTTTTATTTTCCAAATTATTTACTTTACTTGCAAGATTTCGCTTGACTGAACACCTTTCAACGGCTAAATTCTGCAATTACACTTTCAATATGAATGGGCAATGTCACACAGAAATGACATAAATTTGGTTCTATTAAAATCGGAAGAGCCGGCAACGTCCTACGTGTAGGACAGACCCTATTGACCCTATGTGGGTACCATTATAGATTTCGTTGATCACTTATGTCATTTTGACAAATAAATAGGTGAATAAAAACAAGAAATAATTTTTTACTACAAAATTTACCTCATCGCCAGGTTAAGGGGAGCCAAACCCACGAAATTTGGCTTTTAAACCCACAAAATTGTGATTTTAACGAGACGACCCCGCAAAATTTAGTTTCGAATTAGACAATTCACAGACATTTAAAAAGTTAAAATCTGCAAAACTATGTGGTTGGGGGTCACAATTAGCGCGTTTTCTCAACTTGGCTGCGGAGCGTACTTGGCCCAATAACGGCGCATTACCGTTTTTCTCAATTTTAGCCGTAGAAGGACCTCATAGATATATGAATATAAAAACGTGTAAAAAAAATTAAATCGCGCTAGAAACATTTTTTTTAATTAATAAAAATAGGAAATTTGGGCTCCCGCGTGACGTCACCAATGCGTACTCTGTCCTTTTCTTACTTTATTTTGTGTCACTCGACATGAGGCACAGTTAGCTGCCTCACTTCACTGGACGGTGCAACATGATTATTAGTCAAGCTATAATAGTTTATCGTTAAAAACAAAAAAAAGTTTGATTTTTTCAGAGCCCATTCCCCAATTTTTCAGTTTCATAAAATATTTTATTGAAGTTGAAGGTTCTATTCGTTCGTTCTTATCTTCTCACGTCAAAAGTTTTGTATTAGGTATTCTATTTAAAAACGTAAACAGAGGTCGAATGATCTAGTGTGATCTAGTGCGAGTGCTAATTTTCATCCAAACGTAACGTGATTGGCCGAACGCAAGGACGTGTTGCAAGCAATGCTGTACTGCGCTTGGTTCTTGTCTATGCCTACTCTGTGAAGCGTCCTGCGACGGCGTCCTAGCGTGCTACGATGACGGGGCAACGATGGGGATGATTGATATCACCGGAGAGAATAGACAAAAATCAAGGTGTGGGAATTATTCGGAAGAAATGGGGAGGGAAAAGGATAAAACATAAATGTATAACCACAACAAACATTAGGATCTAAACACAGGAATGGCATCGGCTAATCGAGAAAAACTGATAGTTGAAAAATTATGTAAAAATTTAAATTGTGAGTGAAAGGTTTCCCTCCAAACATGAACAACGTGGCGCTCAAACGAGAAGCCGCGGAAGTTTCCATTTCAAAAGGGTTTTTTTTTTTAAGTCCCCCCCCCCCTATGAGTCTTAAACTCAATAAGTCCTGGGTCAATAAAATATACTGAATATAATCGAAATAATTGCAACCGAGCCGCCTTTTGGGTGGTGAAGTGGGGAGCAGCATTGATGACGTAGGGCGAGGGGGCCAGGGATGCAGGCCTTAACTGCAAACGTCAATTAAAAATTAATGGGTGGAGTTTTTGACGAACAGAAAACGATATAAGCTCTATTTTAGCATACTTCATCATAAAAAAATACATTTTTATCCTACAAGATGGTAAAGCTTGACTTTGAAGCCGGAAAACAATCGACAAAGTACGTCATTGTCTGACCGTAGTAGAATTTCATTGTCGGACTGTTTAGCGGAGGTAAAATTTCTTTTCGCACGACTTGCACGGGAAGTGATGAGAACCGCACTGAAAACCTCCCTCGAAAGTGTCTGTTTTCGTCAACCCGTGCGGAAAAAACGAAAAAGGCACGGGTGTGTGTTAGGAGAACATCTGATTTGTTTTTTTTTTTTTTTTTTTTTTTTTTTTTTTTTTTTACAGTTAACCAATGTTTGCTGTACACAGATTATGTTCTCTTGAAGGTCTCAACTTGTAAATTCCCCATCGTCGTGCGAAAAACGTCGTTCATTACTCGTCGGAAAGTGAAATATCATGTGCTCGTGTAATAGACTCACTCGACTGCGTCTCGTTCGTCTAAAGGTGCCTTTACACTGCGCGACACAGTTGTCGGTTTTTTAGCGCGCATCAAAGTGTTTCGCGCTTCTTGTTTCGCTTAGTGTAGACGCCCCTTTTGTCTCGCGGTGAAAGGGGGTGGGTGCTGAGGAAATAGTGAATGAAGTAGAAGTAGCGTTCATTTTCGGTGACGCAGATAGTGACCGGGTGAAACTTTTTTATTTGTTTTTTATTATTGTGTCGTTCGTTTGTCCTCGTTCGGTCGCAACCAACAATGAAAAGGCCTCCGCAGTCCCCGGCACCGAAAAAACAATTCCTCTTGGCATGGCTGCCTCGCCCAAACTGGTGGCTCACCTTGTCTCGCTTGATTCGCCTCAATTGTTTCGCTTAGTGTAAACACCCCACGTTGCGCGAGGCTTCCTCGCGAAACTGTTTCGCGAGGAAGTTTCGCGCAGTGTACAGGCACCTTAACAACACTCGCACGATATTTCTTACTTTCCGCACTTGTTATGAAATGTACTATTGTCTGAAAGTTCATAGTTTTCGAATTGACCGATTCACGATATAGCGCTGGTTCGCTGGATTCGGGCCTATCATGTGTACACAGACGATTTGGTGAGATGAGAAGGAAGAAGTTCTTTCTTAACTTATTAACTTTTGTATTGTTCCGCACCAGACCATAACTACATTAATGCAGATTGTATTTTTTCTTTGATTTTCCCGAAGTAAACAATTCTTCACAGTCACACAAAATCCTCTCCAGACTTGTTTTGTTCCATTTCGGCTGTCGAATAACAACTTTTACTTAATTCTTATCCATCATAGGAAGGATGAAGGCATGTATTGAAGGAGGCACCACCTTCTACCATTATATTGAAGGAGCCAAAAATAACGCCCAGCGTGGTCATAAAATTAATTTATAGCTCCACTATTTTAATTTCTACGTGAAGGATAAAAAATAGTGTGAACGCCACGGAGGTAAAGTGGTTAAGTGGAGGTAAAGTGGCCTCCTAGGCGTACAATATACTATTTTCCCAAAATCTCGACCTGTGAAACTTCCTCATTAGCTAATATTGAAAAAAACGTAAATTCATAACTACTTGAGGCAACTTCGTGACTAAACTTTTGTTACAAAATTGTTAGTTTTTAAGCGTTATTTCGCGGCCAACAATGAGGAAAAGAGCTTATTTGCCGCTGAAATTAGGGAAAATATACCAAAACCTTAGGCCACCAGCACGGCAGGGTATCTGAAGGCACCTTTCCTACTAAAATAGAGAAAATGCGCTCACCATAAGTTTCTTTAGGCCCTTAAATTGAAAATTGAGGCTAAAATTGAGAAAGGCGCAAAGTGTGCTAATCAAGGAGCAAGTAAGTGCATGTGAGAAAAAGTTTGAAAAAGTGCTAATATTAACGGCTGAAATGGTGGAATATCGTTAATTCGTAGCAAAAAGCGACAAAATCACGCAAAAGGCGGCTAAAATTTTAGAAAAGCGCGAAACCATGGCCACAACTGAGAAAAGCGCTAATTCACGTCTGAAATTGAGGAACAAAATTGTCATGAAAACTCGCGAATAATTTGAAAACCCCCGCGGTAATTCACAACTGAAATGGGGGAGGAGGAGTAAAATTTACGGCTAGGTGGACAAACAGCACTCATTCGCAGCTAAAATTAATAAAATAAAATGGGGGGGGGGGACATTCGCGGATTAATTTGAGAAAAGCCGCTGCGCTGATTCCCCGTGGCTATAAAAATTGGATCCAAGTTGTAGGTATACTTCGCGGCTGAACTAGGAAATAATTTGCCGCTAAAATTAAGAACAAAAAACCTAGCTGAAACTGAGAACAACCGCTGTAATTCCTGGCTAAAATTAATATAAAACGCTCACTCGCAGCTAAAATGGAGAAAAACGTTTATTCGCGAATCAAGTAGAGAGAACCCGCGAATTCCCGGCTGAAATTGAGTAAAGCAGTAATTCTCGCCTGTATAATTGAGAAATAATTCGCGGCTACATCTGAGAAAATAACTTGGTGTATTTCACGGCAAAGACATAAGCGCTTTATTTGCATCTAAAATACCGAAAAAGCGTAATTCGCGGTTCAAGTTGACAAAAGACACTCATTCACTTCTTACAATAGTGGAAAAAGCCTATTCTCGGGTCAACATGAAAAACTCCGCTAATTCACGGCTAAAATGAAGTAGATTAGTAGAAGCTGATATTCGCGGCTAAATTTGTGAAATTATTCACAGGTACAATAATAAAAGCTCTAATTCGTGGCAATAAGTCCTGATTCGCGACAAAAATGGGGGGAAAACGCTAATTGTAGGTGGCTCTAACTGTGATAATCCACTAATTTCCGGCTTGAATTGAGGAAACGTCAATTCGTGGTTCTTACACAGACAAGCTCGTGCGGCTCAAATTTATATATTTATCACCTCTTCGATCTGGGACCACGCACCCTTCAGAGAGGTGTAGCGGCTGCTTCACTATGGATATATAGTGTCGACGCTATGGACCATATTGATATACCTGGACTGGAGTCGATTTTTCCATATTTTAAGCTTTTCGGGTGCCCCCTCTGATTAAAGGGCCCCCCCACTATAGCCACTAGCCACTATAAGCTGTACTGCCACTAGACATTACAAGTTGGGACCGAAAATTAGGGAAAAAAAGATTTTCTCTCCTTTGAAAATAATTATTTTTTTGGTTTTGTCATTTCAAAATACATACCAAGTTCAAGGTTTTAACAAAAGTTTCCCAAAATTTTAAAAAAGAAAAGTTGATTGAGTGTATAATTCCTGAGTTCTGAACGAAAATGTTATAATGATTTTTATTAAAATCCTGGGGCCACCCATGGGTCATGGCCCCTATTTAAGCAGTCGCCTACCCTGCCAGCCACTAAAAACGGCTCTGGTGGATGGGAATGGAAGAATAATAACATCCCTAACTAATTAATCATGATTAGCTGCTGACAACAATAAAAATACATAATCAAATTTGGGAAAACAGCAGTTGGCCCCCTCCTGTGGAAGAGGAAGACCACCCCCTCGACGAAACAACCCTTTGGGTACGCCACTACGGTTTTCTTGGAAGGGTTGGATGGGTGGACGCGCAGGAGGTGATGTAGCGGTTGGTGGCAAAGCCGAGAAGAAAATCAAACTGCGATTGCTAAGAGTCTTCTCAAAAACTCGTTAGATAGCAGAGTGATCGTCAGAGGGGGATTTTCTTTGTGCTTTGTGTTTCTCTCGCTCGTAGTTTGGCAGGACGTTAGTGGAGGGGTGTCCCCTCTCGCCCAGGCGTCGCTCTCACACGCCTCCCCGCCCGACCCTATTCGATCCCTCATGTCTGGTTGTGTGTGTAGTGAAAAGCTTCCCCTAGTTTTGACGCTGCCGTGCCTTTGGGGTGAATCAAGAAGGGACATTTTTATTTATTTTTACTCGCACCTCAGCCTCTTATGTCGTCTTGTGGGCGAATTCGATTCGTGAATTGTGCGCGGGTTTAATCAGGGCTGTGCCGAAAGCACTGCCGCTGTTTTAAAGGTGAGTCACATTCGTATTTTTGTTTATTTCCTTTTGTTTAAATATTAGGCAAGCCCTACAACAAATTCCCTGAATTTGTCTTGTTCAAAGATTGTCGCCATCTTAACTTATTGATGCTTAATAGTTTATATCAGTGCACTCGGTACTTGTCCACTAATTTTTCTCTGTTTTTGTAACAAAGTACCCGTACAGCTGGTGTACACATTGCTTGATAATAGACACCGTACATGAATTGTCCTCTGTTTACTTGGCAATGAACCCTGTTAGGCCCGTGCGAATATCAACAAAAGACCTTGGCTTTTTATTCTCTGTCCCTCCATCTCTCGCTCTCATTCAAATTGACTTTCGATTTTTTGTTTTTTGTTCGCAGTTTGTTGACAACCCGTTCCGATGGCGTCCACCAAGGAAACGCAGCAGTTCTGCGTGCGGTGGAACAGCTACCAAAGTAACCTTCAGTCGGCCTTTCCTAAACTCCTCACCAACGAGCATTTCGTGGACGTTACTCTCGCGTGTGAGTCACGTATGGTCAAATGTCATAAAGTGGTACTGAGTGCATGCAGCGCGTACTTCGAAAAGCTCCTTGTTCAGAACCCTTGCCAGCATCCCATCATCTTCATGAAAGACATGAAGTACTGGGAAGTGCAGGCCCTTGTCGACTTTATGTACAAGGGCGAAGTGAACGTCACTCAAGAGGAACTGGCTTCACTGCTCAAGGCGGCCGAAGCGCTTGAAGTGCGAGGACTGTGCGCTCAGAATGAAGTCGGTAGTAAGGTGACGTTTCCCAGGAACTCGGACCCGTCGTCTTCGGATAAGAAGCGACGAGCGGACGGTGGTGGATCGGAGGCGAGTGGTAAAGACCCTTCGTCTTCGACAGGTCCTGGGAGTTCAACCACCGAATTCCCGGCTGGAACGCCAGGCTCACAGTTGAGTCTTAGCCAGAGTGGAGGTAGTGGTAGTGGTAGTTCGGCCGTGGGTGTAGCCGGTAGCACTAGTTGTAACGCGAATTCCGGGGGTGGCAACAGCGGTAACACGGGCGTCTCCGGCAACAGCAGCACACCGGATCAACCACCCATCCAAACGAAAGTCGACTCGGCGGCTGTCACACCAACTTCTTCCGTGTCAAACGTGAGTATTTTCATCTTATTGTATATTTCTCGTTCATGTACCGGTACCAATTCGCCTTTTGGGCAGATATTTTCGGGTTTTTAGAACATCGGGCTCCTAAGACCATGACTGATTCTTGTTGATCGCCTCAATTTTTCGACATTCAAGGTTGACAAGCCATGCATTTAAAGGCGGCATCTATCTTTCAGCCGTAACGATGCCGCGTTCCTGGGAGGCTGTGGAAATAAAGTGAACAGGTGTAATAATGGTTTCCGGAGACGCCTGGCTCCAAAAATGTAGGTCGCTTGTGTCGGAAAGAAGGTCGACTAAAAACCAGTTCACAGCGACTAATCGTCGATTATTTTGATGTTTAAATGGTTGTTCATTCGACTCCTTATGTCCAACGGCTTCAAACAGTTGAAAATAGCACTGAGGGTATGGTCTTGTCTTCATTTCGACCTCGGGGGTCAACCATGAGCCAGCGTAAAAATCCCGTCAATCGTTGTATCTGTGGCGTTGTAGATAAAGCGTCCTTAGTTACCGCTTGCATTAGTTTTTAACGCTAACGTTGACCCCCCCCCCCCTAACTAAGGACGCTTCATCACCAAAGTGCTATAACGCCATAGATACCGCGATTGACGGGATTTTTACACTAGCACATGGTTGACGCCCAGACCTGTCAGCTACAAGAGCTACTTGGTCGTGATCTCGTCCTCAGCCCGGCAATTTGAGCCGAGTACGAAACTGTTGGCCCGCTCCTGCCCCGGGAACAGAGGTACTACTGCACTGCGCTGCCAGCCCCCTTGACCTGACCTGGTAAAACAGCCAGAAGACCCCGTCTCACCAGGGCTGCTGAGAAAATCATTCCTCTCTGTGTCCCTTTGATAGCGGAAGTATGACTCTCTAATGACCGAACCCACCAGCCAAACCCACGAAAATTGGTTTCTCGAAGTTTCAGATCCAGAGAGAGTTAAGGTTTGAAAGAGCTAAAAAGTTCACGTTTAACCAAAACCATCAAATTGCGGGTTGCCACAGACCGGGGAAAGTTAGGGGATATCTTAATTTTGACAACTAACTAAGTCAGGGAAAAATGAGTGGCCAGCTTCTTTACCCTGGACTTCCTATTTGATGGTTGAACGAAAAAAAAAACACATTTTACTAATGCGAGCTCTTCTATCCGTCAACACCCACGGACCGTTCGACGGTCTCTTTCGAAAATGTCTCAAATTCAAGCACCTGAGCATAATAATGGCTCAGAAACAGACCAAATAATTTGATTCTAAGATTCAGTTCACCATCTCGAGCCCGAAATGCGGGCCTCCAGCCAATTCCTCGGTTCGTGATGAAATAAATAGCAAAATTACTTTCTGCTTAAGCTAGTAATTTCTGCAGGAAAGTGATGATGAGCCACATGCACAAAATTGTTTTTTTACAGAAGTAAAAACCCTAAAAATTTCCGTGAGACCCGTGAAATTCAGTTTTGAAAGAGCAGTTAAATTAGGGATTGACAGAACCAAAGCACGGATTGGTAATCCATGAAATTTGGTTTTGAATAAGCCTATTTCACGATATTTCAATTTTAAAATTTTGGATGAACCATTCAAAATCACGAAATTCACGGTTTGAATAAGCCAAATCCTTGAATGTGCCATGTTTGTTTTTGAAAAAGTCAGAATCGTAAAATTTGGGTTTGAAGGAGCCAAACTTGCGAATTAGGCATTTCTGAGAAACAAACCCGTTTGTCGAAGAAGATACACTCGTAAAATTTGTTTTTGTATGAGCAAAAAAAAAAAAAAAAACAGATTTTTGCGTTTTTTGAAGTTTAAATGTTGCCCCGAGCCGAACCGAAAGCGGCTTGTGAACCCGAGATTTTGAGAATTGACCAGAATCCAATACTACTACTAAGTGGCTCTCTTGTCATACAGAATTGTAAGTGTTTAATTTCTTTGACTTTGTTCTTCCAATGATACCTGAATTTGGTCAATGTTCACAAAACTGGTCTGAGCACTCGGTGCGATCCATTCTGTGGCAACTCTGATTGGGTTCCATGAGAGTCAAATGAACCCCGAAGGAGCCCAACCTTCGGACTTGCTTTTTTGTAACCCCGAACCAGTACATCCTTGAAGACAGACTCCTTGAAATTCGATTCCCTGGGCTGGCTTTTTACAGCGAAATTAGGTTCTCTGGGGGGCAACTCCCGGGAAATTTTCGTTTTAAACATTAAAAATCCGTCAAACTGACCATTTTAAGGGAGGCAACTCCGCGAAATAGGGGTTTCTGACTTTCTAGGCTCGCAACATCTCACCTTGAAATACTCAAGCTGGCGAAATTGTGTTTTTTTTTAAAGAGGTAAAGATTTCTCTGGCTGTGGTTTTCTAATTAATTAATGCAAACAAAGTCGCGAAATTTGGACTTCGAAAGTGGCCAACACACGGAATTTCTTTATCGAATGACTTAAACCCATGAAATAGGTTTTTTGAATAAGTCAACCCTGGGAAAATTTGCTTCTTAATCAATCCTGTGAAATTGGATTTTTGAGTGGACGAAACCTGCTGAATTAGCTTATTAAGTAATTCGCAAGATTTGGGGGTTGAAAGGGGCCAAAGCAGAGAAATTGATTTTTCACGCATTGTATAAGTGGGCATGGGCTGTGATGGGGGGGGGGTATCTCCTTATAAAAAAACTAAAATAACAATTATCCTGATGGAGTCTTTAAAGGACCAATTTTGTTATTCTGACATCATGGACCAATTTCGCGGGGTTGGCTACGGAGCCACTTCGCGGAATTCAAACCTTAAAAATCTAAATTTACAATTTGTGCACAACTCTGCGGGTCTGGCTCATTTTAAAAACGAAATTTTGTAAGATTGGCCCATTCAAAGTCGATTTTGTGGGATTGCCTCGCCCTCCGTCCCCAAATCGTTAGTTTGACCCACTCGAAAAGCCTATTTGATGGATCCGGCATCTGCAAAATTCAAATTTCATGGATTTGGCTAGTTGAAAACAAAATTCACGGTTTTGGCTCTTTTCTAATAACACAACTCAAACATAGGGCTTGTGAACGGGCCTTTATGCTGCAAAACCTGCGAAATATTTTTTTTTTTTGGTGAGCCGCATCCTTGTGAAACTTGTCCGCTGCTGCTTGAATGGGGTAAATCGCGTAGAGCATTCTCTTCGCTCTCTTTTGCCTGCTTTGAAACTTTTACGGGGATAGGTTTGGCGTGCAATATTTAGCCATGGGGCCGGTAGGATTACAATCACATTATCCGTTAAACGATCGAATCTTCGCCCGCATTGACTTTCGTGACTACGTTACTCGTTGTTCAGAACACAAAACTGACCGTTTTCAGCACAAAAGAAGGCCTTTGGCCTCTGGAAGGGGTCTCGGACCGAAAAAGCGGCCATCTTCGTAGTG
Organism: Corythucha ciliata; assembly: GCA_038030265.1. Classification (NCBI taxonomy): domain Eukaryota; kingdom Metazoa; phylum Arthropoda; class Insecta; order Hemiptera; family Tingidae; genus Corythucha; species Corythucha ciliata. The sequence goes on along the minus strand of CM075943.1, from coordinate 41,316,107 downwards.
AAATCTGGTTGTTTGAGGAGAACAGTAGAAATTTACACATGAATCTATGTATATTAGCCAAATAAACGTAATAATACTTTTTACCTTAAAAACGAACTATGCATTTGCCAAAACATGACAATTTATAGCGTTTTCCATTTCCATAAAATTCAGCTCTGGAGCCGAGCATTTCCACCCGTCTTCTCTGAATGAGCCACTTGCACATTTTTTCCTTAAAGGTAATAAAAATAGAAAAGGGTTGGCGCATTTTTTTTCAATATCAACGAAAATTTAAATTGATAATTATGAATTTTCAAAGTAGGGAATTTTATGGGCCAGCTAAAAACACCCCGCGCCATGTTGATTTCATATCCGAGTGTGATGACGTCACTTAGTTCTAACCATATTCGACAAATGACATTAACACAGTGAATATTGCTTTATTATTTAATTTTATTGCTTTTTTTCGAGAAAGAAAATAACAAAAATTTGAATAAATATTAAAATATTAAAAATACTATAAATTATAATAAATATTCGAATACACATTTGAACGAGCCTCACTTGCTCTCGCGTAACACGAGGATGCTTGTTTTAGCGGCGAAAGATTCCCAAAAATGTAATGAAGAATGAAATAAAAAATAACTCCACATCTTTGAGTTTCCAGCAGATCGTTTACGATATCTTTCCTTTTCAACTTCTCCAGAACAGATGAAGTTCTTGTCTTCTTGTTGCCTAAAAAGTAAGGAAATAATTTGTACGCTCTGTTCTTCGCAAACGCTTCCAAATTTACAAGAGTAAGAGTATAGGTGTGTTCCATTGTTTTGTACTTCCATGTTTCCTACAGGAATGGAAGTATGGTAATCGTGAAAAAAATCGAGTCCGAGCTGACTTATCATTCTTGATGTACAACCTCAGAAAAGTTGAAAAAGTGGTTTTCGGCATGCCGTCGGTCTTTAGTGAAGGAAAAGTGCAGCATTGAAAGTTGTTTTCATTTATTATTTTCAGAAATTTCAATGAAATGCTGTTCGTGCTACACTTTTCCTGCAATGGAAAACACCTAATAATCCATTAAAATAGTTTGTAGGGCGTGATTTATGGAGGTTCTCAGACTAGTTTTACGGAGAATAAGAGTTTTTTCCTCTCTACTGTTTTACTTACTCTTTGAAAGAGCAGAGACGCTTAATGTGTAGTACTAACATGTGACCAACCAAATCTATTGGTGCTTCCACAATGCTTACCCGTCAGTCGAGATCGTTGGTACTCAAATTGAGAGGGTACAATCCCCGACTTCGCGTATGCGAGTCCTCGAAGTAGGTGAAAACGTCCACTGGTATGATGACTAAAATGATAACTAAGGCAAAAAGAAGGAAATGATAATTTGATAAGAGAAAATAACTACTAAATAACTATTCTGAGAAGCCCAGTTTCTGTAAGTTCAGACGGACTATTTAATTCAATTTTAATGTGTAAAATTACTTTTAAATAAGGAAAGAAAATGAGTATGAAACTATGAATCTCCATACCAATAACGGTCACTCGAAAAAAGTTGAACTCAGTGACGTCACAGACACTCAGCCAATCACAAGGCGTTGTGACGAGTGCGAAAATTAATGAATTTTTATGACCAATTCAATAATTATTGGCACGATTTTGAGAGCACTTTGTTGCGACAAGTTCATTTTTAGGTTCTACCTAGCCAAAAAAAATGTCTCCCTAGAAAATTCCGACCCATGCAAGTTCCTAACGGAGAAGACGGGTGGAAATGCTCGACTCCAGAGCTGAATTGTATGGAAATGGAAAACGCCATTAGAGTCTAAAATGCCAAGATTTGGTCCAGAAACTTGGTATTTTCCTAGTCATAAAATCAGAATAAAGCAGATGAAAGTCGGCAACTTGGAGGCTGGAATGGATAGTGCGGATGTGCTCTTGCACAATACTAGGGGGATCCGCGTTTGGCAATTTCAAAATTTCCTTTCCCTTCAGAAACATTTTTTTGGATTTGTAGTAAAAAACTGCACAACTGCACAATACGTATCACTGGAAGCTGGCAGACGAGCCTATTTACGATCAAGCTGGCAGAAACTTGTTGGGCGTATAACAAGTGGCAAGAGCATGCTCATAAATGTCGAGGACGCTTCAGAAAGAAAATTACAACAGTAACCACAATTTTTGGGGATTGTCGACAATAACCGGTTGTTAATGTAATTATTAACCGATTTACAACATTAACCGTAACATCCAATAACAATGTTTTAAGTGTTCGACGTGATTTTCGCTTTTTAACTGGGGGCTTATTCTGTAAGAATTTGACTGATCCTAGGAACAGTCAGGTCCTGTTGTGACGTTATGTTTTGGTGTTCTGTATGTCAGTGTTCTCTTGTAGCTGTTCCCCTGACGTCACGACTGGAGGAACACTCTCACTATCCTTTGGGATAGCCAAGTGGTGTTACAAGGATCACTTGAAGAGTATTGTTTATAACCTTTGATCGGCTTTCGGGCTTTTTAAATTTTTCAGTTAGTTTCTCTTCCGGCGTGTATTCCTTTTTTTGAGTAAATGTTTTTAGTTTTTGTTTGCTTTATTTTTGAATTATTAACAGCGTGATATTTATTACAAAATAATAATTTCTAGTCATGGAAAGGTAATGTTTAGGTTATAAAGGAACACTTGGCTGGTTTTACGGAACTCCAGTCAACATCACAGGAAGCAGTTCAAATGACAGTTACAAGGAACAGTTGAAAGGACAGGGAACAGTGACAGTGATAGTGACACTCAACTAAAAGTTACAGAACAGGCCCCCTGAACCAAAGTCATATGGAAAACCAAGTCATTCAACTTCGTCTTATTTGTATGTTAAAAAAATGAAGCGGTTCGTGGGTTGGGATTTTTGCTCCCGGTACGTTGCGCTGCTCTACTATGAAAGTAGATCACCCGCTAAATTCAAAAATTATACAAAAGTTAAGTGTTGGAAAAAACATATGGTATCAAGATAGATATCACCTACAACTTCAAACCGAAAATAAATATAATAATTTTTGTATTTGGCGGGTTTTCTCCTTTTTTATGCTTAACGGGAGCAAAAATCCCAACCCAAAATAAAAAACATTTTTTTCCTCGAGTCTGAGGACTTGGTTTTCCATATGACTTTGAACTGAACGAAAAAATACACTGATTAAATTAGCATAATAATGAAATAAACAAAAAAGACGAAGAAACGAAACCGATGCTCGTGAGGTGGTTTTGTGGAATCCGCAAAAATAAATAAATAAATCAAAAGCACGCGCATTCTTCTCTTGCAATTCTATGTGATTCAGTATGAATGTGCTACATTTGCACGTATGGTTATACAGAAAGACTTGTGCGTCGCTCGAAAATTTAATTTAAGCATATTTCCTGCCTACGAGTTTGTGATATTTTCCTGTTTTTAATGAGCTTTTACAGTTTTTGAGCAATAAGCTCGTTTACGACTAACGTTGGGAAGCTGACAACGTCGATAACGCATGGGCTTTATTGCCTCATGAAGGTGAAAAGAGCACGATGTTTTTAATGACAAATAGTTCTTACTGCTTCAATCGCTTAGAAAAACCGTTCAATCTAAAGAAATGTCATTAGTACCTACTCATGTTAAATGAAGAAACTGTACATTTCATAGACTTGACAGTCTCTGCTCTCTAGCTCGGTTTGTGACGTGAAAGTTGAAGCTATAATACGTGTAATGCGATGTAAACCCAAACCTGAACGTCCAAAGTAAAACTTTCCCTCCAATTCACACTTTTTCTATATTTACAGTAAACATTAATTGGTAAAAAGGTACACTATTTTAGGCGTTGGGTTTGGAAAAGAGGGGAGATGGATAGAATTTAGTAAATTAGTAGTTTTTAATCAGAAATTAGTTTTGGTATTCGGACTTCCCGTGTTAAGAAACGCCGAGATACGTGGTTTCGTCCAATTTTATTATTTTTCAGCTCAACAGTAATAAACACCAAACTATAATAAAATAACTAACTACAATAAAATACTAACTAACTATACTACTAACTACAAAAAAAAAACACAAAGAACCACAGAGTACATAAATAAGGTTCGGTAAGGTCGACGTTGCGACTGCACGCCGCTTAACGCTCGGCAAAATCGCCGAGGGGTTAATTGGGTGATTTTTACCGTAATTTTTTTCGTTCTCGTGTTAAAACGCCACAAATCAGCGCCGAAAATAGAACGTTTTGATTTGTCGTTTGTTTGGACGATTTTTCTCGACTTTGGAGTACCGAATCCCTTTTTTCCAGTCCGAGCTCTTTTTGGAAGTGACTTATTGGACATTTTATACGTACAGGAGGGGGTGGGGCGAAAAAAATGTTCAAGTTTACAAAAAACTGTAGGTAGACCTGTAGACCTACCCAACAAAAACTGTCTGTCAACAGGAAAAACTGAAGGTCTGGCATCCTTCTTGCCATCACCTCATCTTTTTTGGTTTGTGCGATTTTGGATTCTTTTTAAGGAGCGACAAGCTTTCTTTAGTGAGGTAAAATTGAACAAATAAGTTCAATGCACTACTGAGAGTGAATTAATATTGTTGGAAAATTTTAATTTTGTCGATTTGTACCTCCCCCCCCCCTTTCAAATCACCTTACGGAAATTAAATTCTAGCGTTCGCATTACTCCCTACATATTCATGTCATTTGATACTCAAATTAAAACAATTTTTTAATTGCTCTTATATTTTTGTCATTTCAGATAAAACAAGAATGTAGCATGGCTTCTGATAATGGCTTGTTTGAGGACCTGGACGACGATTTTTACCAAGTAACTCTTTTTTATTTACTTACTTCAAAAATACACTGTTATGCGAAGGAACTGGGTTCTTATTTTTTATTCTTTTTCGTCAAGGACGACAATTCATTACAAATAGACGAAACTGGATCGGCGTATTCACTGGCAGGACCTTCGGTACAACTCGACTGCAGTCCAGGTGAGACAGTTTGTTCTCAGAGCCCTTTAGGTCAGGAATGCTTAGTCGTGAATGTGCATGCTAGTTACTCATGAAGAAACCTTATGACCGAGTTGTATTTTACTTTGTTCTCAATCTTCAATTACTGAAACCAAAGCCCGTTTGCTATTTCGGGTTCTACTGCCCTGGCTTCTTCTTTGTCGGTTTTTGACGATGAAGCTGACAGTTTTTGGAGTGGGAGGGACTTCCTGCGAAACGTTGTCATTTTTATTATGATAAGTCAGATTCTGCGAGAAACTTGAAAGTTTTTAGTTCTACGCGGCAAAATAGTCAGTTTTTCATTTGTGTAGACTATATGAAAGTGATAAATTAAATGTTCGCTTTTCGTTTCTTCTTTTTTCACGATAGTAAATCTTTTCGTTTAATTACTTACTTACTACATAAATTCAATACTTTGTGGCTAAAGGGATTCAATTTCAACTTTTTCTTAAGAATAACCAGTTTTCAGGTCACTTCGGCATTTTCTAGGGCGAAATCGACAGTTTTTTAGGACGAAATTCACAGTTTTGAACGACAAAAGTAACATTTTCTAGGACGAAATGAACATTTTCAACGACGATGTTGACAGTCTCGACGACAGAATTGACAGTTCAACGACGAAATTGCCAGTTTTCGGGACATGTTTGACAGTTTTGTAGGACAAAATAGGCAGTTTCGAGAACGACAGCGTTCTTCGAATGCAGCAAAGTTGGGGTCATACTATAACATGATTTTCGTTGGTTGTCATCTGCACCTACGGAAAAAAGGTTTTTTGTAACAGCCAGACATCTGAAAGCCTGCCATGGCAAGTTTTTTGTGATGAGCGTTCCTTCTTCTTAGGGATATGTGTGAAATGACAGCAGGGACATGTTTGACAGTTTTGTAGGACAAAATAGGCAGTTTCCATGGCGAAATTGAAGATGAAAAGCTGAAGCTGAAGCAAAAGCAAAATTGGCAGTTTGTTGGAAGACATTTAGGGTGCCCGCGCACTAGGCAGCCAAGATTTCCTGGCTGCGGCAGCCACTAGAATTAGTTCAACTGCAGCCAAAGAGATATGACAAAAGTCAAGTGGCTGCCCGAAACCTCGCGCACTGGTCAAAGCAGCCACCTTTTTTTTGCGAGACAAAGCGTAAACAGTAATTACTTCTTCCACTTCCATCTCGGGAACGACTGACTAGAATCCGGCTGCTCTATTTGGCTGCCCACACTTTGACTGTGGCAGCCATGCCTGCCGCAGCCAGGCTGCCTAGTGCGCGGGCACTCTATGTTTCTACACCCTGTTCAATCAAGATGAGAATACCTTAGATCCATCTGTTTGTTTTCGCCTTTCACGTTAATAAAACATTAAGGGCCAATCACCACCGGGAGTTAGGTTGGAGTTACCTAACTCTAACATTGTTTACATAAATAGTGACGCCTTTTTTCAGTTAATTCTGAGTTAACGTAACTCAAACCTTAACTCTCGGTGGTGAAATCCACCATAAAAACCATACGGATCGGGGTTATTCTTATCTTGAATAGGGTATAGGAAGAAATTAACAGTTTTAAAAGTAAATTGACAGTTGCTAGGAAGAAATCGACTGTTTCTACGAGGAAGTTGACAATTTCTACGACGAAAAATTGGCATTTTATAGGATGAAGTTGACAATTTGTAGAACGAAATGGACAGTTTCCGGAGGAGGGGCTTTCAAAAACTGGCAGGGGTGGTTTTAGGCCTCCGTTACGGGGGTGGCGGTAAAATGTGTTCTCACCCCCCCCCCCACTTATCCTATTCGCCTAATTTCTTAGTTTTCGCATAAAAAACAATAGTCTGAAAGCCCACTGTCTCTGTTTCCCAAAAGCCGGATTTTGTATTGCAGTCTTTCATACCACCATTTCGCCCGATCTCCGCCTTTTAGTAACCAAATGTCTCGAATTTGACTCCTTCAAAAGCCAATTATTAGTCCAACTTATTAGTCCACAACTGCTCTGCTACTGTCCTTTTGCCAACTTATTAGTCCACAAATTGGTAGTACTACAACCAAATTAATACTAAAATAAGTTGTTTTCCTTATTAATATTATTAGTGCCATACTTGACTGATAATTCATGTTTAGGGTGTTGGCTTATTTTTGCTTTTTCTTATCCTAAGCTTTCCCCTTCAGCACAAGAAGGCGAAAGCTCAGGAAAAGAAAGAGCAAAAGCAAGCCAAAACGCTAAAAATAACTTGTTTTCCAACTTCCTAGTTCTAGGATTGAGATATCTGATTTGCAGTCCCCCACATTAATTTGTATCTTTTCACGTTCCCTTTTTTTTTATTCGCCCCCCGTTTCTGAGCTGACGGGGGTGGCGATCGCCCCCCCCCCCGTAAGACCGCCACTGAGAACCGGGCATAATTTATTACTTAAAGTGTTAATAGAAGCGCTTAAACTACGAGGGCTAGTAGGTAATATACATATGCAAAAGGTCGTAACCCGTAGGAGCCTACGTTGTCAGTCTTCCCTCGTCGGGGTGCGTCACGGACCGGTTTCGGCTGCTCGCCATCTTCTGCATTTGGTTTGCCAACTGAAACCTTCCCCCCTAGAAACCCATTGAAACTTGAACTTTCAGTTGGCCAATCAATGACGAAGGAAGACTGACAACGTAGGCTCCTACGGCTACTGTCCTTTTGCATAATATATGATTTATTACTCTTGAAATCAAATTGTTCATTAAACTCCGATTTGGTCCCACGACCCCGATTTTTTGGCTACGAAAATCGTCAGCAACTGACAATCCCCCAGCCAAGAACCCAAACTCTAAAATTTGGCCTTTAAACTTTAAAGTGGGCCAGGCCCGCGAATTTTCTCTTCAAGTTCTTCCAATTGGAGTTTGAATAGTCCAAATACGTGAAATTTGCCGAACGCGCGAACGAAGCCCGAACTGCGTTGGTTTCCCGAAAGAGCCACCCCGTGAAACGACTGCTAAGGAAGAAAATCATTCAAATTGAGGGTTTTGAACAGGTAAAGGACGTGCCCCTTGCTCCGAAATTTGGAATTTTGAAGCATATAATCCGCGATTTTGTTTCTTCAAATCCTTCTTGAATGGCCCTAACCCAAAAATTTGGCCTTTGAACAAAGTCAAACTGTGAAATGATTGATTCTCTAAATTGAGGTTTGTTAGGGTCAAATCCACAGCAGTTAGGGTTAGGAGGTGCCAAACTAGAAAATTTGTGTTTTTAACAGAGCCAAGCCCGTGAAATCTTATTCTTGTTCGAGCCTCTACTGCGAACGGGAGTTCCAAGACCGATCAACAACCAACAAACCGGAGCTTTGGGCATTGAACCCTCAGGGTCAAAATCGAAGTTCTTTCATCTACATATAACGCATAGGTCACTGTGGATTTCCCAATAAAAATTGGTTGGTGTATGGCCAGCTATTGAATCGATTTTTCCGTTTTCAAGGATTTGACAATTTGTAGAACGAAATGGACAGTTTCCGGAGGAGGGGCTTTCAAAAACTGGCAGGGGTGGTTTTAGGCCTCCGTTACGGGGGTGGCGGTAAAATGTGTTCTCACCCCCCCCCCCACTTATCCTATTCGCCTAATTTCTTAGTTTTCGCATGAAAAACAATAGTCTGAAAGCCCACTGTCTCTGTTTGCCAAAAGCCGGATTTTGTATTGCAGTCTTTCATACCACCATTTCGCCCGATCTCCGCCTTTTAGTAACCAAATGTCTCGAATTTGACTCCTTCAAAAGCCAATTATTAGTCCAACTTATTAGTCCACAACTGCTCTGCTACTGTCCTTTTGCCAACTTATTAGTCCACAAATTGGTAGTACTACAACCAAATTAATACTAAAATAAGTTGTTTTCCTTATTAATATTATTAGTGCCATACTTGACTGATAATTCATGTTTAGGGTGTTGGCTTATTTTTGCTTTTTCTTATCCTAAGCTTTCCCCTTCAGCACAAGAAGGCGAAAGCTCAGGAAAAGAAAGAGCAAAAGCAAGCCAAAACGCTAAAAATAACTTGTTTTCCAACTTCCTAGTTCTAGGATTGAGATATCTGATTTGCAGTCCCCCACATTAATTTGTATCTTTTCACGTTCCCTTTTTTTTTAATTCGCCCCCCGTTTCTGAGCTGACGGGGGTGGCGATCGCCCCCCCCCCGTAAAACCGCCCCTGAGAACCGGGCATAATTTATTACTTAAAGTGTTAATAGAAGCGCTTAAACTACGAGGGCTAGTAGGTAATATACATATGCAAAAGGTCGTAACCCGTAGGAGCCTACGTTGTCAGTCTTCCCTCGTCGGGGTGCGTCACGGACCGGTTTCGGCTGCTCGCCATCTTCTGCATTTGGTTTGCCAACTGAAACCTTCCCCCCTGGAAACCCATTGAAACTTGAACTTTCAGTTGGCCAATCAATCGACGAAGGAAGACTGACAACGTAGGCTCCTACGGCTACTGTCCTTTTGCATAATATATGATTTATTACTCTTGAAATCAAATTGTTCATTAAACTCCAATTTGGTCCATGACCCCGATTTTTTGGCTACGAAAATCGTCAGCAACTGACAATCCCCCAGCCAAGAACCCAAACTCTAAAATTTGGCCTTTAAAGTGGGCCAGGCCCGCTAATTTTCTCTTCAAGTTCTTCCAATTGGAGTTTGAATAGTCCAAATACGTGAAATTTGCCGAACGCGCGAACGAAGCCCGAACTGCGTTGGTTTCCCGAAAGAGCCACCCCGTCAAACGACTGCTAAGGAAGAAAATCATTCAAATTGAGGGGTTTGAACAGGTAAAGGACGTGCCCCTTGCTCCGAAATTTGGAATTTTGAAGCATATAATCCGCGATTTTGTTTCTTCAAATCCTTCTTGAATGGCCCTAACCCAAAAATTTGGCCTTTGAACAAAGTCAAACTGTGAAATGATTGATTCTCTAAATTGAGGTTTGTTAGGGCCCAATCCACAGCAGTTAGGGTTAGGAGGTGCCAAACTAGAAAATTTGTGTTTTTAACAGAGCCAAGCCCGTGAAATCTTATTCTTGTTCGAGCCTCTACTGCGAACGGGAGTTCCAAGACCGATCAACAACCAACAAACCGGAGCTTTGGGCATTGAACCCTCAGGGTCAAAATCGAAGTTCTTTCATCTACATATAACGCATAGGTCACTGTGGATTTCCCAATAAAAATTGGTTGGTGTATGGCCAGCTATTGAATCGATTTTTCCGTTTTCAAGGATTTGATAAAAATAAAATTGTAGTAATCACCTTTTATTTATCTTCCACATACACACGTTTGCGGGCGTCAAAAGCATGGGGCACTCATAAATGGCTTGAAAAACTCCCAAAAACAAAAATCGTGATTATTTATTTATTTATTTTTTTACTTTGAAATTGTGTTGGCAGAAGGGAACCACTGGAATTTGAACAATGGATATCCGAACGTTATACTCACGGAAACATGCTCATCCAACTTCAGTACACCGTCGCCCAGTAATGAACAGCCCGGTAAAATACAGAGGATACGAAGGTCCGACGCTGAACTACTGAGCGCGGCCGATTCAATTTGCAAAGGAATGACCTTTCAAAAAGCGTCCCAGACGTTCAATATACCCATGTCGACGATCCGTTTCTACATGGCGAGGAAAGGCATGCTTCCAAGTCGGCGACGAGGGCGAAGGATCTCACAGGGGATGGAACAGAATATGCAGTCGCAGGGAGCACCGCAGACACAGCAGTCGAGTCAACCGCAGTCGCAATCGCATCCGACACAGCATCAGCCTAGTCCAAGTTCGAGTGGTCTGGGATTTCCTCAAATACCTTCAATGCAATTGCAAAGTTCATATTTCAAACCGGAGCCCAGTGGCTATTAATTTAATTCCTTCGGCCTCTGTCAAAAGACTTGAAACATCTACAGAGGCGAACCTACCACGTGACGTTTTCCCTTATTTTCTTTTTAGTACTATTTTCAGTTGGATATAGCTGGGAGTCCTGGGAAGTAAGCGTCGATCAAAAATCAAGACTCGCTGTACCTCATGAATGGCATTAGTTTTTCAATCGCTCTGGTCTTGCAATTTAAAAAAAAAAATGGTTCCTCTTATTCGTATTCCTACAAAGCTTGTTAGTCCTTAGCCGTAGTGGTTAGTCCAGTGTGTTCAGGGTTTGATCCTGTGAACAAAAAATGAATCAAATCTGTTCAGTGCGACTTGACTGGTCATAATTGCGAAACTGTAATTTCTTTCTCACTCACTCACTCTCTCTCTCTCTGTCTCTCTCTCTCTCTATTTCTTATTTGTTTGTCCGAAGTTAGCTCTCTAGAATTTCTCTGTTGTGACAAGATTACTTTGCCTAGGAGGAATTGAAAAATGTTCAACCTCTCGCGCTAAAAGATAGGCGCGCAGGCTGTCTTAGTACCAAAAATGTTTTACCTACTTCGCGACGGAGCACTGCCGTTTTAACCGCATTATCTCGAGTAAGTCATTAATTTTCTTTTGTATTTTTTTTTTTCTCAATTTGTTCCTATTATCTTCATGCCACTACTTTTCCTTTTCATTCGTTTTTCCTATTTAGTGTGATTTTATGGTTTGCCGTGTAACAAAGCCAAAATGTATGGTTGGCTTGATATTATTTCGATGTTTCGTCAATCTGTCGGCTTTACGAGCCCATCACTTGGAAAGTATTATTTTGTAGTCATGACTTTCTTCCAGTAGGGTCTAAGAGCCTTTCTTTTATTATTTTGTATGTGAAATACGTTAATTTAAATAAATTTATGTTTTTTAAATATAATACATTTTAGTACATCCCCTGAAACCCGGGGGACTTCCAGTATATGTTCAAAAATTATTGGACAATAACAAAAAACAAGTGTTTTTATAACACAACATCTTCTACGCTTAAGAGAAAGATATCCCATGTTTTTAATGTTTCGTGAATTTAGTCCTTTATTTTTACTTTCAAATTTGAAATCTCTCCATTTTTTTATTTACTCCGAATAGTATTGTTTTATTCTAGCGTCAAAATCCGGCATCCTATACGCAGAAGTTTATTTTTGTACAATGAGATTTTTGACAATTATCTTGTGACGAAACAAAAAAATATATACACAATATCGCTTTTTTTTTAGCGCTGTTCGCCAATAAATACGGTTATTATTGATTGCAGCATCAAGTTTTTACCAACAACAGCGTTCGACACATTTTCATTAAAAACTAAAATCAAATGGCTTGAAAGTGTGACGTTCATTACCGTAATTTGTTTAACGTTTCAAGTAATATCGTGTAAGATATAGCTTAGTTCCACTGAATTGTATTAAAGTAAGGACATGTAAATATATAGGATACCGAAGAACATACTTATATAGATTTATCTCATAAAGAGCCTTTGCGTCAAAAGAATCTTTGGAAACAAATAATTATTACCTAATGTTTAAATTGTAACCATTTATGTTGTGTGATTTTAGAAAACTGTTAGTCTCTTTAGTTTAAAAAAAAAAAAAAACTTTTGTTCAAGCTTCCAGGAGCTGTGCCCTTTACATAAAGCTGCGGAAACACCAAATTACTTAATTTTTTTTATTCTTTTAATTTAATCTTCATCTCCACCACCCAGCCCACCCTACCATATGGTTCTTGCTGTTCAATTCCTGCATGAGGACGAATTTGGATTTGTGATATTTGTATGAAAAATATATATATATTGAAATTATAGAATCTCGGTTCTCGTCACTGTGTGTTGTCCCACTTAATACTGCCCCCAACCCCTCTAACAAGTATTGAAAATTGCCCCCTTTTGGCGCTGAGAAAATCTTCATAATTTTTTATAATGAATAAAGTGAAAAATAAATTATTTAGAGAAAACTAATTATTACTGGCAATGTGCAAAGTTCCTGGCTAATTGTAGATAAAAATGCTAGCGTTAATTTATATACTCGCGTGAACGTGTGTAGTTAGAAGCAACTAGTATTCGCTGTTCTCGATAAGATTTTTGTTTTTCAATAAATTAAACCTCTACTACTTGGACTTTATACAAACTGTCATCTTAATTTTAGAGGCTATATGTGTTAATGCGTTGTAATTAGTGATTTGCTTGATGAAACTGCAATAAAAACTAAGCTTTCCGATTAATTCCGTGAAAATACGGTTTAAATTTGTCTTTGACGACTCATATTTATGTATGTATATTTTTCTTTCGCCCCCCCTCCCCTCTTTTTTTTACTTGTATCATAACTGATTCATTCATGAAAATATTTAAATATATATATGAAAACAAAATTATGACAAATATCACATTGTATTTATAATTAATGTAGATTAGGTGAACAACTTGTTTCAGAATGTTAATACAAGTTTTTTGTCATACATCGATTTCTTCGTCTGAGGGACCTGTTCTGGATGACAAGGCTGCGAAAATTTGCTTCTGGGTGCTTGCAACGTTGTTTTGTACCCCAAAAATGAGGTTCTTTGTTCGTTATTTGGATAATCGAACCTGCGAAATTGATTTTTTGAGTGGCCCAACCTTTGAAGAGCCAGCGCCATCAAATTGATTTTTGAAAGAGCCTGGCCCACGAAATTGGTAGGTATCTTATTGAAATTTGAATTCCCCCAAAAATTTATTTTTGATTACCCGAACCTAAAAAATTGACTTTTAAGGCCTCGCTACTCACAACGCGGATTGACTCCGCGCCCGAACAAAAAGTAAGGAATCTGAGCTACTCGGTCAGTCAACGTTCTGTGTGACGAGGCGTTTTAAGAGGTGAACACGCAAAATTTGTTTTGTCAAATGTCAACGACTAAACCCCGCAAAATAGGTACAGTGGAACCTCAATAAGTCGAACCTCAGTAACTCGAATTCCCCGATAAACCGAATTTTCTTGAATCCCCTTGACTTTCCTTACAATTTTCCTTAATTTTTACCTTTATAAGTCGAACTGAAACCTCGTTAAGACGAATTTTCTTAGGCTCATGGACCAAAAAATCCATCTCAAGAACCTCTTATATCCTCCTTTTACCTCTATAAGTCGAAGTTTTGAGTACTTCACCTCTATAACTCGAATTTATCACATCGAAGAGGGGATTCAGAAGAGGTCTTCTAACTTAGGACCTCTATAACTCGAAATCGGTTATTCTGGGCCCCAATAACTGGAATTCCGGTTAGTCGAAGTTCTCGATAATTCGAATTTTGTTCTTTTACCCGTGAGGTTCGAGTTATCGAGGTTCCACTACCTATTTTTCAGTGAATAAACTACCGCGAAATTGGTTTTTAGAAAAGCTAAACCTGCAAAATTGGTTTGTAAATGAATGAACGAACGAACGATGAATTTATTTTAAACGAAATACGCGAAAATTGGGGTTTCAAGCGCTAAATTTGTGAATATTGCTTTTTCGGAGGAGGCAACTTCAAGGGCCCTTGTATCTGGGCAAAATTCGTGGCCACCAGGAAAACGTCGCGGGGTCTGATTATGCCGGCAAAAAAAAAACTTGCTATCGACAGAATTTAGCTTCAGCACCATATTTTGAGCGCAAACTTCTTTGTGAACCCAGAAATTTTCCCCAACGGGTAGGTCTCGGATGACATCAGTTATAGTATGCGGACTGGCCTAATATTCACGTTTTTAGTTGATATAGCCCAAATCACGAGTGCAAGCAAAATGAATCTTCACACTCGTCAGAGACGCAGAGAAACGTTACGCTTTATCCTGCTGATGCGAAAAAACGAGCATTTTCAATTTTTTAAACAATTTACTGCTTCTTGACAAATTGTTTTTCAGTTGGTCAAACTTCGCAAAAACTTCTCCATTTTCTCAGCTTTCCAACGGTGTACTCACAATTTGAATTATCTCCCTCCTTCAATGAGAAAATATGAAAAGAAACCAAAATAAAATTCAAAAATATTTGAATGAATTTAGGGCTAAAAAGGAATAATGATGGGTATGAAAATAACATTCAATTCTGACCCGAAACTTACTTTTATGCACTACTTCTTGAGAAAACCAACGTATGGCACAGAAACAATCAACATTTAAACTAAAACCCCTCCACAAAAAATATTATTATTTCTCTTTTATTTTATCCATTTTTCACATTATTCTGGATGATGTATCTTTTCTTAAAATGCGAGATATCGGGTAAAATTTTGATTGCTTCTGTATCATACAATAGTCCCGAATAATAATACCATCATTTACCTTGAAATCATATTTTTTATTGTTTTATTTATTGTTTTTCATGGTTGTAATTTTTTTTTTGTTAATGAAATTGGCCAAATTCCGCTTTTTGGCCGTAGATTTCGAAACTGCCGTCACTTTTGAAAAAAAGGGCAGTAGGTACAAGCAGAGAAATGACAGTTTTTCGGGGAAAATGCGAATGTTTCTTAAAATCACTAAACAAATCATTACTCAGAGATAGGCCACAATCGGAATAGGACTTTTTTATCCCGTTTTCGGTGAACTATCACCCAAATTTTTTTTTTTACTCAAAACCGACCACCCTGTATAAGCTATTAATTTAATAGGCGGACAAAATTACGACGACGAAAATTGCGATCCAGCCAGCAAGGTCACCCCCGCTGGACGCAATTTGTCCCGGATTCTGCTCTATATGTCTAAAAAATTTATATTGGGCATATAACAGTTTTTTCTTGAAATGAAGATGCGCGTCAATCTGCTCTGATACACCAAATGAAAACCGCCAGATTCGTTTGATCAGTCGAATTTTTTCTTTTTCACCTTTTAGTACCTAGGTAGGTACTTTTTTAGTCCCATTCAAGCTCATTCAGGCTCCATCCAAGATTCTATCGAGCATAACATCTATTTGAGCTTTCCTCGTTTCAGACGTAGCTGCATTGTCTTGGGATGAGACCAAAGACTTGAGAGTCTCTCCTCCAGTTACGTTGGACCCTTTCGGAGGTTTTATTAAAGAGTACACAGATAGAAGCCGGTATATTTGGATGAAACTTGTTGGGCTCGGACGATTGTTACATCCGCCACTCGTCCTGTTCAATCCGAAAAAAACCCTGTGTCGGAGGAGTGAAAATCGTATTACTACACAGGGTCCAAAATTATCAATGCTTTCTCCATGTCTTCTTCAATATCTGAGCAATGCGTGGCCACAAAAACATGGCGTGTTGGAAAGAGGACAACATTTTCTACAAAGGGATGATTTTTCGCATAAATAGTGCAGTAAACTAGTCCTTTAACCCCCATCCATAACAATTTCCGCCTGCTCCCTTCACATGAATGGTGAAGAGGCCTGCGAACATCCATTTAATTCCATGTTTCACATGAGGCGAGACGACATATGGAAACTGTCACTCCCCCTCGCACCAATATCTACAGTAGTGGTATGGATTGTTTTGAAATTTCTTCAAGCGGGAGGGCTTAAGCTTTTTTATGCAAAGGAAGGCAGAGCTTTATGCAAAACCACGCCTTTGCAGAAATCACAGCTTTTGCAGTTACAACGCCGAGAACGACAGCGTTCTTCGAATGCAGCAAAGTTGGGGTCATACTATAACATGATTTTCGTTGGTTGTCATCTGCACCTACGAAAAAAAGGTTTTCTGTAACAGTCAGACATCTGAAAGCCTGCCTCCATGGCAAGTTTTTTGTGATGAGCGTTCCTTCTTCTTAGGGACAGGGGTGGGCAAATTACAGCTTTTTGAGTAATTAATTACAAATTACAAATTACTTCCAAAAAGGAGGATTAATTACAAATTACCAATTACTTTTCACTTCCACGAATAATTACAAATTAAATTACTGTAATTGAATTACTTTTTCAATTACCAATTACCCAAGAGCTGGATTTGTGGAACACGCAAGCGTCTTGCTCTTGTTCACTGTCATTTTTTTAGTGCGTCCAGTCAACAATCGAACGTCAGAACAGATCTTTGAGATAGGAAGCAGGAACAGCATAGCCCCAAGATGCCAAGCGCGTCGCATGAGTAGGGTTGCGAAATGTCCGGGGTCAAATTTGCTAATTTGGCTAATTTTGCCCCACACCCCAGTCTGCGAAACTGCCGTCACTTTTGAAAAAAAGGGCAGTAGGTACAAACAGAGAAATGACAGTTTTTCGGGGAAAATGCGAATGTTTCTTAAAATCACTAAACAAATGATTACTCAGAGATAGGCCACAATCGGAATAGGACTTTTTTATCCCGTTTTCGGTGAACTATCACCCAAATTTTTTTTTTTACTCAAAACCGACCACCCTGTATAAGCTATTAATTTAATAGGCGGACAAAATTACGACGACGAAAATTGCGATCCAGCCAGCAAGGTCACCCCCGCTGGACGCAATTTGTCCCGGATTCTGCTCTATATGTCTAAAAAATTTATATTGGGCATATAACAGTTTTTTCTTGAAATGAAGATGCGCGTCAATCTGCTCTGATACACCAAATAAAAACCGCCAGATTCGTTTGATCAGTCGAATTTTTTCTTTTTCACCTTTTAGTACCTAGGTAGGTACTTTTTTAGTCCCATTCAAGCTCATTCAGGCTCCATCCAAGATTCTATCGAACATAACATCTATTTGAGCTTTCCTCGTTTCAGACGTAGCTGCATTGTCTTGGGATGAGACCAAAGACTTGAGAGTCTCTCCTCCAGTTACGTTGGACCCTTTCGGAGGTTTTATTAAAGAGTACACATATAGAAGCCGGTATATTTGGATGAAAATTGTTGGGCTCGGACGATTGTTACATCCGCCACTTGTCCTGTTCAATCCGAAAAAAACCCTGTGTCGGAGGAGTGAAAATCGTATTACTACACAGGGTCCAAAATTATCAATGCTTTCTCCATGTCTTCTTCAATATCTGAGCAATGCGTGGCCACAAAAACATGGCGTGTTGGAAAGAGGACAACATTTTCTACAAAGGGATGATTTTTCGCATAAATAGTGCAGTAAACTAGTCCTTTAACCCCCATCCATAACAATTTCCGCCTGCTCCCTTCACATGAATGGTGAAGAGGCCTGCGAACATCCATTTAATTCCATGTTTCACATGAGGCGAGGCGACATATGGAAACTGTCACTCCCCCTCGCACCAATATCTACAGTTGTGGTATGGATTGTTTTGAAATTTCTTCAAGCGGGAGGGCTTAAGCTTTTTTATGCAAAGGAAGGCAGAGCTTTATGCAAAACCACGCCTTTGCAGAAATCACAGCTTTTGCAGTTACAACGCCGAGAACGACAGCGTTCTTCGAATGCAGCAAAGTTGGGGTCATACTATAACATGATTTTCGTTGGTTGTCATCTGCACCTACGAAAAAAAGGTTTTCTGTAACAGCCAGACATCTGAAAGCCTGTCTCCATGGCAAGTTTTTTGTGATGAGCCTTCCTTCTTCTTAGGGACAGGGGTGGGCAAATTACAGCTTTTTGAGTAATTAATTACAAATTACAAATTACTTCCAAAAAGGAGGATTAATTACAAATTACCAATTACTTTTCACTTCCACGAATAATTACAAATTAAATTACTGTAATTGAATTACTTTTTCAATTACCAATTACCCAAGAGCTGGATTTGTGGAACACGCAAGCGTCTTGCTCTTGTTCACTGTCATTTTTTTAGTGCGTCCAGTCAACAATCGAACGTCAGAACAGATCTTTGAGATAGGAAGCAGGAACAGCATAGCCCCAAGATGCCAAGCGCGTCGCATGAGTAGGGTTGCGAAATGTCCGGGGTCAAATTTGCTAATTTGGCTAATTTTGCCCCACACCCCAGTCTGCGAACTCACGGGGAATCCCGGATAGTCATAGTTTGCTAATTTGGCTAATATTGTCCGGCGTCCCAGCCAAGGACGTCCTGGGACGCAATATGTCCCGGATTCTTTATGTATTTCTTTGAAATTTTGCATGCGATACCTAACTCTCAGAAAGATTTGCAATGACAGCTTTATGTGGTTCAAATTTTTGTCCTTTGAGAATGTTGTGGTTAGAGCTATTTGGATTGGAGTTTCTTGTGGTTCGAGCTTTTTGTGGTGTCAGCATTCTGTGGCTCGAGCTTTTTGTGTTTGGGGCAGGGGTGTAGGTACAGGGGGAATATGGGGGATAGATCCCCCCCCCCCCAGAGCCACAAGTATACGAACGAAGGAGCTCTAGTACCATAAAGAAGAGCCCCATAAAATATCCATGAGCGTTTCACGTTGAAGTTAGATGAGTTCGTCCAGCTTTATCCTTGGACTTCAGACCCAGATGATTTTTTGACAGAAATGGATGGATAAATGTAAATTTTTTGGTTTGGAAAAAAAAAAAAAAAACATTTATAATTTAAATTTGCACCTTCTGAAGGCATTTTTGTGGCTAAAATTCAGAAAAATGGCAAATTCATGAATGGCTATAGTGCAATGTTAAAAAATACGCTAATTCACGGCTAGAACTGAAAAAAGGCAATAATCTATACATATAAAAGTTATATAAAATTGTTAATGCGGTGGTAAAATGTGAAAAACCGCTAATTTGCGGGTAATATTAAGAAGAAAAAAATAATCAGCCTGGTCAAAATTAAGAGAAAGGTTAATTTTAAGCCTAAAAATTGAAAAAATTGCTAATTCGAGGCTAAAAATGGAAAAAATCGCCAATTTACAGCTAAAATTGCGCCAGACGCCAATCTGTGATTGAAATTGAGAAAATTCGCTGATTCACAGGTTTGAAACGCTACGACGCGTCGCCGCTACAATTAAAAAAAGCGCTAATTCACGGTTGAAATTGAGAAAAATTCTTATTTGCGCCAAAAACTGAATACACGCCAATTTGCGGATTCTGAAGGCAAATTTTCAGGCTGAAATTGAAAAAAAAAAAAACGCCAATTCATGGCAATAGGTGAAGAAACCGCTAATTCGCTAGTAAACTGAAAAAACTGAGAAAAATCATGCAATTTCATGCAAAAACTCTCCAAAAGCTCCAAGCAAGGCGCGAAATAGTACCCGCTGAGTTTTCGAAGTAATATTGAATCTGACAAGATGGAAATGTAATTGGTAATTGTTAATTACAAATTACTTCGAAAAAGTGCTTTTAATTACAAATTACCAATTACAATGGCGTATTGTTATCAATTACTAATTACCAATTACTGATTGTAATTGAATTACGTAATTCAATTACATGTAATTCAATTACTGCCCTGCCCTGCTTAGGGATTTGTGTGAAATGACAGCAGGCTGAATGACGAGTAAAAATTAGAAAAATTGCTCATTCAACCAATCTCTAGGGGCATAAAAATGTGGATACTTCAAAAAAATCTTGTTCATCTAAAAAGGCAATTTTGTCTTATTTACAACACCGTCCTTAAATGTTTCTATATCCTCGCGTTGCCTTCCCGCGTTTGTATCCCTTATTTTGCGGCAAAAATGGTGTACAGTGCCTTATTTTATGTCTGACATATTTCCAGATAAACCCGTATAACAACGGAAAGCATGTTTTTTTTTTGTTGTTTTCATGTTAAAGTTTTTATTAGCATAATGATGGAAATAAGATTTACATGATACATAATATGTTTTGGTTACATTGAGATTTATGAACCTTATGCTGAACACAAATTTAAATGACGAGCGATTCATAATTATTGAGAAAGAACATTTTTAAAAATAGCAGTAGAACCTAAACAGTAGACATTACAATTCGGAGTGAAAGCCCTTAAAGACTAAAAATTAGTCTGTGTTGCTAAATAATTCACAATTAGGAACGAAGCAATTAGGCATGCTTCTTTTCAATTAAAATCACTCCAATAGCAAAAATTAGTAAACAAATTAATTGTGAACAAAACTTCTTCCGTAAAGTCAAACACCACTAATCACACATCTCAAAACACAGCTACAAAATGGATAAGCTATGTCAAATAGGGACCGCCGCGCTGCTAACGGGAGCAAAAATGATAACTCAGGTTTAGCTTCAGTCCGCCTTCTAGTAAGTGAGACAACTTGTTTTTCTACATGACTTTGCTCGCCACCAATAGGTAAGCATTCGACAACTTTTACTCTTTGGAGAAGTGTTGACGTTTCATTAAGCTGGGTTTAGCATGGGGAGTAGAAAAACGTTGTCTAGTAGTCGCAGAGTGAATTGAATATGGCTAGAGAGATAATTGCGCTTTACGCAGCCAAATTGGACCCTTTTCCCCGCACGGTCGTTGTGAACTAGTCACGTGATTATTATAACAGACCTCCCCACCGCACCACTCACCAAGGGTGAAACTCCACCCCGCACATGATCATTCCGAACTAGTCACGTGACCTTTATGTTGGCTTCACAGTTTTGCCAAGCAGATAACCAAGAAGCAGTTAACCAATGAAAACCACCCGTTTTGCCACCACGCAGCCTGAAGCGATCTCTATCTATATATACTCTAAGCTAGTAGTGATAGGAGGGAAAGGGAACTATCGTTCTTCTAGTCTTCAGTGTATTGTCTTCGGTGTATTGTTTATTGTTGTCGAGTCGGTATTTTTTCTTTCCTTCGAGGTGCGCTTTGTGATTTTGTTCGAGGTGGTTCAGTCTTTTAATGTGCGCAGTTTCGAATTTCACATTTAAAAAGGAGAACAAGTGTGTTGATTCAGCAATACAGGTACGCAGTGTCAAGTTAGTTTTAGAATGAATAGAATAGAATAGAGTCAAAATCTGTTTGCTCTTGGTCTTTTCTCGAGGGGATTGAGATCAAGAATCTCGGTCGATTGACTCCTCTGAACTTGACGACGATAGCTATAGTAAAGGAAAAGGCAAACCATCCGGAGCGCAAAATGTAGACACCTATTCAAAACCTGAGTGGCTCGACCTCGACACGTCCACGTGATGTCGGGTTTGAGTAAGGTAACTATACAACCGAGTGAGCCCATCCGGCATTTTGGGGTAGATAAAGTTGATATCTAGTGGGTAGGAGGGGTGCATGGAATTAGGCGCGTGCGTGAAACGTCACGACTTGGCCCCTTATCTTAAGGAAGATGTTATCAATGTAACACTATTTTTACGGGAAGTGTACTTGTTCCACTGTTTCTATCGTTTTTCCAACGCATAAAGTAAGTTTGAAGCTTTATATTTGCTTTGCACGGCGGTCAGGAAGTATTAGAGTTAAATAACCACGTTTTTTTTAAATTATTAGATTAAGTACGTGAAAAAGCGGAAGATGTTAGATCTTGGTGGCGGCTTTGACCCAGGCCCCGCTCTAGACTCCGAGTTTTCCTCGAACATGACAAATCTTCTCTTTCTTTGGAATTTCTGGAAGTGATTACTTTCCTCTATGGTAGGGAGAACGCCGCGATTTTTCAGCTTATACAGCTGAAAAATTTAAGGCGTTATAGGTACTGGTTCAATATGCGGTCTACCTCGAGCTCGCGATCTCCTCACCCGCTCGTGCAGTCTACCATAACAAGGTGATGTCGGAATCGCGTCCGTGATCGACGAATCGCTGTTTCAAGGAAAAAGAAAATACAACCGCGGTCGAATCTTAGCCAGCGATCGGACTACCCCGTTACCCCTCGACGACGACGATGTTGACGATGATACTACCCCTGAACACCTTGATGACGCACCTGAACAGCTATCGGCTCGCAATTATGGCAACCGGGTTCAAGGGCCCTGGGTCTTCGGTATGTGCTGCCGCCACGACGGTTTTCTTGAGAGGAGGCTATTTATCGTTGAGCGACGAGATCGGGCCACCCTGCTTCCCATAATAAAAAACGAAATAGCCGCCGGTACAACGATTCTCTCCGACCAGTGGCGAGCGTACAGTACCCTTGACAGGGAAGGGTTCGTGCACAAAACGGTGAACCATAGTGAACATTTCGTAGACCCGATCACTGGAGCCCAAACCCAGACGATTGAGTGCTTGTGGAGGGTCGTCAAGAATAGGTACGCCATAAAATTGAACGGGGCAAGCCCTTTATTAAGCAGACAACTCCAGGAGGAATGGTGGCGCTCGATCCATCCTCAAAACCCCTTCTACGCTTTCTTCGACGACATGAGGAGCACCTCCCTAGTGACAGCCTAATGGATTCAACGCCTAGACGATCTTCACTTCGAAGAGAAACTCCCTTAGGTAAGCACAGCACACGTAAGATAGGTAGACCGCATGCTGAACCAGTGGAGGGTCGGTAGACCGCATATTGAACCAATGGAGGGTCGGTAGACCGCATATTGAACCAGCGTTATAAGACCCTGTGAAGCCCACACACTCGTACGGTGTGAATTGGGTTAGAGAAGTTTGCGCAAAAAATATAGGTGGCTTTTAAATTTTAAAAGACGCGTCTTGAAAAATTTCGAATGGGACTTGGATCTCTTCCCTGAGTGCGCCCAGCCCTTGGTCGTCGCACGCTGACGACGCAGCAAGGACGTCTATGATGATTGAGTCATCTTCGAACAAATACACATAGAAAGAAGAACAACCAACGAGTAAGAACTGAAGAGGGGACAAAACGCGTTACACATGCACCTAAACTTAGCGTGAGCTATGAACCCTGTTCACAGTCTAGAGATCAGATCGGGCTTTTTTGGCGAAAACCTCTAAGGATACCCACGATTCCTCGACGGCGCAAAATCCGAGAAATTTACGATCTATTAAAGAATGACCTAAAGACCGCAACAATGGAAAGTAAGAGGGAAAAATGTATTTCAAAATTCAAATAAAATGTTCACAAACTCACGTGAAATAAAGTATCGGTCACAGACAAACGCAAATTTAGGCATTGTCTTCTGTTTTAATCCTCATTTCAAATACGTCTTTCAGACAACTGTTAAATGTTGGTCTCCCTCAACATTCCGCTGTCGAGGGACGTCACTACAACAGGAACTGTGAAAAACAAGGTGGGTCTGCTATCTCTATTCGTACACCCAACAACACAGCGTCTACTAACCGTGTCAAATCGTAAAGCACTTGTGCGACTGGTTATGACTGAAGTTTTATTTTTGCGGTAAAGATACAATGATTGTATCTTTTCATATCATTTTTGTCATCTCAGCATTTCATTTTTTTGAAGTTCCTGTTTAATTTCAGGTCCGAGACGCTGCAGGCTTTCTAACTGGGTTCGGTACGTCAATTTGTGCCGTTCACAAGTGTTCGTCCAAGTGCAAAAAGGTCACGAGTTTGACTTTTCGGACTTCCTTTTACTACTTCACATTTATGTCCGAAAACTAAAGAACTGAGTGTAAATAAAACGTCGAGGTTAGTGGCTTTCGCTGATTTGCATCATCGTTAACTGCACAGCGTATCAAGTTTCCTCGTAATTCAACATTTTTTCTACTCAGATAAGCTTGATGGTATGATATTTGGAGAAAATATTAAAGGACTTGGCTTTTAGCAGGTGTTTTTTTCACACTGCAATGTATTTGATATGATGCTCCACTTTCCGTATTTTCGATTACTCCGTACCGTACCGGCGGTTTTCGGGCTGCGAAAGTTGTGCCGAGGGTTTTAGAATTAACATTTTTTTTTCTCAAACACTCCTTTCAAGATAACAAAATAAAAAAGGATACTTTTGCAAGGTAGAATTCTAATTTGACTGCGGGCTATAGCCACGAAATTATGTTTTTCTCAATTTTATGCGCATAATTTTAGTGGTTTTTGTTGTTGTTTTGTTTCACTTTTATCCCTGAATAATTATGTACAGCTTTTTCTCAATTTTAGCCATGGACTTGCTTAAAAGTGGCACGTAATCATTTTTCTTAGCCGTAGGAGGGGCTTGGACTTGAATTTGCATCGGAATAGTATAATTAGAAAATTTTCTTATATTTAACAACGAATGAGCGGTCTTTTGCGAGTTTAGCCTCGAAAAAATGTCATTTTTTCCAAAGTCTTGGCCACGTACTTGCCCCGAGAACAAGGCATTTCGTGCCTGCTCAACTTTAGCCGCCTTTAAAAGACCCACAGAAAAAGGGGATCAGCGTGTATATGCGACCAATTCGCTGTCCAACCTACCAAGTCTATTTTTCACCTTCAATGAAGGTAAAACCTACCTGAAGGTAAAATCAAAATTTTTCCATCCATATAGGCTTTTCGGAGAGCCCCCCTCCGAACGAGGTCCGGGGCGGTCCACCACCCAGCTCCTATACGTCGGTACGCTACTGTCAAGAAAATCTGTTCCTGTGAGGTTTTCGCCAGTTTGTGGGGGTAAAGTTTGCAATTTATGGTCGTATTGTGAGTTCCTAATGATGGAAAATGGGACGTTGTATACCTGTAGCTTGTACAGCGTGTATTATTGGCTTAATTTCCAGTTTTGCACCTGTAAATGAAATTTTAGGAACGAATAGTCAGGTTTTGAGGCTCATTTAATGTGCCGCCTAAACATATGCGGACAATTGTGATGGAGCTGTTGGGTTTACGATGAGATCTAGAGCGTTTTTTGCTATAAATTGATTTCTTCAGACTCCAACCGAGGGCCCTCTGAAGGAGCCAGTCGGGGTCTGGTAACAAATCATATTTGCGGGTTTCTTTCTCCTGTCAAAAACCCCATTTCACGGTGGCCATAAAAACGGGGCTCTAGCCGTTGAAAACCCTATTCTCGTGTAATTAGCTCTGGTATTACGCACAGCTGACTGAGAAGTACGCTGGCAAACGGCGTTTCAGCCACACTGGTTCGATCTTGTAGGCAAGGTGAGCTTACAGACTTTCACGCACTTTATTGTATAGGTGCGTGCATAAATTACCAGTCCTGCTTTGTTTTCTTCACAGTGGCCGCTAGAGTCATTACTTTTAGGAAGTTAAACTATTTTTATGTCATTTTTTTTTTAACGCGCGTTTGTGCCTCGCGAAACTTATAAGTGAAAGATCAAGTCGAGTGGTAGTAACAATATGAGAGGGGAGTGTAAAAGGTGGACGCTTGACTATTTTCCTTGAACAATGTAGGTATACCTAAACATCGCGACGAGACAGCAAGAGTGAATTGAAAGTTCCCTTCCACAAAAGCTGTGACCCCTTCTACCATTTTTTTTTAATACTGAACCAAAAGCCGTTGCAGCCTCTCCTCCTCGCGATCTTGTAATCATTTTCGCGTCGCGCCTGGTTCTCGCTTGGTTTAACTGTTCGAGGAATTTAAATGGGTGAGCTATAGACACGCTTTTATTATATTATAATTTTATTCCTTCCCCACTGAACGTATGAAGCCCGGAATTTTCCGATAATTTACTTACTTTTCTTTTGGTGATATCTTTTTTATGGGATTTTTGAAAATCACAGGGGAAATGTTCGAGTGACAATGTTGGATGTTGGATTTTCGTTCTTTATAATTCTCAAGCGTGAAATTCTTTTTTTCGGTTTTGTCATTGATATATTTTATGACATTTGATTGATAAATTCGGAGCCGTGCTAATTTCAGTTTGCTTGGAT
This sequence comes from Corythucha ciliata, assembly GCA_038030265.1. Lineage (NCBI taxonomy): Eukaryota > Metazoa > Arthropoda > Insecta > Hemiptera > Tingidae > Corythucha > Corythucha ciliata. Next base: position 41,289,886 of record CM075943.1, on the reverse strand, counting down.
TTATTATTCCTTAATCGTTCATCCAGCATTGGTCAATAATAATGCACAATGGAGAGTAACAAAACGACCTCAACCCATAGGCTTGAGCGTTTTGCCCATACCAACTCCTACACTCCCTTATATATCTTTCGTACTCATTTGGCATATTTATTTGGCGGTGGTGTTTGCGTACGCTTATAAAGACACAAATTTGGTTTTCAAAGAAAAAATATTTATTTAATATGGCTGACCGGACAGTACGTCCTTCGATGTTCTTTAAATCACTGGTGACCAGCGATGGTGGCAGCGATAAATGTTTTATTTGACCCCGACTTGGTACCGAAGTCTGTCCGATGTTTCAATGTCGCAGACAAGGAATTTGGGTCGATCGGCGTATCACTTCTTGAGCCAGTCGAGCCATCTATCATATTTTTATTTATTTTTTACGAAATCTCGGTTAAATTAGCGATTGATGTTCTTCAAACGCCATGCGAATCCATCCCTTTTTTTCCAAGAATCGTGCAAGGTTAATTTGGAGAAGGTTGGATCCGGGCGGGGGGCATTATCTTCCGACGTTTAATTCTTTTTTTCCAGAGGAGGATAAAAGTACCTAGTCTTGTCTGATTGAATCAGTTTAATGACTCATCTATTGACTCATTAAAACGAACTATTTTCAGCCTTACAAATAGTTTTGATGTGGTCTTATGATTGGTGAAAAACTATTTTCGTGAGTGACATTGTGCTCATGAAGACTCGCCCTCACACGCTTGCACTTGTATTCCATATAACTTCAACTTGAAAAAATATTTAAATGTGGCGGCTGCTTGATGGCTCACGTTTTTTTTTTTTCCTCTTTTTGCTTGTCACTTCTACAATTTGCTGCTCTTTCAAAAATAATAATAAATAATAATTGTTTTCCTCTCAAAAACTGTAATGGCTAACAATGGAAAGTGTCCTCGGCCAACGGACGGGGGAAGGTGCTGCAAACCTTTTATCTTTTAACGCTCTTTATACAAACTCCCAAGGATTAGGATTTTTTTGCGCCTTTTTAAAGGATTTTTGTGTTCACTATATAGGAAGTGTCTACCTTATCAATCTTCGAATTAAATCAATTCGACGTAAATTGGCCACCTTTAAGTTCGAAAAATTGAATATTATGACTTCCCAGGATCCCAATGACAATGAAAGTAATCGCAATTTGGAAGCGTTTTCGTTAGTCCGTAATCCGCAAGTGACGGGTGAAGATAGCCCATAAACGCACTTCTAACTCCCTTATTTTCAAGAAAGCTTTCTCCTTTCTCGTACGCTCTGATGGTTAACATTTTTACCTCGGTAATTATAAGAACTTCACTTTCTTTGCCGTTGTTTTGTTATCTAGGACTTACAGTGCGGGCTTCACAACTTTTCAAGAAAAAGTGTGAGACCCGTATTAACGTACAATCGACATTGTTCCTCTTTAAATGTTTATATACTTTTTGTGTAAATTCCGATTAAACTGCAATGGGAACGATAAATCACATTTGACACGGTCCTCAGTCGAACAAAAATAGACAACCTTAGCTTATAGTGTGACACTCTATTCAATCTCACTCAAAGGAGAGCACTGATAAATTTGATGAGTGCATTTTGTGTGTGTGTCACCTGCAATGTAATCCATACCCCCCATTCCTTATAGAAGTAGTCGATGCGGGCTGACCGCTCTAATCGAACGCCGGAAGTACAGTACTACAGCGTTTCATTGAATTATGCACGGCTGTTACCTCAAAACTGAAGCTCCCGATGGAATTGACTTCAAAACTCGGTCATCGTATAATAAACCGGTTCGAGTTTCAGGGATACACCGGAACAAGTCATAGCCCTTGGTTTTTTTTTTTTTTTAGATTTTTCAAGGCGAAGACCGAGAGCGACTTTACTATTTTCCTTTTGACGGTCTTTTGCCACTTCTTTAAAGCTCTAATTCCCTGCCCTTGGGAGCGGGGCGCGTCTTTGACATTTTTGGGTGGATTTTTTGCTTTTCTAAATATCAAAGTGTATGGGTCTTTACCCCATACCTCACTATACACATAAACACCACTAACCAATGTTTTAATGGTTTAATGTATCCTCGACCTTATTCCTTATTAGTTCTTTTTTCTTTCCATGTTATTTCAACTCTATGGCAGTTCCCAGGACCTCTGTTACAAAACCGCTGATTTAGAAGTTCGATGAAGTCCAAAAAAATGGTTGTCCTTACGATTTAAAATTTTCGGAACAAATATTACTTAATGTCACGCATTAGCCTCTAAAATTTGCGTGTTCCTCAAGAAAAATGAATTGCTCATTAAAAAAGGGGCATTTCGCGGGTCCAGTTCGTTTCAGAAACCAATTTTGTGGGTTTGGCTCGCTCAAAAAAAAAAAAAAAAAAAAAAAAAATCGCGGGTTTCGCTGCACCAAAAACAGAATTTCGCGCTGGCGCTGCTCACTTAAAAATCAATTTCGCGGTGTGGGCTCATTCAAATAGCCAATTTCGTGGGGTTAGTTAATTTAAATAACCAATTTCGCGGATTTATAGCTAGTTCGAATCCCAAAAATGAGGAATCTGACACTCGAATTTGATTTTGCGGGTTTGGTTCCTTCGGAACGGAATTTCGTGAGGTTGGCTCATTTTAGACCCATTCTGCTGCTACCCAACTCAAGAGAGAGTGAAAAAAGAAGTAAAGAGAGAAGAAAATAACGCCCTAAGAAAGCGCTGTGGCTGTGTGGTAACCACAGAGTGCGCAGCCTTCCTTGGCGCCTCCTTAGATGACCCTGGCCCGGAGTGCAGGTTTCTTGTGAACAACAAAATAAAACCACAAAAAAAATTTGAACCAAAAATCACAAATAAGGTCTTTTTTTTTCGGATTCTGCTGCTTTTAGTCCGTGAACATTCTCTATCTCTATCAAATAGACATAAGGCAAAATGAGCAATTTTCGACTATAGAAAAGCTCAAAACACGAAAGAACATATTCAAACACAAAAAAAAAACTCCTAAAAGCCCCAAAAACTTACTACCTATTTGTAAATAAAATGGCAAATAATATTCAAATAAAAAAAGCGATTAATGACAGTTTGAACCAAACGGGACTTTTGCACTCTACGGCTCTATAAAATATTTTATTGGTCTGGCAAATCGAATTACTAGTCTGCTCGGCTCTTTTACCGACAAACAAAGGACGAGTAATCTGTCGTCGAGTCTACACCGACAGAAAAAGAACCCATCGCGGCTATATTTCTTGCTACAAATGTTGCAATTTCGCGACTATTCGTCAGGATTATTTCTGCTAACGTGATCGTGTCGAAAATTGGGAAATATCGTCACTACTTGATGTTCCCTGGGACAAGTTCGCAACTTGAGACCTGCAACTTGCAATTCGGTGAAAATGCGTTTATGCGTTTCCTTTTTCCATTTTCTTCCTTTTCTGCAATCCGGATCCGGGCTCCCAAGGAAGGACGGGCCCGGGGATGAAGGACCCAGTGCCCCCCCCCCTTGACAGGCCTGGACACGGCTATGTTTTATTCATGAAATTCGTTCAGCCTCGAAACTGACAATTTTATGGTTATTCACTTATTCAGCCCTGAATATTCGCAATTTCGTGATTATTGTACGTTTATTAACTGCGCGTTGGCCTCAGAAACTTGTTTGTTGGCCACATCAATAAACACCTCTCTTGTCTGTATGGCGTTTGGCCATTCAATGAGGAAGTGGTTCATCAGACGCTGAATATTATAGTAATCAGTTTGGGAGCTGAATCAATATCTTTTGATGCTTTGGTGAGCGTTCATGTTCAGTTCCATTCCGAGGACTGCTTCAGATGAGGTTTTAATGATTTTTAGCATGCTGAAATTCGCAAGGATTGTTTTTATTTACAGGTAAAAACAAGCGATTTTGAATAGGAAAATCACTAATTTTTCTTCGAAAATTGTCATTTCTTCCGAAAAATCGCCAATTAATTAAACGAACGCTCATGAGTAATTTTGGAAAGGGACACGTTGAAGAAGTTTTTCTGATCCATGGGAAGTCGATAGGCGCAGATTTAGTATGGACAAGTGGGGGTTGACTTTTATTGAAAAATTAATAATCTCCGTTTCGCACAACTTGGAGGAGCTGCCGAGGACAAATAAAATAGTTATTTTTTGACGAAAATAGAGAGGCCTGACAGAAAAAAGTGTGCTCCTCCCGAATCCATCGTCAAAAGTTGCAGAAAGTCAGCTGGGAAGCGAGATACTCGCATTTAGTTAAGGATAATAATGCTGTCCTAAAAAGATGTTTAAAAAATCATATCTCGAAGGGTTTTGATTTTCGGACCATGGCTTATGGAGTGTTTTCGAACGCAAATGAGGTCTACTTTAACCAATTTTTTTTATACACTTATACGCATCCACCCTGTATGTGTAGCAAAAGAAAGCCTGCTGGAAAGGAAATGCCTGTTTTTCTGGAGACATTTCATTTTTTTTTTTAAAGGAAAAGTGTTCAATTTTAATGCTAATTACCCGTTTCAAAGGGTAAATTGACTCATGACGTAGTTGCTCTCAAAGGGGGGGGGGATGGGCGGTTTAGTGGAATTAACTTGACTCGAAGTTATTCACAAAGGTATCGTCTCTCCACAATAATTTATTTTTATTCTACAGGACCGGTTTCGACCACCTCTAGGTCATTTTCAACTGCGAATATAATAACATAGAGAAAACATATGAATTATAAACACAACAAATGAATAACAATTAATAAATACCTGCTTCTAAAGAGATTATGTGCGGGGGAACTCCTTGTCAACTGATATAAACTCGAGACCTCACCATTAATGAATCAAATTTTTGTTCGGTACACTTTCTTTCACGTTCGTTCAGACGTAATCTAATTCGGGGAGTAGGGGGGAGAAGGAGCATTCGGTTCCTTTCATTCGAGCAAAGGGCAGAGCTTTTGAGCTCTCTGTATATAAAGAGATTTTCCAGCTCGTTTGGTTTACCGAGATTAGAATCTGGGCCTTATGCCCATTCCCGTCATTGCACGCGCTTATGTGAGCAAAAAATTCCGAGTCTGGGCTCCTTAAATGCTCCTTGAATCTTGTTTTATTCTTCCTCACAGTCCGTCACAGTAGGCCGCTCCACAGCCACCACACTCCAACCTATATATACCGCTCACCGCTCCTCTCACTAACTAGGCTCTTATCCTTGCCACGGCTTATGACACCTGCCAAGGAATTACCGCTCCTGAATGCGGTTCGATCCATGTGCCCGAAGGACCCTGGCTAACCTTGTAGATAAACCATCAATGTATGGAAGGGATATCCAACTTCTAACTGTCGCCCGATGCTGATCCAAACCCGGATTAATCCGAAGGGGGAGTTGCCGTTTGTTTGTTTTTTTACGGACGATCTTATCTACGATCGATGGATCGAACCCATTGGCTTCAGCAATGTGGCGGATACTCTCTACCTCCTTGGCATACTCCGAATTATCGAGTGGGCAGCGAAGCAAACGATGGAACAACGCATTGAATGCGGCATATCGATGAGTCGGGTGGTGACTGGAGTCATCGGGAATTACGAGATCCGTAGCGGTCGGTTTCGGTTTATGCCATACGTGATCTCCAAGCCTGATCGCAAGGTCCAGAAAATTGAGCTGGCCATCTGTTTCCTTCTCCATGGTGAAGTTGATGCACTGCAGGCGTGAATTGAGGTATTCCAAGAACTCGTCGAGTTCCTCCATCCAAAATTCCCAAACAACCAACGTATCGGCGACGTAGCGAGTCCACATACTGACAAAACGTCTGTAAGGTTTCCTAGGGGCTAAGATAAAATATCTTTCGATCCATAAAAAGCTCTGCGCACAATGACGAAATTGGACAGCTTATTGCCCAACCTGTATTCTGTCTGTAAAATTTATTATTAAATTGAAGGTAACTCTGGTCAGGTTCTGGTCCTCCTTTAACAAAGGATTTACTCGGGCATTATCCAGCCTCTTATTGAGTATCGTCAATACAATATCGAGTGGTATCGAAGGGAAAAGATTTACAATCGCCCCGTTGTAAAACTCAAAAAATTGCTCAGCACTTGATGAGGTTTTGTTTTCAACACATAGCATAGGGGTATTCATGCTCTGAAGTTTAACATATGTTATCGATGTAAACCATGTTATTTCGTATTTTTTGTGTTCAGTTTCTCCGTTTCTATGGCCTTACCAATCTTCAGAATTTAGCATATAACAAATACAAGGTTTAACATTTTTCATGAATACCCCTTAAAGGCCCGTTCACAAGCTCTATGTTTTCGTTGTGTGGTGTCTACGCAACCTATCAAAATGCTTCATTTTTCGAGGGAATAAATTTGTTTGGTTGCATAGACTCCACACGACGCAAACATAGAGCTTGTGAACGGGCCTTAAGGGGGAGTTGTCCATGTGTTTCCTCGACCCCCCTCCAATCATACCTCGCCTACTCCGCGTTACGTAAATTACCGCCGTATTTCTGCACCAATCCTGGACTTCAAGGGCTCATTTAAATCTTCAGGAAATTCCCCACAACCGTACGATCTTGCTTTCCTAAATAAGTTGTCGAAAGAGTGTGCATTTTCAAGGCAAAAGTTTATGTGCGTTTTACAGTTATATTTTAGGGATGAAATATGAAAAAAGAAGATCGCACGGTTGTGCGGAATTTCCTGAAGATTTAAATGAGCCCTTGAAGTCCAGGATTGGTGCAGAAATACGGCGGTAATTTGCGTAACGCGGAGTAGGCGAGGTATGATTGGAGGGGGGTCGAGGAAACACTTGTACAACTCTCCCTTAAAGTACTTTTCTCAGTCAGTGTAACTTCTCTTAATCGTTCGGTGACCTCTAGCCTATTCTTCAAACCATATTTACTCCGGAAACCCGTCAGTTCTAGAAACTTCGAGTTGATCTTTTTACATAATTTGTACGACGTTGGTGCACCGACAAAAGAGACTACGGGACGAATCTTGGGGACCCCCCCCCCCCCTGAAACTCCTTATGGAGCTTGGGAAGGCTGTAAAGCCTAGGAGCTGACGAGTTAACCTGAACCAATGCCCCTGGAACAAGAACTGCGTTTTCTTAAGTTCCTCCCTGACCTGTTTACAGTACTTTTCTGTCGGATCCTTCTCAATTTCCGAAAACCCGTTTTCTCCAAGGAAACACTCAGTAGCTTGTTTATAAAGACTACGATCTAATACAACCATCGCTTGACCCTTATCTTCCTTCATAACCACCCAACCATTGTCATCTATTTTCTTCTTAAGGTCCTTAATTATTCTCACCCCTGGACTCATGTCTTTCCTAGTGCTATTAGTTTTGACAATTTCTTTTCTTAAAACCAAGCTACATTCCTTCTTAACTTCGTTAAAGCCCTACTATCCCTTAAACAGGGATAGTCTGCTTAAACTCATTATCGATCATGATTTTGATTATTTTAGACTTTAAACTAGAAGAACCTTTAAAGTTTTTTATAACCGGGGAGTTACGAATGTAATTGGGAATAAGCTGTCTCTTTTTGCAGGTGTTAGTGAACCATTTGTGAAAAACTTCGGGTAAATTGACGGTTTCCAGGTTTCCGAGTGTTGCCTGTTTCGAGGATCGTCATGAATGAAGACAGCTTGAAGAAGAGAGGGCAGCACCCTACCCCATTGTTCCGTCGTGGCAACGCCGCTGGCTTGGCCAGCAGAGTAGTTTCTAGATCGGGCAATCCTATAAACCGCATTTTCAGTTATTTCTGAAGGTATGTCATGGCTATAATGAGAAATAGCTCTAAAACGTGTTAAGAGCTATTCTTATCAATGGGCGAGTAGCCCAATTATCTTATGTGTAATCCTATCAAATGTGAGACGAGAGGGAAAATCTCTATTTGATAATGCAAAGTTATTTGGCTAAAATTTCTTCATTTTCACGAGGGGATGGTCTGTGGCCACATGCCACGGTGGTTAGATGCCAAGAGTCCCCCCCCCATTGTGGGGGGGGGGACGGCCTTATTACCCTGCATTCTAAGAATGTAGCTGGACAGTACAGTAGTAAATGAATCTGTAGCAGCTATTGCCGATACAAACTAAAAACATAAAATTAAACCCAACTCCCTCTCCTTCCACAGTCATTTGGGATTAGCCAGCATGACCCACGCCCGATAGCGAACGCCGAGTGCCGTGTGGTAATACTCGACTCGCTCATGATTACACTACTCGATGGGGCAAAATCACGCCAGTAAAAGACTGACCCAATTTAGAAATTATATGATCTGCAATTATCGAGGCCCACATATAGTGCTACTGGGTAAACAAAAAATCATGAGAGGGCGTGATTTTGTTTTTGTTTTTTTTATAAACGAGCACGTTAATTGTTTCACGCGTCACTAGAAATTTCCGGCGCAATTCAGTCATCGTCCGTTACAAAATCGTCGACTTCATAAAAACAGAAAACCCCAATATTACTACTTGGTGTGAGTAATTTTAAATGGCTGCAGATTTCACATCAAATTAGCTGTTGATCTCTAGATCTTTTCCTCGTTGTCATTCAGTACAATTTACTTTACTAATACAGCTTTTTTTAGGTCGTGTTTTTTTTAAAAAAACAAAAACAAACAACATCATTTCGCCTGTATTAGTCGTTTAGAGGACTGACAATAGGTCTCATTTGAATATTATTTGTCAAAAAAGAGCTTATTGACTGTTCGTGAGCGTTCATATTTATGAGTGTATACCTACTCTTGAGACCATTCATGAAATGAGGGTTCCTCCGTATAGTTTCTCTAATTAATATCTCTCAAAGGTTTTAGGCCTTCCCAAGATAGGAAACATGGAAAACATACGAGATCAAAAGAAGTGAATAAAAATACAAACCTGTACATGCAATGCTTTAGCAGTGAAGAAAAACGTATTTACGTTTCTTTGTCGACTGATTATACTCGGAAGAATAATGCCCTACCCACCTACAGGGGAGGCGGAAGATCACAAAAATGACTTTTATCAAAATGATGTGTTGCTTTCACCATTGAAAAGTTGTTGGATGGTTGTAGAGTGAAAATGTGAACTTTGTTGATTCTTTCATGTGGAATAAAATGGCAATAAAACGTTGCTATCCTCCGGCATTATACCGTTTTGTTTTTGCGAGTATTGACAGGAAAACAAAAGTTAATGGATATTTTATATCTTTCTTCAGTTTCACGCTATATTTTCTACGATAAAGCACCGTCACCCACTCACATAATATTGGCTTTTAGTTATACCCAACAAAGTGTCTTGACGTATAGAAATCACTCAAAAAAGCTTCTTCCAGACATTGTGTGTACAGTAACCACAACAACGAAAAAGGTCACAGGTAAATTAATGATAAACAGTTCGTTTTAATAATGTTTCACCAGCTCCTCTACAGGGCGAAGTCACACTTCTATACAAATGAGAAACAGTCGAGTCCGTACAAGCCAGTTATGAGCGCATGACAAATTGCTGTGAAAATAAATGAACTTGTTTGACCCGTAATTTATTCGTACCAAACTCAAAACACTTAACAACAATAGCCTCTTTCCACAATTTTTTTTATCGCTAGTTGGAGCTGATTTATTGTCTTTCGTCCAATAGTGTAGGTGCGTCTTTCAAAATACGGAGCCGTACTTATTTTTCTCATTTCCATATTCAGGAAAATAACATCAAAACCGAAGTGAACGGAAGATTTGTCAAGATTTATAACGATTCTGCGTCCCTCCCTTAATCATTTTAATAACTTTCATTATTTTACGGCTTGTTCTCTTTCTTCCGTGAATAACTACTCTCATTAAAAATGCGTTACTGTGTTGCGTATTGTTGATCTTGACTATAGATGCTGATTTTAATGGGCAAAAATGCCTGGAAAAGGATGAAAAAACAAGCCGGCCTTGAGCTTGGACCACAATCACTAGACTCTTCGTGGTAAATTGGTAATTTTGCTCATAGTTCCAGTCTGTTATAGTACGAGATTATACTAACGTTAAGATTTTGTTTCTTTATAGCTGTGGGTCCATATGTTAGGCGTAGAGTCATTTATTTATTTATCTTCTTAGAAGTATTTTCAAGTGTGCTGTGAACCAGGAAGCACAAATTACATAAGTCGATGTCTCAGGGCTACAAGAACTTCAAATTAGGTTTTCCTTCAGAGTAAAGTGTACCTAGTGGTCCCAATGTAAACGAATTGGTTGACACTATGATCATTCGAAGCGGAGACGGACAAGGTCTTTTTGCAACTTATTTTAAGGCCAATTTGAACTGACTTGTTATTAAAAATAAATAAAAAATAAAAATAAAGCAATCCACTGAAACTGGAAAAAATACGTTTGTCCATTTGTGTGTGGTCCATTTCAGACAAAACGACCTTTCCCGCGTTCTAAATTTTTAGTCTTAATCTTGCTACAATTAATTGCGGCTCTCTCGCACCCCCTCATTTTAGACGTTTCTTCAGTTCTGATAATAGTGGCAGAAGTTGCAATTGCGTACAATTTTACTTCCTAGCGAGAGAGTTGTAGTGCATCAACTTTCCGATGTTATTGAGTCTTGTGCCCTTGACGAAAAAAAAAAAAAAAAAATGAGAATGATTTCTCCTTACACTGTAATTTAATTTACCTCGAATTATTCTTGAATTATCTCTCATCCTCAATGGTGATGAGGGGGCGGTCTTTAATGTTGTTTGGGTCCCCGAATCCATGAAGACCAAAGACACAGAGTTGAACGAACTTAATATAAAATAGGTATGACTTTATTGCATGGACAAGAAATGGAATTGACTACCGCTTTTTAGTTCAACGAAAGCTGTACTCTCATGCAAGCATATTAATTTCAGCGACGGTAGGCCACCTATACAATTTATGTACAAATATATGCGGCGCCTGCCGTGTGCATAGGCCGGTAACTTCTTCTCCTTGTATTGTGTCAATCGCATCAGCGTTGCCAACTGACATTTTGCTTTTCCCGTCAAATCAAGCTTGAAATTCCGTCAAAATGTATTCCATCCCGTTGAAAACTCGTCAAAAAAGTAGTAGCGTGTAAGCTTTTGACTCTATCGACTTCGAAGGGCAAGAGTAACAAGCGTTAGTTATTGTCAATAAAGAAGTAAAGTAGTAGCGTGCCTATGTAGCAGTGAAGGAGGGGAGCAGACCCGGGCCCCTCTTCTGAGGAAGCTACTGAAAAGCTTCAAGACGGAATAATAATATGGATTTTTAGGTTTAGTGTTCATGAACTAAGGAAAAAAATTATGAAAAAACCGCTCGTTGGAGGCTAAAATTGAGAAACATTTGCTAATTTGCGGCTTATGGTGGCCCTTTTACGGCTAAAATGTAGAAAAGCCGCTAACACACTGTTCATAGGGAAAGTTCACTGCTGAAATAATATATATTCAATACCAAAAGTGAAAAAAATCGCTACTTTTCTCTGCTAAAAAGTATATGGATAGAAAAATGCTAATTCACAGGCATCCCCCCCCCCCCCGAGAAAACGCCGTTTCCTGATCTGGGGGCAACATACCGTGTCTAAAAGTCAGAAAAATCACTAATCCATGGCCAGAATTCAATAAATCGCTGCTAAAATTGGGAAAAGCGCTAATTCGCGGATAAAACTGAGAAACCACTAATTCGTGGTACGAATCGAGAAAACATCGATTTAATGTTTCTGGAAGACACTTTATGACTACAGATGAGAAAAGCGCTGATTAGTCGCTAAAATTAAGAACAGATCAAGCTAACATTGAGAAAAAACGCCAATTTGCGGTTAAAATTGAAAAAATGCGTTAATTCGTTGCAGAAACCACGAAAAAACTAATTCACTAATAAAATTAACATAAAGCGTTCATTACGGCTGAAATAAAAACACATATTTGCGGGTACAAACATACATATTGCGGGATAAAATTGAGAAAAAGCGCCAGTTCACGACTGAAATGTGGGAGTGCGGACGCTAAATTTGTGGTTTCTCGATGCCACTTCGAGAGCAAAATTGAGAAAAAATAGGTAATTCCAGGGGTGTACGCTATGGAAGCTCTCTTACGGCTAAAATTCGGCAAGATCCGTAGCTAAAATTGAGAAAAGTTGCTAATCCGCAGCTTAAACTTGGCTTGAATTGGAATTATAGCAGCTTAGCTTGAAAAATGGCTAACTCGTGGCAAGAATCGAGAAAATGCCTAAAACACTGTTTCAAGGAGGCAACTTCGATGCTGTAGATGAAAAAAATTCGAATTCGTGGCTAGAAGTGAGAAAAAGTCAAAGAGAGGAATAAAATCGCAATAATTCCCCGTTTTCCCCGTGGGGAAAATCTCTAATTCACTGCGAAAATTAAGAAAAGTATTTCATTTATTTTGCTGCTAAAATTGAGAAAAAACGCTAGTTCGTGGCTAAAATTGAGAACATGTGTTAAAACACTGCTGCAATTATGAAAAAACGCTGATTCGAGACTGAAATTGAGAAACAAGTTTGATTCATGGTTGAAATGAAAATAAAAACGCTTATCGTCTAACATAAAATTAATATTTAAATCGCTAATTCGCAGCTTGGCTGAGATAACCGGTAATTCTCGGCAAAAATCGAGAAAATGCCAAAACACGGATTCTGGGGGCAACTTTTGTGGCTATACATGAGAAAAATTTCAAATTCATGGCTAGAAGTGAGAAAATGCGTTGATTCGCGGCTATAATTAAAAAAAAAAAAGTGGTTAAAATCTAGATAAATGGCTAGTTCACTGCCAAGAGATAAAGAGATGGTTCTCTTTGTTAAAGATGCTCATTCACAGTTGAAATTTCAAAAAAACTCGTGGCTAATATTGCATAAATGCGCTAATTCGTTATTTGAATAGAGAAAATACTCCAACATTGCGGCGGAGTGGTCATGAGTATTCCGCGCAGCACAAGCAAGTGGTCATGGTTGATTCCCATGTTTGCAAACTCGCCAACTCGGTCATGATGTTTCTATCTCTATGCAATGTCGTAACATGATTGAGTCCTCTTTAATTTATTGGAAGCACGTACGGTTTTTTACCTTCATTTTAATTGTGTTTAAAGTTATTTAAATAATTTTGTAAATAGAATGTATATTAATAATAAAATTCATTGGGTGATCCGTTGATAGATTTTTTCCCCCTGCCAGCCACTTTATAAATCGGTCAGATCTGACGGGAAATCCATCAAATTGACGACGCTGAACCATATCGGTATTACAGTCATAAAAAGAATAACAACAAAACCTAACAAACGTACACATTCAATAATGCTTTAAATACTCCTTAAAACTGTAAAAAGCATCTTCCAATAAGTGATGCTTGACCCTCTTTTCGAAATCATTGTAATTCAAAAGTTTAATCTGCGTGGGGAGCTTAATGTAAAATAAGGTAGCCCGGTAACGAGGACCATCTTCCCACCGTCCCGTTCGCAGTCTTACGAAATACATTAACGCATCCTGACAATGGCACGTGGCATGAGATTGCATATTTCCTACTAATTCCGAGTCTTTTTATTCTATTTTATATAACTGTTGGGACTTTCAGAAATTCAAATAATAGTATATTATATACCGAGGGAGTAAAGGTGTGGTTTATTTTCTGAGAGACAAGTTTATCAGCACGAGCGCAGAGAAGGCTGTAATGACCCGAAGAAAATAAACTGATTTACTCCAGAGTTATACACTTGACTTTATGTACAACCGAACATGATTTGGAATATTTAAAATTAGGAAAATACTAAAAAACGTCAATTGAACGAAAATAACGCCGGCCGGGTTGGTATGGAAAGGAAGGTTTCGAGCTGACAGAATTTTAGTGCGTCTTATGTTCCTTTCTCCTACAAAATCATGGAATAATGTTTATCAACCAGGGAGTAATCTTATCTCGTGGGAATAATGTTATGTTACTCCCGCAGGAGTAACCGTGCTGTTTATCGCAATGTTTTGGTAACCAAAAGGATCCCTTTATTGCCCGGTTGTACATAAACATACTACAGCAAGGATGTTATCGTTAAGGTCGCACCACCGGCCGGGAGTCGATTCTACAACTCATTCGTGGCAAAAGTTGTCCTCTGTAAAAAAAAAAAAATAAATAAAATAATAATAATTATAATAATAATAAGTAATAATAATAAATCAATAAAAAAATAAAAAATGGATGAAACCATCTTCGGGTTTCTCACCACCACAAGGGAGGAGTCCGAAAATCAAAACAGATTTTGGATCAGAAGAGCCATTTTGAAAGGCGATTCTCACCGTGATTCCATAGTGCGCATGGCCGCATTGCACCATTGTATGGGGCCTATCGAATTTTCCCATGAACACAGGCCATGTGACCATTGGCCTTGATGTCCAAGGAAAAGCCTTGACGGAAGCGGGCCTTGCAGTCTCACCGTTGAGTGGAGAAATTCGGTGCGCGCCTGCAGGTGGGAAACGCTGAGGGTAATTTTGGCCAAAATCTCCCGCATTTCTCAATTCAGCATGATCTGAGGGATTCATAAATCGCATACCTAGGAAGCGAATTGGAACACTTTGAAAAATGGCTCAAAACGCTCATTTCTTGCCTCTTACAGGCGCGGATTCAATATTTGTTCTGGGGAAGGGCTTGAAAAATTATGGGCTTCGCACTACTAAAAATGGCTTGACATCCATTCGACGCATTGAAAAACGGTTAAGTCGACTGCACCCCCCCTCCAAATGGCACAACTGACGATTCGATCCTTGAAAATGGCTGAACTAACTAATAGTGCACTAAAAATAGCCAAACTGGCAATTCCACCTCTAGAAATGACTAGACGCGCCTTAAAAATGGTTAACCTGGCCAATAATATGGTTATTCGAGCCTTTAGCTGGGTTATTTGCGACCAAAATACGGTTAATCTGACATTCGTAACTTAAAAATGGCTACACTGACTATTTGCGAGCTCAAAATAGACAACTGGCAATTACCACTAAAAAAAATTCCAAATTGACTCTATACGTAACCTAAAAATGGCTAAACTAATGATTCGTAAATAGAGAAAAAACGCGAATTCAAGGTTTCTAGAGCTCTTTCTTTACTTCTAAAGTTTGGAAAAACGCTGATGTGCTATTGCTGGGGCATGTCCACGACTAAAATTAGGAACAAGTGATGCTAATTCATTATGGCTATAAGTGAAAAAACCCCGCTGATTCGCGCCTAAAATAGAGAACACCGATAAAAACGCTAATTCATAGCTAAATTATTAAAAAAGCGACCTCACGCGGCTTTGCGGCTAAAATTGAGAAAGAGCGTTGATTCGGGCCTAAAATTGAGAAAACTCGAGCTTGTTCGTTTGTGAAAATGCGCTATTTGCGATTATCGGAATAGAAACTGTATATTTGAACGGGAAACTAAAAGGCTTCGCGGACTCCTGTTGATTGCCTAAAAAAAAAAGAAGAAAAAAAATTTCGCTCCGGCAGCTGGCGGTCGGAAAGAGTGCATTTCATTATGTATACGGATACCGTAAGCCGTCCCAGAAGTAATAATTTTGATACCATTATTTGTTTCATTAAGCCGAACTTCTTCCTCTATTTTCACCACCCTCTCTTCAAAATGTCGAAAAGTTTCGGTAGTTTTCCAAGGGCTTTGTAATATTAAATTTTTGTGCCGTATTTTATGATACCTAAACGTGTGAATTTAAGCTTTTTCTTTTTGAAATTTCATCCCCCATTTCACCCTCCCCCATCAAAGTATTCGATAAATCTCAATGGGACCCAGGGCTTTCGTTACATTAAATTATTGAGTCGAATTTTAGAGCGCTAAGATGAACTAGTGAAGTTCAACGCTATTTTTGCACTTCCACACCGGAAGGACCACCCCCACCACCTTGACTTTTTCGAAAAATTAAAATGGGAATCAAAGGCTACTCTAACATGGAGTATAGAGAATCTAATGCTTCTAGAATCAACTGGTGAATTACAGTGATTTATTGACAATTTAACCCCTATTTTCCCCCCTCCACCTTGACAGATTTCGCCCAAATGCAATACCGACCTGGGTCTTATGACTACTGATTTTTGTGCCAAAGCGCGTTCTGCTAAATTGATTTCTTCGAGAGTTATCGTGCTAACAAGACCACATGCTTACTTCCACTCCGGGGGCAACACCCCCTCCCCTTCGACTTTTTCAAAACATTAAAATGGGAATCAAAGGCTACTCTAACATGGAGTATACGTACCGAATATGATGCTTCTAGAATCAACTGGTGATTTATAGTGATTTTTTGACCATTTCAACCCCTAATTTCCCCCCCTCCAGCTCAACCGATTGGGCCCAAATGCAATACCGACCGGGGTATTATGGCTTCTGATTTTTGTGTGAAAGCGCGTTTCGCAAAACTGATTTCTTTGAGAGTTATCGTGCTAACAAGGAAACGGCCATAAAGATATAAATATATACAAAGAAATATATATATATGAATCCTGGAGACCGCTGAATTCGTGTTCTAGAGGTTCTGAAACGTGAAAAAAACATGACATGACCCATGTTTGCCACCATCACGACGAGACCAATAGTGCATTTTTCAGAATGAAATGCACTAAAAAGTGATTCATCCCCTAAAACCTACAAAACATCTCAAACGTGTGTAATTTTATTATTGTATGTATTTTAATAGAAATCCATGTTGAAAACTCTTTTATGTCCAGAGAACCTTGAATATTCCGCTGTGGATCTTGAATTTTTAGCGCTTATAGCTATATAATTATGGTTATTCTTCTAGAAAAAAGGCTTTGCCTCGAACGAAAACTCGCCTCAAAAACTCTGTAAGGCTCCTATACGACCGCGAAAATGTTGTTTGGCTTCGAAACGAGCCTTAGTTTCGAACTTGCGTCAATGAATATCGTATTTTTAGTTTTTGATACTAAAATCCACCAGCATTGAGTCTTGTGAGTGTGGTGGGGGGATGAGGAAAAATAAAATCCTTGTTTGGGCCCTAGGAACAAGCAATAAACTTATGTTTGACGACGACTGTGACTTTATCCTCCACATTAGCGACATTTTCTGCGATTAAGTTGTGTTAAGACGCCTTTCCTCTGAATACAGATTTAGCGAGAGAGAGAAAAACAAACTTTTTTAAAGCAAATCCAAGGTTTAAACCTTCGTGTGCCTTTCCTACGTTGTTTTGTGTATGGTCATTGCATTGTTTTTTTGCTGTTTTTTTTATCCCTCAGACTGATTTACATTCGATTTGTTATCTTTTTCAGATTAATCGCAAAGTGTGCAAACAAGTGAAAATCGGAGTGATTAATTAAGGAAGCCAATTATCAGCTCAGCCATGCAAAGAAAGCTTCCAGGTAAGAAATATCACGTGGAATTTCTCGCCTTCGATTTATAAAAACGATAAAATTACTAATGTTCGCTCTGGTTTCTCTCGCTGACCCGCTAATATACTTTCTGGTAATTAGGAATATAGCAGCCGAGGAAAAAATATGTAAAGTCATTGGATGAAATTATTCGTAGTGCGCGTTCTCGGATGAACCATCTTCCTTGATCATGTTTCTTGTGACGTCTGCCGGTTTTTACGCTGTGGGAGGGGGGTGGGTGGTCGGGTTTTCCCGCACATTATACTATTGTCTGTCCACTTAGTGATGGACTCTCGAACGTGTTGCTTCATTTCGATAGTTCGATTTGTTCACTCCCACCAAAAATATTTAAAGAAATTAACAAAAAACTCTTACTACGGGCACTATGTTTACGTACGGACGCTACTCAGTGATCATTTTGTTCTAAATTTGAGGAGCATACTTTCAAAAAGGCACATATCGATTTTTTCCAAAACTGGTTTTTACCAATTTTATACATATGTAAATGTATAAAATTGGTAAAAACCAGTTTTTGAACAAATTGATATGTGCCTTTTTGAAAGTATGCTCCTCAATTATTCTCAATGCGTTATTTTTGTGAGAAGGGGCAAAGGGGAAGCTCATTCCACTAAATTCAAGGGCGGGCGAGAATCCATTTCTAAGTGGGCAGACTGTAACGCTATACTAATCATTGTCTTTCGAATCACAAACGTACTAGAGATGTCAATAAAATTGAGACTGTCATATCAGGTTTTGGTCAATTAAGTGAAGTGATTTCTTTAGCCTAGCGTGTTAAAGGATGCTGCTCACATGAGCAGTACACCTATGTACTATACAAATCGCACTCATCGTAAGTTAAAAGGTGAAAGGCCTGTTCAAAAATTGCCGTTATATCTTTGAAAGAAATCAATTAATATCCTTGCTAAAGAGAATAAGAAAAGGCGGCTTCAGCCTAAAGAAAGCCATTAACCTTTCCTGGTACATTCGCAAACAAAAATGTAACAAAGTAGCGGGTAGTTGTTCTACAGTTCATTTACTCCATCGACGCTATAAGAATAAGACTCATGGAAGTCTTGATAATCCCGAGGTACTTGTTTTGAAACTACTTATTCAATTACTTTTCTTTTCTTTCAAAATTTACAAAGACGAAACCGCGTTCAAGGTAGTTTGAATTATTGCTGATGCGGTCTTCAGGACAAATAAAACGAGAGCGTAAAAATAAACAACATTTTTCTATTTTCATAAACACGGAAAGGTAAATTACCTCTTCACCTGTCATCAAGTGATTGAAGGGTCAGTGATCTTGTAAGGAGGGTGCTGATCTCTATTTTGACGTCAATATTTCAACATTTCAGAGAAATCCTGTCTCCCACGTGGGACATTTTAATAGTGCGGCTGGTATTAATACATTACGTTATTTCTTTTTTAGTATTGACGTAATAAAAGGAAAGGGAACATTTTTAAAAAGTCTTTATCAAAACATATCACCCACTTCGTTTAGCGACCGTGGAATCATTTAGTGCTTATTTTGCGGGTATTCTGATTTCTCGCTGCATCCACTCCCCCGCCCATTTCTGTCCTTCAAAAATTATAATTATTATTATTTCTCGATAGAAAGTACAAACAATTGACTGTTGAGAGGGGGGGGGGAGACGGCTCAGTGAATATTACCGAGTGTCAAGCTCGACAATAATTGTTGAGAAACGAAATGGAAAGAAGTGAAAGTATCGTATGTAATGCTTTGAATTCACCGTCGAGAGATGCTCGATTGGAAAGAAAAGCTACAGTTCGCCGATACCGTGAGTAAATAATAGATTAATCTTTTACTTATTGAATTTTCTCTCACCGTAACAATGAGCAAATCAAAACTAAAGTTACATTATTTCGTGTCCTATGAGCACGTTGCCTTGTACAGTTATTACGATTATTAAAACTTGGGTGATTTGAACGCACACTTATTTATGAAACTAGGAGCAGCAGGAGGAGAGGAATTAATTTTTTCACGTTATTGTTGTTACTGTGTCCACCGATCGTATCTTTTCGGCGTATGGGATGATAGGGGGCCTCTCCCCCCCCCACGCACTGCCCCCCCCCCACGCACTACCCCCCAGTCAGTGCCTCTAATTCATAAACGCCGATAATCTCTGAATTATTTATTTGTTACTCGAGGCTGTGGATGTAGTTGGGGAACACTGTCATTTCGTACAGAAATAAAACTGTACAGGTAATTAGCATCTCGGGAATCCCTGCGTCATGTCGCCGCCGTGCCGTGTCAATTTAGGAAGTCGAGTATTTATTTGTTTGTTTTTTCTTCTTTCACTTATTCTTATAGTCAATCGCTTTGACAAACTTGCTTTGATTCTTATGACTCCAAAATGGGGAATTGAAACCGTGATATTTCTTAATTCTCAATAAACTTGGCTTTTATAGTTGGAATGAAAATGAAATTGAAGTGTGGCGAACATGACCCCCCCCCCTCCCTCTGCTCAATACACTTGTTTATGTTTTACGTGCGAAATACTTTTCGGGGGTTTTACTTTTATGATTAGCTCCCAAAGATCAAAATATGGAATGACACACGAATTTGCTATAGTCTGTTCACTGGTCCTTGAATTAAGTGGTATGAGCTTCCCCTTTGCCCCTTCTCCTAAAATTAACTCACTGGGAATAATTTTTGAACAAAAAATGACCACTGTGTAGCGTCTATACGTAACCATAGTGCCCGTAGTACAAGTTTTTGACTTATTTCTGCGTAGACTTATGCAGGGTGTTTCTGAAATGGATGTCAATATTTAGGCTGGTGATTCCACGTCACAAATGCGACAAAAAAAGTCATATTGACCCTAGTCCGATTCCTAATAGTTTCCGAGATATTCACGGACTTAGTAGTTTTCAAAATGACCTTGTTTTCTTGAAGAAAATCGTACGTACCTTAGCAACCAGATGAGTCACGTCAAATCTTATGGCACCGTTGGAAAGGCCAGATTTTTTTCTACGTTGTTCAGTGTGAATTTGTTTGAATTTCTCCCACTCCTGCTGAGAAAATCAGGATCAAAGTTGAAATTGCTTTTAACGTTACCCATGCTGACTAGGTTTTGAAGTCGATTTTCTCAGCAACAAGTGGTTTCCAAAATGACCTTTTTTCAGAAAAGTTGGCGCATGGTGTCAGCATCAATATGGTATCTTGACATCACCTTCCATCTCGCATATTTTTTCGATTATTCCAAAATTATGATCGAAAAATCCGTTTTGGTGCTCATTACTTCCGTAGTTCTTCTTCACGAATAACTGCGAATTAACGAAGCGTTTCAAAAATTGAGTGACTGCTCTAATTTTTTTTTCTCGTTTTTTCGATGCAACTTCAAGACACAAATTGAGAAAACATCGCAGATTCTCGGTAAATGGAAGAAATTGTCAAAAAAACGCTAATGTGCTGCTGTTGGGGCTTGGGGCAAGTCCACGGCTAAACTTGGTAACAAGCGCTAAATGAAGGCTAAAAGGGGAAAAAATTGAAATTTCACGGCTAAAAATGAAAAAGACGGTAGTACACGGCTAAAATTGAGAAATAAAGCGCTAATTGACTGCTAAAAATGAGTAAAAGTGATAATTAAAGTGCAAATTCGCGGGTTTTGAGACAAGTTTGGCTAAAGTAGAGTAAAAGCGGTAATTCATGACTAAAAGTGAAACAACGTTTTCATTTGACGCTGTTATAGAGAAAAACGAAATTCGCAGCAAATGAAATACTGTAATAAATTAGGTCCCTTCTGCACAATAGCGCGCTAATAATTCAGCTAAAATAAAAAAACGTAAATTCACGGATAAAATTAGTAAAAAGAGCTAATTCGTGGGTGAAATTGAGAACAAGTTGGAGATTTTGGGGCTGGGAAGCCAATTTGCGGCGAAATTGAGAAAAAACGATTTGTGTTGCTGAAAGAGCGTTAATTCGTGCCGTCTTAAATCGAGAAAACCCCTAATTCAGAACGAGAGTTGTACTCAATAGCCAATTCGCGATTAGAAGGGAGAAAATGTGCTAATTTGCGACTAAAATTGAGAAAAAGTAATTATATCAGCTAAAATAAGATAATAATCGGCTAAAATTGAGAAATATCGCTATAATTCGTGGATAGAAGTGGGAAAAGGCGCTAATTCATGGCTAACAAAGAATAAACGTTAATTCGCGGCAAAAATTGGGGATATCCGCATGATTCGCAGTTTCTGGGAACAAATTGGGCTAAAATCGCGAAAAACCGCTAATTCGTGGCTAAAAATAGGAAAAAAAAAAAGCTTATGTGCCGCTGTAGTTGAGAAAAACGCATGTTCGCGGTGTTTGACTTTCGTCAAATGGAAAAGCGCCGTATGACGAAGCAACCGGGAGTCAAAATATGAAAAAAGGAATTAAAAAAACGATCACGGTGAGTGAGTGTTTTTCCCCCCGCCATCGTATTTACTTTTGCTTTAGCCCAGTGTTGAAAAATTAGGAAGATTAATAAAATAAAAATATTAAAAATCATTGAGCGATTCCAAAATTGCGTTTAAAATATCCGTCATCCGTTATATGGGATTTTTTCCCGTCAGCCACTTTAAAAATCCAGTGAATCTGACGGGAAATCCGTCAAATGAGCCACGTGGGTGTAGGTTAGCTACTGAAATTGTTGTCCTATTTGTCGTACAAACGTGAGGATTTTAGCTAGTCGTGGATTCAGAGTCACAGGGAACAGGCATTCTAGGGGATAATCGGATAATTCACTGTTTCTTAACTTAACAGCCATCTTTGAAGGCAAAAATGTTATTTTTTGCGACGCACTTTCATATTTATCGTTCTCAAGAGAGGGGAGGGCGGTGTCTAACAGGACCAAAACCCGAGAAGTGAACGAAAATCGATAAGGCTCGTTAGTGTGCTTGTTCTTGAAGGGTAAGTTCGCGGCTACATAAGTCTAGAAAAAGCGCTAATTTACGGCTACAATTGAAAAAACGCACATTCAGGGTTTCTGGGGACACTTTTTATTTGAAATCAAGAAAAGGCCATAGCTGACCGCTACCTAAAAACTATATTTCTTTTTTAATTAGAGACTAAAGGGACTCATAGTGTTTAGTGATTTCCGTCCCAGGACCAAATATCTGTTGGTCCACACTCACACACACCACCCCACACAAAAATGCTGAAAAATGCTGCCCGGGTTGCATTTAAAATAAAACACGCCACTCGTCCTTGGGTTGCCGTTGGACACAGTCTTATACCTATAGATATAGTATAGTTGTAGAGAATTCAATGAGAGACAACGCACTGGCTTCCGCTCGACCGCGCGGAAGAGCGGGTCTCGCTCCCGCTACATCGGGAGCCCGGGAGGCCCCTTGACGTCCGTTCGGTAAGGCGGGTCTCAGCATGTGAAGAATGAATGAGAGACAACGCACTATCTGCCCGTGTCAGAGGTTTAGTTTCACTTTCAAAGTCGTCGATGTTAAAAGTTTCCCCTCTTGTATTGTTGATCCATTATTAATTGGTCTTTAGTTATCTACCATTTTATTTTTTTTTTTTGTGAAAAAATTGAATTTGTCTCGGAAAAATTAATTTACATTTACACCGGTGTATGCGGGAGGGGCGGCGTCTTCTTTTTCCTACGCATCATCGTTTCCGTGTTCTAGTGCTCCTTCGTCTTTGTCGTCCTTATTGACGATATCAGCATGACTACCGCATCATCTGTTTGGATTTGAAAGATGAATGAGGCCATCATCTGCTACTAAAAAGTATTTTGAGGCATAATCAAATTTTGAGCTGCACAAATGATTCTTCGACTCCTCGTCTATAACGCGGCGCCCATTTTCTCGTCTTATTTCTGTATCATCTTTTTTTCAAATTTCGACCCCGAAGCTGCACTGAAATTTAACTCCCCCCTCCCTATCCAAGGCACGGAAATTTCACCTTATTATAACAAGTTTTCCTTCGACTTATTGTCGAAAAAGGGATGACTTACGTTTGGAGGATAGAAACTTGAAAAGGACTTCTTACGTCATTTCCTCATATAGGGCGCTAAGGGACCGTATACTTTATTCGTTACGAACGGGTGTTGGTTATAACCAGCCGTCGTTATAAACGATTTTTTCTGCAGAAAGTTGTTTCTAATTTTTTGCCAACGTTCTAGAACACTCTATATTCAATGTAGGGCCTATTTAGTACTGCAAAATATTTAAATCCTGAAAACTCACCAGAATCATTCTGTATTATTGAATATTTCAAAGTAAATTGAAAGATTATTCCTGCAAATGTTTCCGTTTCCTATGCATCTTCGTTCACTAAAATTCTGCTAGAGAGCGTAAGCTCAGGAATTCATAGAAACTGGCCCCCTTAAGTCACAACGCTTTAATAGATTCTATTACATTTTCATCGTGGAAATGGAACATAATGTGGCTGATCGAAATATTCCAGCCCCTCCCCTCCTGGGGTACATTGAGGTTCAAACGATTAAGAGACTAGTGCACGTTTTTGTGGTGGTTGCCTGAATCTCAGAACGCACAATGCATTTTTTTGCAAAGGGATTGTACGAAAGTTTGTTGAAAAATTCCTATAGTACGAGGTTATGGGCGTATATGGGCCCTCAACTACCGCCATGTGCTGCACGCGTGGCTCTACTTTCTTGTAGATGTGTTAAATGTTAGGGTTACAATGAATGTAAAAATATAACGGTCTCGTAGACTGCGTACAACAGTCATGAGTCCTGAGGGTCCTTTGGGGGTTAGTCCAGGTCTATTATTAATCCTAGACCAATCCCATATCTCGAATTAATTCAAGATTGCTCAAATTTCTAGATTTGTATGGCCATCGAAATTTGACTTAACAATACGGTTCCCCAGCAGTATAATAACGGCTCATACTGCAAACACCATTCATTTATTTTGCGGTAGCAATTCTATCGTTTTGATATTAATGATTATGTGCATTCCCTTTCCTCCTTGATCACACGAAGTAATATTATAGCTCTCGACTCTTTGCAGAGTCTCCCATTGGAAAAAGTTGAATTGAACGGCTATTTTTATTTAAAAAAAAAATGTATTCAATAAAATATGTAAATATGTATTTTCATAAAATTATGTATTCAAAAAAACTAAATAAAATAATAAATAAATATTTTGTCATTAACGGTATTGATTCCACCAGGTGGACTAAAGAAACGGTCGCGTGCCGGTTTAACGGCAGTTTAATAGTGGAAGTTGAAGGTGGGCGTCCGTGCGGAGGCGCAAGATTAAGCGCGTGCTCGTGCTTCTATGATGTAAAATTCATTGATGATGATAATGTTCCTAATTTTCCCCATTTTGATTGGGATCATTCATTCTATTTTTGTTTGGCTTAATTTAGGGCCTTAAATTAGTGTTTGACTATCAGGACAGACATTAAAGTTGGACTGTTATTTTCTGTGTGGGGGCATTATTCAATATTTTCATGCATTATTATTTATTTTTTATTTTTTTACCGAGCATTATTTGTTCATCTGGACTTCATCACCTGTAAAAACGATTTCTGTAATCTCAAGGAATTGAAAAAATACGTTGTGGTGCATGTCAATGGAAAACTTTACGTTTTTTTTCTTTTGGTCTCACCCTCTCACAGAAGAATACGTACGAGGTTAGATATGACGCAGGAGCTAGGTGAATACAAAATAATAGCACCCTAAACATTTGAAATTAATCTCGGAAAAAGCTCGATACGAACTTAGCATAGTTGGGCGGTGGGAGGGCGGTTTAGTGAGGGGAGGATGACGTCAAATGATCAAAGGCCCCTATTGCATTGTTACCCCTCCTTTGCATAAATGCAAAAAAGCCTAAAAAAGGTAAAAACACACACACACACACACACATAAAACGAGAAGGTCGTAATTCACGTTTGTAAATATGCAGGAGGAAAGGAAAGAAAATATAGGACAGGATCGCGCCGAACTCAAAAATGTTGATGATACCGAGAAAATCTGACATGCAACAAACAGAATTCAGGTCCGAGGCCATAAATAATGTCAAACTGATTTAACACAGCTCCAACTAGTGCGATTTTGATTTTGCGGCTATATTGATCGCGGCTCCAATGAACAAATAAAAATAAAATAAAAAAAAAAGCTCCGAAACTTGCAATTTCTCCGAAATCAGGATCAGAATCTCGCAAATTCACTGAAATTAAGACTCGAAAGCCCGAAACTGCCAATTTTACACTAGTTCAGACCCGAACTTGAGCAAAATCACGAATATTCAGCTCTAACTGTTGTAAATAAACGGCTATTCGGCATGCTTCGGGCGTTTATAGCTATAGTCCTCAGGCTCCAGTTAGGCCATAAGTACGCACCTCACAGAAGAAAAACGTCCTGACACTAGCAATTTTACTAAAATTAAAATCTGAAACACGCAATTTAATGAATATTCAGGCTGGAAAGCTGCAATTTCCCAGATATTTAGATCCGAAATGTGGCAATGTTGAGGCTATTCGTCCTGCTCCGTTCCGGAACTCGCAATTTTGCCTAAATAAAGATCAATTTTGTCAAAATAAAGACCAGAAACGTTCAATTTTTCCATATTGAGACCAACAATTTGCACATTCGCAGATTTTTAGGCCCGTATGCCAAGTCGTTCCTCGAATTTTCCTCAACCTCAAAGCTCCCTCACAAACTGGAAAAATTATAAAATAACATATGATTCTACAGTTTGCGAGGAAGGTTGGAGTCGAGGAAATTTCGAGGAGCGACTTAGCATACGAGCCATAGCTTCCAGTGATGCAATTTAATTTATATATTTGTCAGGCTTTGAACGGCACTAACGGGCCCCAACGAGCGCAGTCAAAGCCGGCTTGATGTCCAGGGTTCACACCCACCGGAAAAAAAAAAAATCATACTTACCCGAAACTTGCAATATCGCGAAATGAAAAGCCAGAAACTTGGAATTTTGCGTGTGTAAAGGCCTGAAACTTGCACTTTTACGAATATTAATAGCGATTTCCATTTGACACTCTACCCAAGTAGTGTAGAGCCGCGTCCTCTCCATAAACATGTGTTTCAATTTAGAGATGACAGGGAAGGGGGACTTACACCACACGAGTGTATCGCATTAAATGGAAAATGCTATTAGTCAGAAAGCTTTCAATTTCGCAACTTTTGCGGCTAATCGCCAAATTTTTGGCTGCCAACGTGGCCAGCCTCTATAGACGCAATTCCCATGGTCACAAAAACAAGAAAACAAAAAAAAAACTGGAAATTACGCAAAAATAGAGACCATAAATAGTCATTTTGCGCCGAGAGACCCGAAACTTACAATTTCGCTTATATTTAGCTCCGATTGCTGTAATTTCACGAATTTTCACCAAGCTTTTGGGCGCTCTCGTGGCCGGTCAGACAAAGGCAGCGCCCATCACTGAGGAAGAAAGAAAGAAAAAAAGAAAGAAGAAAAAAAAACCGAACAGTTAAGTCCAGAAACTTGCTATTTCACTCATATTTAGACCCGAAATTAGCAACTCCGAATTCATAGAAATTTTTTCGGCGACTTGGCTTTAATGGTCCCATTAAGTGGACTGTTGTCCATGAATTTGCCTATTGACTGACTATTTTGCTATACTGTCGAAATTATTGCTTTACAATTTTCCTGTTTGCCGCCTGAAATAGCAATTTTAGAGGTGATTGTCAAGGGAAACATGTTAGTCTCGCGACTATTTAACTAGAAACTTGCATTTTACGGGTATTTAGCCTCGAGAATTGAAATCACCCAGAATTGCACTTTCGGTGCCTATTTATCCTTCGAATCTCGACTCCTGGGCCACCATTTGCAATTTTTTCTGCTGGTTGAGCCCGAAACTGGAAATTCATGGCTATTTTAGCCCTGAGTACTTGCAGTTTCGTGATTATTATACGCCCTGCATGACTAGTACTTTCTTTGATTGTTAGCCTCCCACCACCGTAATAGCCAATCACAACGTCGCTTTCGGCTAATGAATGAACACGAGGTTCAGACGCTACAGCCAGGTTTTGGGACCTAAATTTGCAAGTATCTGCTTAAATAATCAAGTTTCCAAGCGACTCGTGCCAGTTTCTTAGGCAAACATTGACAGTTTCTTCTTGAAACATTTTCGTTAGGCAAAAGATGATTCTAGGCCGATATTTCAAGATTTTTGATCTTTTTAAGGGTAAAATGTTCAGCTTTAAAGATAATTGGGCAAATTGATTGGCAATAAACTGACGAATTTCCGAATGTATAGCATGTCTTCTGGGATTGTCACGAACTAATTAAAACGAATTGAAAAAGATGGGTGAGGGGCTGCCCACCCGTCCTAGGGCCTTGTTTGGACACCGTGTTTTCTGAAACATGAGGGGTACGTTATTGGTTGCCACGTTCGAGAAAAAGGTGATAGCTCCGTTCATTTGTCAGTCCCGGACCCGGACTACTCCGACCACCACGAGATTTTGTAACCTCGCGGGTTATCATGTGGAATTACAGGGAAAAAATGATAAAAGGTTAGTACTGTCAGTGCAGCTGCGGACGACAAAAGAACGGAGCTATTAGAATAATAAATTTACGTGGCTAAAAAAACCATATAAAAACGCTTAATAGTGGTTTCAATTGAGAAATCGCGCTAATTCATGGCTAGAATTGTTTCAGAGGTCAAGGGCCTCTGTAGAGATTTCTGCCCCGGGCTTAGGAGTATAAGTATACGCCATTAACTGTATTTACTTTTCCACAGATCGCTGCTGGCAGTTTTATAGCGTCTGGTAACATCATAAGCTCCCTGTCATCTTACAGTACAGTACATCATAGGATCCCGAATTTTCATACTTCTAAATATCCGAATCATGGCGTTTGTAAGCTCCGTGGACCTGAATAATTAAAAAAACAATCTAAAACAACAATTTCGAAATTTCACAAAACAATTTAAATTACTTAAAAAGCTCAGAATCGCTAAGTGTCAGGACTTCAATCTTGCTACGTGCTGTAAAACGGATGGTAATGAGGTCGCCTGCGACAGACCTGTGCCCCATGTGCGTCATGGGGAGATCGTGATTTGAACCAAGGCCATAAAATTCCTTTGGTAGCAAACAAGCGGAATAGCATTTACCCCCCCCCCCCTCAACAAACTAAAATTGTTTATTTCCTGTCATGAAAACCTATAGGCGAAGTAGGGCTAAACTAAAAGACGGCTTTATTTCAGAATTACTTTAGTTTCTCAACAATTATTTTTATAACTTAGACGCTCGTAAAAATCGAACATATACGCCGGGGCACCGGCGTATTCGTGATTCGATTCTAAACCATAATTTTATTTAAATGACTCTAACCTGATATCATTCAGAATGAAATTCACGAGGAAGCATTATCCCCCTCCCCCTCCAACCACTCATTCTATCATCTAAGTCTCAATCGTCTCTCATGTTGAAGTAAGTCAGGGACGGAACAAAGACGCTTTTTGAAGTTTAATTTTCCAAGGCGAACGAGCTTTATGACTGTACTGTACTGACTGCAGCGTGAACTGATTCGCCGACGCTGGCTTGCCAATTTTGGACGTTGAAAATCGCTTCTATATTTCTATGGTATTATGAGCACTAAACTGATTCACTGAGTCATTATGGTCCTCCTGCATATAATTGGTAATGTGAAAAAGCGAGAATTTTTTAACGGCCGAACTTAGAGCCAATAAGTATATATAACCTTTAAACAATTGTTAGGAATTCAAATTATGGATGATGATAAACAACTGAATTTGACATTGAAAAAAGTGTAATTTGATTTGTCACGTAATTCAACAAAACTTTTTGATCATGTAATTCTTGATCATATCCCCCATTTAAATTCATTTTTTATAAAAAAAATTTTTCAAGTAATAAGTCTTCTTCCATTTTTTGAGCTTTTTAAAAAACTAGCTCCCAGAACAGGTTCACAGGCGTTCTTCCATCTGACCTTCACAACGGCGGAATATTTTTACCTTCGTCCATCGTCATCCTGGGATTTAAAAAGAAATTCGACGTTTCCATAAACATTTACTGTCGGTCCTTCCCCCTTTTATTGATTGGTACGTATAGCTGCAAGTCAAAAATTAAAATAAACCCGTTAAAGACGGGGGAAGTCGCTAGTTGGGATACGCTGTTTTTTTTGTTTTGTTTTTTTCTTTTCTTTTTTTCGCAAAGATCAGCTTTTTGTGTTTCAGAGGTCATTCATAACGCCGGACTTTGTGTTTTTTTTACCTAAACAGAATAAAATCTAAAAAACTGGTCTGAAAATGCTCTTAGTTGCGCAACGAAACGCGTTTTTTGTTTTTTTCTAGTTCAGGATTAAATTTTGCGGTTAATTCAAATTGCTAACTGCACGCAAGCCCGCAGCAGCAGTAGATTTACCCGAAAATATAAAGTTTTTATTTATCCCAATGTAAAGGATTTGTTTTTTTATTTAACACTTCTGTCACTAGTAGTGTCTAAAAATCGAGGGCAGTCCAACCATTAAAACCCTACTTTCACGTCAAGTTCCTTTCCAAGCACTTAGCTTCTTCCTGCTTCTGGCTGCATATTTTTTGCCCTCTCACTTTCAATCTATTTCTCTCTCTCTCTTCCCTGCCTCTTTTACTTCCATTTTCTGATATTATAATATTCATTGGAACTTCCTCTCTAGAATACCGCAATTTGGGAGAGTTTGGAGAAAAGATCCAGGCGTTTGCAGTGTGTTGCGCTGTTCTATGGTTTTGTGAAAAAAGCTGAAGAGAAAACACCGCGACCCCTTCCTTTTTTTGCCATCGACTATCATATTGTATTTGCGGCAGTTTTTTTTATAGTCCAAAAAGGGGGGTGTTTTTCCCTTATCCCAATAATGAAGAGGGGGGGGGGGCTTTGGGAACCAAATCCTAATGAGTCAATTTCCACAGGCTGTGACCTGCTGCTTTTAGGTATACATATATCATTAATGTGTCATTTCACAGTATTGAACTTCCATAATTAAGTGTAATGCTGTATTTATTTTTAAACTTGAAGGTCCAAACAATCCCCGTATGAAGTGAACTAACAACCGAGAGTTGAGTACGCCAGGGTGCAATCATTTTCAATTAACTTCCCAGACATGAAAAAATAATTATACTTATAAAAATTAATAATAATATAATGAGATTTCGATTCATTTTATTTTTCCGGGTAATTTATTTGAGAATAATGAAATGAGCTAGCAAAAAAAACATTGCTTGCAAGATTGTAAAACTGTTTGAATAGGTACTTTTAATTCCCGCTCAATGAAATAAGTCCGACTGGGGTTAATTTTATTTATTGCCCGGATATTATTTCTCACTTGAGAATTAGAATAATAGCAAAATCTCCATTAAAGATCTGGAGGTCGGCACTTAGAGCCTAATACATTTTCTGTTATGTATAGTTTTGAAGCCCTCAATATTTCTTCAATATTGATATAAAACTTGAATTTTTTGGCTTCAGTTACCCCATTAGTCTTATTTAGTGCGCGTAAAACATCGTCTACCTGAATATTTTTATAGCAAATCTTTTCTTCCCTCCATCCGTCCACTGTCAAACAAATTTCAGACGTCACTGTGTCCAAGATTAGGCATTCGCCGAGTAAAAAATTTCTAGTCTATACCACAAGGACGAGGGCTTCAGCTGTATAGCTTTCTTATTACATACATATATATAAGCCCCTATTTCTTACTCATCCTCACTGTTCTTTCTTTCACTCACTCCGTCTTACTCTCTCTCTCTCCCTTGCTATAATAGCTTTCATGAAGGTGCCAACGAGCTATTCATAATCAAGTTGAGCGCAAGTGTTTTCAAGGACTCAAACAAAATAGCTTTCTTGCCTAAACCCAATGTGAAATTACTAATGAACAGAAAAATGATATGACGAAAGTCTGTCAAAAATATTAAAAATGAATCGTCGTTCAATGACTCGATTAAGAGGCTAGAAATAGAAAAATCATTTGCGAATGATTCAGATCTTCCTATTAGTATTTGAGAGCCAGAATTCGAGGACTTTTAAATCGTTTGTGATTGGTAATTTTGCTCTGGCAAGATACAAAATGGCTATACAAGAAGTTATCAAATTCTCGTCTTTGACTAATTCTGTCCGGAATTTTGTAATTTAGCCTGGATACCGTTTATTTATTTGGTCTCATCTTGTAGTTATCTTCCGTAGAAGTATAAACACATGAAACTGGCTTTCTGTCACGCCATTATAAGCCCTGTACACACGGAGACATTTATGACATGACATCTTCTGAAGCTGGTGTACACAACGGCTAAAAAATAAAATTTAAAGTTTTAAGTTTGTTCATTGTTGTGGTTAGTTCACATAAAGAAATTATTTCCTTTTTGTGACCCCCATCCTGAAGCCAATGGAGTTGCTCAGTAAGGCTCAGTAAGGGTTGCTCAGGTCGCACATCTTTGAAGTATTTTAATTGCCCCCTCTCTTAAATCATTAAATTAAGGAGCATTTCAACATGTCGCTTCCATGACAACACATAAACATATCTGTCATGACATTTTCGAAGATTTGAACAGTGAGATATTTCTAGACAGAAATGTAAGGAAATTTCCCTCTTCACCGATTCTTGCCTGAATTCTTTGATTTTGTTAGAGGTAATTATCCATGGGGGGCATTCAGGGGTGGGCAAAATACTTTCAATATGTATTTTAAATATGGCCCTGCTGCCGATGCGCAAAAAAAAGTAGACAAGTTATCACCAAGTATTTAGTACCGAACCACCGAGCACTGGTGGCCGTGAGCTGAAAAGGAGGTGAGGCCGACTGTAAAAGGGATGTCGGGAGGAAGGATAGCTCTGGGCCAGTTAGCTGAATTACATTACAGCTGAATAACCCATATCTTCCCTATAATTTCCACGCTATACAGGAATTTTACTCATCCCCCTCCACTTTTTCGAAAAATAAAAACGTTTATCGAAGGATACTATTTCTTCATAGTTTCGTTTAAAATACGGTGTCGCTAGGTTTACTTGGTGAATGATAGTGAATTTTTAAATTTGTTTACCCTTATATTCACCCGCTTCCCTTGACCTGGACCTGGTTAACGAACTTAGGCTAGGGCTCTGTATGATCCATTTTTGTGCCAAGTTTCCATCCGTTAGCATCATTTTTGCGCCAATTGTGCTAACAAGGAATTCGGAACTTCCACCTCCTACCATGACTACCCTTCCCTCCCCACTTTTTCGAAAAATGAAAACGTCAATAGAAGGCTGCTATTACACCGGGTTTTTGTGCAAAATATGGTGTCACTAGGTTAGGTTATACTGGTGAATGGTGGCGAGGAAGTGGAAACTAAAAACGTTGAAATTAAAAGTATTTGTTTTTGTATTTGTATTTTAGTTGAGTGTGAATTACAAAATACTTTTGAAAATGTATTTTAAATACAAAGCCCAAAATACTTTCAAAAATGTATTTTAAAAACAGAAATACAAATACTTTTCCAAAAGTATTTAAATAAAATTAAAAAATACGTATTTTGTATTTAAAATGCAAAGTATTTTAAATACTCAAGTATTTTGCCCACCCCTGGGGGCATTAAAGGTGGTTACGTTAGACTATTTATTGGTTAAGGGAGGGTAGCGGCGGACAGGCGCGGATCCTGGCTTTCCTCAAAGGAGGGGCCAAAAGTTCGTATCTGAGACTAAAGCCCTGTTCACACGATGCAATGTTTGAAGCTAAATTGCATGCTGGATTTTTAAAAACATCCGGTAACTACCAAGGAACATATGTTTTTAAAAAACCAGCATGCAATATAACTTCAATCATTGCATCGTGTGAACAGGGCTTAAAATGCAACTTGTTTGGTCAAATAATCACATTATTCCATATGGAGCGTGATCTAGTTTCACCGAGTTTATCAGTTTCGCGGGTAATAATCCATTTGTGAACCGAAAGAGTTGTTGCTGGGGAGGAATAGACAATTTTCTGATATGAATGTTAAAATTCACAGGTTCCAGGACAAAGTTTCTGCTGAGAAAAATGCTCAATGCCGTGGGTGATAGTAGATTGCTAAAGCTAAATCAGCGTTTGCGGCAAGTTTCGTGGCCTCAGAGTATTTTTGTGGTGATGGAGAGAGAGTAAAACTTAAGATATTGTTGAATGGTATTTCTACTGAAAGTTATTTAAAAACATGGACGAAATTTAAGGAACTACCCACGAGGGACCCAAAAAATCCGTGGCACTCACTCTTCTTCTTCTTCTCATAATAATTTACTGGGAGGTATTTTCAATGCGTTCATGCAGGATTTGGAGACTTTTCTTACCGGATTTCGTGATAGTAAGCAGTATTTTAGGCTCCCCCCCGCCACCATAGAAACATTTTTCAAGTCAAAATTAATTTGTGATGGGTTTCAGTTGAAACTGCCCTTTTCTCGTAGCGGTGTAGGTCTAAATCACCTCTTTTGGGCTTGGGGCTATTAGAAGGGACTAAACAAACAAATTTTCCACATTCAGAAGCTACACCTATTTACCAAACAAATTGATTGGGCGATTGAATTTTCAGTTTCAGATGCCACGTTTCTTGCAGCCGAATGGTAAGGTTTTCAAGTGGACTTTTTTGTAGAAATGGACGCAGTCACACGGTCATGACTCATGACTTAGCTTCTGGCGTTTTAGGTTTCCTGGGTAAAATCAAGTTTCAAGAGTCATTGAACGCTCACAACGTCGTTACTTTCCATAGTTTAGTCAAAATAGTCTTTCTGAGCTTCAAATGCAAGTATTTTGGCGGATAAGCGTGATTCTAGCACGAACTTTTTCTGTTTTTTGATCGAATGAAAGCGTGTAGGGGGAAAAATTATGCCCTCTATTGTGGTTCGAACAGGAAAATTCTTATTTTCGATCATAATCGACTGTTTCACGGCTAAATAGCTGGTTTCTAGCTCCTTGTCGATGCGGTATTCTGTAAAAAAAAGTGAGTGCCACTATCCCTTTGACTGTTGCTATGACGTCATAACCTGGAACAATCTCACTGATTCTTGGGACACCCAAGGGGTGTCACACGATGCAATGTTTAAAGCTATATTGCATGCTGGTTTTTTAAAAACATAATTATGTTCCTTGGCAGTGACCGGATGTTTTTAAAAAACCAGCATGCAATATAGCTTCAAACATTGCATCGTGTGGACGGGGCTTTATTTTCTACAAAGGAGATGGTAAAGGGGGAAAATTATTGACAATTTTCCAGTGGTTTCCTGGCTTTTTCATGAAAGCATTAATGGTTTTTATACTTTTTCACAGTACCATCACACGAACATATTGAAAGTTTGATGGCGTGACATAAATGTCCTCGTGACTACAGGGCTTTTATGGAGCAATGTGCCCATACCTTGATTATAACCCACGTAGTAAGGGGGGGGGGGGTATTTTTCTCTACTAGAGGCATCACTTTTTGGAGAAACCTCTATAAAATGAAGAGATTTGTACGCGCTGATTCGGTTGAGTGATCGGGGATAGGTCATTTCAGAAATGCGAGCGTTGTGTCTGTCAAAAGCTTTCAGCAATTATATTGTCTTTTTCAGGGCATAGGTACATATACAAATATTAACACACAGACATGAATAAATAAATAGCTTACTTTATTCGGTTGTCCCTGTTGTTGAGTTGACCGTTAGCTGTAGCATACAAACGTTGAGGGCGAGGAGGGCGGACCTCCCCGGGCCATCGTTCTAGGTGAGGTGCCCCCCCAAAAGCTTAAAAATGAAAAAATAAAAAACAAAAAATAAAAATGTATGTTTAGGTTTTAAAGCGTTGGTTCTCAGCTTATATTGAGAACAAGCGCTCATTTGCCGCTAAAACCAACAAAATTACGGCTTACGGTACGAAATTACGGTAAACTAAAATTTCCATTAAAGTGTCAAAAATCACTAATCAGGGGCTAAAAATGGAAAAAAACGCAAATTCACGGTCATAAATGAGAAAAAAGCGCTAATTGGCAGCCATCAAATTGAGAAATAGCTACGATAAAGTGCTCAGCAGGCTATAGACTGATATTGGGAAAACGCCAACTCATGGATAAAATGCCATTCGCACGGATAAAAAGGTGAAAAAATCGAAAATAAAGTTTTAATTAGGGATGAAACCTGTTCCGGTCTTTAGCCCGGACCTGACCGAAGACCGGACCGGTCCTCCGTCCGGTCCTAGCAATTTTATTTCGGTCTGGTCTTCGGTCCGGGCTGTGAATAATTCCGGTCCGGTCTTCTTGTGAGGAGCCGACCGAAAAAAGTCGGTCCTTAATAGGCATATTGAGAAAAACAGAAAACTTTTATGTGGATTCGTTTCGTCCAGGAACTGCGTGCTTCTAATGTGTCCGAGTATGTTTAAATGGATTGCCGTGACGTACACAACCATCAAAGGGCGGATCGGAGATCTTTTAAAGGGGGGGGGGGATTTCGAAACCCCTCTCACAGAATAACAACAACTTATATCCATATCCACCCTCCCCATACCAGTTTTCAGCAATTTGACTATAGCTCTACGAGCCTATTAGGAGCAATCCCGTTGTTACCCCCACTTTTGGTTCGGATGTAAACGTGCTGTAAATTTCTTGCCTTCAAAAGTGTAGCATTTTTGGGTTGAATAGCCCACAAAATGCATACATAGATCTTGTGAGCCAAGGATTATTACTTTTATATACGTAGTTTCGAATTATTATTTCGTGAACGTTTTCCAGCGATATTTTATTTAAGACTGAAAAAAAAAATCGGTCCTTTTCGGTCCGGTCCGGTCCAAGTCCTTTTTTTTCGGTTCGGTCCGGTTCAGACGTTATTATTTTTCGGTCCCCTCACCCCTAGCTTTCACTAGATTTCACCCCTAGCTTTATTTCACGGCTAAAATGGGGAAAAAGCAAATTCGCAGGTCAATCCAAATCCACTGTTTCGACGGGCTTGAATTTGGCGCTTTCAGTAAGGAAAGAGGTCATTTTAGGCAAAATTCGCATAACAAATTTAGGAAAAGTCCTGATTCGTGGCTAACATTGAGAAAAAAAACACTAATTCTCGGATCTGTTGGGGAAAATAGCCAGATACATGCCAGGATAAAGAGATAAAGCGTTCAATCGCAGTCATAACATAGGAAAGAGCGCTTATTTGTGGCTAAAATTGAGAAAAGGCGCTAATGGAGAAAAACGTTAATTTGCGGATCAATTTTGAGAACATCCTCTAGAATTTAGCTCTTTCAAAAAACCAGATTCTTAGATTTGGCTTTTACAAAGGACCAATTTTGTAAGGTTCGGCGTTTTAAAACTCTATCTAAAACAAATTTTGCGCATTGTCTGTCGAAAACCCAATTTCGCATGAGTGGAACCTCTGAAACGAAAGCTTTAATGAGGTCTTCTGCTCTTCTGTAGTTAAAGCTCAACTGTGGTTTGGACCTTTGATGTGGTTGTGGTTGGGCCTTTGCTGTTATTGGACCATTGCTGTGGTTGGAACTTGGCTGCTGTTGAACTTGCTTTGTGGTTGGAGCTTTGATGTTTTTGGAGGTTTGCTTTGGTTGAGACGTTAATGCGGTTTGGTGGGGATTGTGGTGGCATTCGCATAGATAAAAGTGAAAAATCGCTGATTCTTGGCCAAAATATTGAAAAACAAACAAACGCTGATTCGCGGCTAAAATTATATTGAAAAAAAACACCCACACAATTTGAGAAAATCTGCTATTTCACTGGGGCTAAAATTGAGTGAAAGCGGATATTTGAGGGCAAAAAATGAGAAAAGCGGTAATTCAGGGCAAACATCGAGGAAAAGTGATGGACCTTAGGATGTGATTGGGACGTCACTGTGGTTGGAGGTTCTAGCTGTGCTCAGAGCATTTTGGAGTAGGAGCTTTGTTTCGGTTGGAAACGTCTTTCCAGAAAGAAACGAGGGTACAGCACTGGGCTATTATACTCACCCAGGTCAAAGGGTCCTATTGAGTTCCACCCCTGGATCCGAATATTCTCTTCATGGCTCTTCGAACGAGGCTCTCAAAAAAACGAATTCTGCAGGACGTACTCATTTGTAAATGTCAATTTGATGAATCGACTCACTAAATCCCAATTTCGTGGGGATGGCTCTCTAAAAAAGAAATGTACTGACTTTGGCTCCTTTTTTCATGGCTGTAGATCTCAATAAAAACCAGATTTCACGCGTCTGACTCTTTAAAATTTAAATAACGAAATATATACGCGAGTCCACACGAGCTGACTACAGCTAAATTGGTTTTTAGAAGAACTACCTACTTGAAGGGGTTTCGCCAGCATTCGTGGGTGTTTGTGGACTCTAAAACGAGGGGCGATGTCAATCGCCTACACCGATATGCTTTTTCATGAAGTTCGTGTACTTCGATTGGCCACTGTCTACTGCGGGAAATTTCTTGTGGAAACGGGCCAAAAACGCCTCTTAAGGCCGATCCGCACACTACGTTTTTCACAGCATGTTGTCCGAGCAGTCTAAAAGCCCCCGCCACTACACAGTCTTCATAATGCGAGTCAAAACGTGCAACGTGTGCAGACAAAATGTCCTGAAAAACGTAGCGTATGAACCGGCCTTGAAACGTCGTCTAGTCTGATTTTCAAATTCCCCCTGTCGAGAAATCCGTATAGATAACGCGCGGTTTCGTCAACTTTTGAACGTTGACCATTTTTGGCGAATGCGCCCAGTGCGCGTTGGGCGATTTGGACGACGTTTTAGTCATTTTTGACTTATTATTTCTCAATAATAAGTCTTTGTAATCGTGTCGCAAAAAAATTTTTTTGACCCCCCCTCAAAATTTGTAGTTTTACGTTTCAAAGTGCGTAGAATCCAAATCTGCAATAGAAAAAAAAATGTCCGTCCGCCGTCCGGGCCATATCTTGCCCTAGGATTGCTCGAAAAAACTCGTTCTTTCGCACATAGACTCCATTTGGGGTCTAGTTGGTCCTAACATCTGATCAGTTTGATCAAATAACTCCCTGGGGTTTTATGGGTCAAAAGCGGGTCCAAAATGGGGATTTTCAAAGAATTTGGGATCATAGGGGTGTGGGGTGTCGATTTTCATGTAATTTCAAGCCGGATTTGACTACA
The DNA here is from genome assembly GCA_038030265.1 of Corythucha ciliata. Classification (NCBI taxonomy): domain Eukaryota; kingdom Metazoa; phylum Arthropoda; class Insecta; order Hemiptera; family Tingidae; genus Corythucha; species Corythucha ciliata. Next base: position 41,251,597 of record CM075943.1, on the reverse strand, counting down.
TGGATGAATAATAAACCCACAGTCGAAATAATAAGGCATTGTTCGATAATTCGCAGCGTTTTTTATCTGAGCCTGATTTGGTCAAGTCGACCAATGCTTAGTATGAACAATGCAGCCGGTTTCCGCCACAACGACACTGAGTGGCCGCCATATTTTGGCCGCCAAAACTGCGGCACATTGAGATCCGCTCGGCACGAGGCTCTTTCTTCGCGGATTTCAAGTCTGATTGTCGGGTTCGTCGTGTTAAAATCTCAATATAACTATATTGATAGGTTCTTGTATTATTGATCAAATGGTAAATTAGTGCAGAAACCGTCCTCTGTGATCGATATAAATTGTTTACTTTGGCCCACCGAAAGTAACTCGTTATGGAGTTATCTTTAGCCCGAGGGTAAAACAACCGTAGATTCCGACTTGAAATGCTCAGAATTTTTCCTTTAAGAACAATTTCGGCCCGATACTTTTCTGTTCGAAAGCAGTTTCGAACGTTCGGTCATTTGGTCTCCTGCTCAACAACAGCTGTATTGTCAGATTCACGAGTCCATGGCTCAATCGTCGCCAAATTTGTGTTCATTGAGACCAACGATAGCCTGATCATGAGGTCAGTGAATACGTATATTTACGTTCTTGCGATGAGGTCACTAAAAATTACGTCTAACAATAAGAAACAAATGGCTGAACCATTCACTCCCTGTTCATTCATTTTTCCCAACACTAACTCAAAAAATGTGCACACTGCTAATTCTTCCTTTTTTTCTCTTTTTTTTTTTGAATACACGTATTCATTTAGACAAGAACCAACAGTTTTTTCCCAGGAACTTTTATTTCCTGGGGTTTCCATAGTGGATAGGCTGGGAGGGGGTGCTCCAAGGGTGGCTTGGCCCTGCTCAGGGAGCACCCATGGCTACGGCCTCGCCAATCATGTACTCCGTCTCAAAAAATCTACATTCAAAATTGGCGTTCATTAAAACAATCGCACATACCTGCGCGAATCTTTAATTGCAGCACAGGCTGTGGATGGTTGTCACGACCTATGAATTTTATTAGTTCGATAGTACTACATTGTTTTTGTTTATAAAATACGGGCCTTCATTATTTTTTCCGATTAACATTGACCTTAATTTTTATCATTCCGCTTTGTATTCTTCATTATCTGGCTTTGTGTGTGCATTTTGCATTTTTCGATAAAAATTGCTTCCCAATATGGCACATTTAACAGATCTTTCCAACGGAAGAATCAGTGATTTTATAATTAGTGAACATTTTGCAATTAGGATAATTACGAGTTTGTTCACACGAGAGAGACAAGTTCGAGGTTTTATAAATATAGTCGCGTACGAAAAGAAAGAGACAAATATTTTCTCTAAGCAATTGAGACGGGAATAGTGTCGTAGAGAGAGAAAGAGAGAAAGACAATTAAATTGATTGTTTTCTACAATAAACAAAAACATTGTTTTCTTCGTCTTCAAATCCTTAATTTGAAGGGTTTGAAGCCTTGTGATCATGGAAGGGGTGAGGGAGAGACTTTAGTGAATGAAGTTCTCCCTGAACTGAATTCTCAAGTCAGCGTCAATTTTGTTTTTTTCTACGTGTGGAGGGTAATTAATCGTCAAAAATGGTTCACTACAATTTTTTGGTTTCACTATACTTGTAGAACCTTGCGCACCATTCGAATATATAATTTTCTTAGTGTAAGAGCGGGGGGGGGGATGCAAGAATTCGGCATAGTTAGTGTGGCCATTATTATGTTTAGCTATGGTAAATATTTTATTATTTGAGGTCTTCAAATCAGGAAATAACTTTTCATTTTTCCTTTTTTGTTTTTACTTAGTTCATGATTAAATCTCATCCAAATCTTATCTTAAAAAAAAGGAAGAAAAAACCCTCGTTATCCTTGACTTCTATAGTTCTCTTCCCCGAAATTTTCGTTTTTATGGTGCCTAATTTGGATGAAATTGAATAATTAGTTCCGTTTATTTCGCTGAATTTGCAATTCTTAATTTTTTATTGTCTAAGTAAAATTATTATTCAGTGTGAGTTCACCGAAATTTGAAGTTCTGCGACTGAATGAGAGAGATAGGCGGAGTTAAATGCCCACAGGCAGATGATACAATGTTACATGTGAGTGTCGTCGTCATGGTCCCGCCGTTGACACACGTTTCATTGCAGGACTGAAGATTAAAAAGGGAGTAGTTAAGATTTTCGAAGAAAAGACGTATTTGACAATTTTAAAGGAAGGATTTTTCGTTACGTGTATGAAATTGGTGATTCAGATGAAAAACGTACCAATACTTTTATAATTTAGTCAAATTCCCAAGTAAAAGAAAAAGGGATTCTAACGTTACGGTTACAGAACAGACTTGCGTAATTCTGCTTCTGCTGGGACAATCATTTAGGCATCTAGGGCCTAGGCCTTTTTTTTTTAGTGTTTCCACAGTGGTGGGGATGCTGCTATTCGAATATAAATTTAAGCAACCACCGCAGACTTCTTTCATACTGGGACGATGGGGGAAGGTGTTGGCATAGGAGAATAAGAGAGAGTGATAGGTATATTATGGAAGAGGTGAGAGAGGATTCTTCACAATACTTCTTACAAGTCTTGGAATAGGTAAAAATCATAAAAAAGGCGCCTATTTATCGTGTAAGTTCATTTGTACTCGAAGAAACATGTAAAGAGAACATGAAATTTTGTGACGCTGCCAAATCGTTTTTCTTGAGAGAATGGAATGAGAAAATTATAATTATGTGAGCGCCAAATATTTGTCAAATTGCAAGTTTTGGGTCTGAATCTTCTAAAAACTGTGAGTTTACGGCCTTAATTTTCCCGAAATTGCAAGTTTCGGACCTTTTTTTACTTCGAGGCGCTGGAACTCGGGCTGGCCGCCCACGAAAGTCTGACGAATAGCCGCAAAACTGCAATATTTTAAAGCTAAATATTCGCGAAATCGCCAGTTTCTGCTCATTAGTTTTGTGAAATTTCAAGTTTCGGGCCCTCTTTTCAGTCCCGGGTTCACCGGCCTCAATAGTGCCCAAATTCTCACGAAATCACGTCACTCTGGGGAGCTTAAAATTCGCGAAATTGTTACCATATTGAGTATTATAGCGATTTCCATTCAACACACAAGTGTAGTGCCGCGTCCTCTCCATAAACATATGTTTCAATTCAGAGAGGACGGGTCGAAAAACTTACACCACACTAGTGTATTGCATCGAAAGGAAAATGCCATTAATAATATTCGTGATATTGCTTGTTTCTGGTCTTTATTTTCACTTTTGATTGTAAATTTCGGGGCTTATTTTTAGTGACAGTGAAAGCTATATTACAGTTGGCCCCAAAAACGCCCAAAATCGGACGATTTTACAACAGTTTAGAGCTACATATCCCCGAAGACTGAAATTGGAAGTTGGTGGTCTTTATTATCGACAAAATTGCAAGTTTCTGACCTATTTTTTTCAGTGAACGTGGAAGCCGGGTTCACCGGTCCCAACAGCGTCCCAAACCCTGGCTAATATTTTCACGGAATTCGCCATCCTGAGGAGCTGAAAATCCACAAAATTGGAGGTTTCGGGGCTTATTTTTAGCTACTGTAGAAACCGGTTTAGCTACCCACATTACCAAAAGTAGCAACATTTCGGAGCTGAATATCCGCTGGAAATTGTAAGTTTCCTGGCGGAATAGTCATGAAATTAATAGTTTCGGGTAGGTAATTACTATTTACTTACGTGAAATCGCAAGTTTTGGGTCTAAATATGCGCATAACTGGTAGTTTATGGTATTTATTATCACGAAATAACAAGTTTTTGGTCTTTTTCTGGTGGCCTTGGCCTTGGGCAGTGGCCAAGCCGGGCCCAGCTGCGCCCATAGCCTGAAAAATATAGCCGTGTGCAACACTTAGAGAAAAATATTTGTGAGTTTGCAAGTTAGGGTCCTAATTTGAGCGTAATTACGTGTTTCCTGGCTCAACATCCGCGAAATTAACAGTTTCGCGTCTTAATGTATAGGCGAAATTTCAAAGTTTCGGGGTCTTTTTTGTGCCGGCAGAACCAAGAGTATACACGGCCCCTTAGTGCCCTAAGCCTATCGAATACCTACGGAATTTGAAATTTCCTGTGGCTGAATATCCGTGGCATTGCAACTTTCGATTCTTCATTCCCGCAAAAAGGCTTGTGTCTTCATTTCAAAGATTTGCAAGTTTCGGGATATTTTCTTTCGTGGCCATGGACCCCGGTCCAGCCGCCTCCGGGAGTGGTCCTAAAGCTTGATGCATAGCCGCATCGCGTAAAATTACATAATTTGGAGCTAAATATAAATTCGCATGTTACGGGGCTAAAATATCCACGAAATTGCAAGTTTGCATTCGTTTTTTGTGCCTGCTCGGACAGTTCATGATTTTATTTTCGCAATTTGTAAAGTACAGAACTCCTGGTCCGCCTCCCTAGTGGAAGGGGGCCCTCGCGGGCCCTGAAGTACCTCTAGACCAGGGTCCTTATTCCCATGTGATGAAGAGAAAAAATCTGGTCCCCATAATACCGTGGAGGACTCGAATTTGTTTCGGGTGCATCTGAAATTGCATTTTGCGATATAATTCAGTGTATAGCAGTGCCTGGATTGTGAAAAACGAGTTACGTAATTAATTAATTAATTGTGTGTTATCCTAAATAATTTCACTGTATGTACTTTATTACGGAATCCCGGAATTTTATTCAAAAATATAATATAAAATAATGTTTTTTTAAAGACATACCGACATAAATACACAACAGAATGAAAACCGGTTGAGAATATGCATCAGTGTTCGCGAAAGAACAAAAGAAGGAAATGAGAAAGTCAAGTGACACGTCACTCACTCTGCATTTTAATTCCTGGCAAATTCAACTCAATAGCATTGTACGAGGACCTCTTGTTTATCACAGGGTACGTGCCTGGAGTCATCCCTGACCCCACCGAGATACAGCTCCGCATATAGCACTATATTTTGTTCACATTTCGGATTTTTTTCTCTCTATAATGGCCGAATGACGCGGGGTTTCCTTAATGGGACCATTCAAATAATATTCTTTCAACTTATAGGCAAACGTCACGTAAACTACGCGCAGGGGCGTAAACCTCCGTGGGCTCCGTCTATAAATAATTCAAATTCATAGTTTGTCTCTTTTTCAGAGAATTATTAAGGAATAGGTAGTTCTATACCTTGTTCGCGGATCTCATTATCAAGGTCGTACAAGGACGATCTCATTAGCAAGTTGTTTTCCCTTACAAACCATGGAATATTATTCATGACACTTTAATTGAAGAAAAAAACTCGTTTAATCAAAATTTTAGAAGGGAATATCGCAGTATACTCAAGGACTCGTCATTTTACTCATCTCTACTCTTTTGCCTGGCGATGATCATCTTTTTGAAGCATTTGAAATTGATGTGACTAATTTCTCTGGCCAATTTCTTTCTTTTGGTGAGAATGAACTTGAGTTGATTTTATCCTCATTTGTAAAAAAAAAAAAAAAAAAATGATGTACCAGCCAATCGAAGGAGACTGCTGTGCGCCACCGTGTAGCATAATTGGATTTTCTTCTTTAAAATATTTTTGAGGGGGGGGGGGTATATTGTATTGCGTTTGTTTTAATTATTATAATTTCAAGACTGAACAGACGAGTGATTTCGAGCAGTTTAGTCGGGAGGTACACACATTTTACAAATATCAAGGAATAAATCAGTGAAGTTGGGTTTTTCTTGCCAGTGCGCTGTAGGTATAGGAGAGGACCCTCGGCCCTAGAGACCAAAGACGTTTTCACGCGCCGCAAAAGTCTTCCATGAAAACTCAAGTACTGCCAACCTCAATTTTTCAAAAATCGGGGCATCAAGAAATCCTTAGGGAAGAAGAAATAACGTGACGAAAAACGAAAAAAGCTAAATCTCATTATTATTTGTGACTCCTGTATCGCTAGGTATAAAAACGGGGTGAGCCTATACATGTAGGACTGGAGGAAGAGATTAGAAGTTACAAAGTTCAAAGGTTTATCCTAAACATTTTTCTTATTTTTTAGCCCTGGGACAATGAGAGAGGCAAAGAGAGAGAGATAGAAAACAGACAGGCAAGCGTGTGAGAGTCACGTTACAGCCTTGATTGTTATAAGTGGATGCGCTTAAGAATGAAGTTCGTAAGGTCAGACGTCGTGATGAACTCGAATGATCAATGACACGTTTTCATTGGAACGAAATGTTTGATTCGTGCAGCAAATCTCTAACTGTTTAATACTGCCGCTGTGAAAAATATATTTGGGGCTTCCTTCACCAATTCGATGCACATAATTGGACTTTTGGTTCTCCGGCCTTGCGTATATTATAACGGTAACTTCAATGTGGGGAAAATTTTCTTTGCCGTTTACCAACGAATACGTGGCAAGAACGCATTGACGGACCAAGAGCCTTTGGCACCCGGGTTGACACCTGCAGATGAATAGAAACAAGGGGGTGTTTTGGATATCCTAATTAAAAACAAAAACAGCCGAAAAGAGAAGGTAGTTTCAACAATTGATTTCAAAAAGTGAATTAAGTTTGAAATACATACATTTTTAAACGTCCGTCTTGTTATATCTTAATTATTACATTGTTACATTTAGATTACGTCGCATAATTTCTCCGGCGTACTCGATGAGAGTTTCGTATAGTACGTCTGTAATTATTCGTCCCTCATGGGTCTAAGGTCCAAGCAAGCCGGGATCTCTTTTGTGGTAGTAAGAACGGCCGCACACTCAGAGGATGACTAGTAGCTCGTACAGCGCTGCCAATTTGACGGATTTCCCGTCAGATCTAACGGATTTTGAAAATAACTGACGGGACAAAATTACGTCTAATGGATCGCGGATTTCTTAAACGGAATTTCGGAATGGCTCAGATTTTTAATATTAATAATTTTTTAACACAATTGAACTGGAAAAAGTGAACGAAGGCGGGGGAAAATACTCACTCGCCATCTACGTCTTTCATTTTTCACGTTTTGACTCCCAGGTGCTTCCCGTCATTCGACTTTTTTCCTCTTGACGACAGTCCACAGTCAAACAGGGAGCCAAACAACAATCGCAGCACAGTATCAGTAGGCACAAAAAAGCAGTGTTACGGTCACTAAAGAACATACACCGAAAAATGTACACATTTACCTGAGCACAGTTTCTCTCAATTTGTGCAAATATAATTTACGTTTGTCTCATATTTAGACGCCAATTAGCAATCGACTTCACTTGAAGGCATGAATTCGCGCATTTTCTCGATTTTGGCCAACTTTTTCATTCATAAACCACAATTTGTGCTTTTTAGCCGTGATTATCACAAGGTTAGACGCGAATTAGCGCTTATTCTCACAATAAATTGGATGCGAATAACCGTTTTATTCTTTTTTCACCCTTCTATTATTTAATTTGATCATTTTGTCCTCAATTTTACTCAAATTTGCCTCCTGAAACCGCAAATCGGCGTTTTTTCTCAATTTTAGCCGCGAATTAGCCTTGTTTCACGGTTAGCAATTAATTGGCGATTTTTCTCGATTTTGGCCGAATTATCCCCGCAGAAACAGATAATTAAGCAGCAAAATAGCCATTTTTCTCCCATTTATTCATGAATTATTTTTTGTTCTCAATTTTTAGCGAAATTTCCTGCAGTAACAGTGTATTGGCGTTTTTTCAATTTTAGTCACGAACTGTATACATTTTAGCCGCGTTCTACGGCTTTTTTTCTCCCAAATTTCCGTTTTTCTCTATTTCTGCGTCAAATTAAAAGTTGTTTTCACTTTTAGTCGTGAACTAGCTCTTTCTCTCGATTTAAGCTAAATTTGTCCCCAGAAAACGCAAGTTTGGAGCTATTTTTCCCAATGCTAGCCGTGGATAGCTCTTTTCTTAAATTCGTTTCCAGCGAATTACTGTTTTTCTCAATTTTAGCCGTGAATTGGCAATTATGTCCACCTTTTATTCATGAATTAAGCTTGGGTGGGTTTCCTAGGGAAGCGGTGCCGTAATATTACGGTAGAAAACATCCCCTTTTAAATCATGCCAGTTGACAGTTCCCTAGACAACTACTGGCGTGATTTAATAGGGGATGTTTTCTACCTCAATATTACGGCACCGCTTTCCTAGGAAACCCAAGCTTTGGTGTTGTTTCTCAATTTTAAACAAAATGGCTTCCGTAAACAGCAAATTTGCGTTTTTTTCAATTTTCGCCGCTTAATAGAAACTAACATTTATCTTAATTTTTACCACGTATTAGCGCAATTCTATCCGCTAATTAAAGCGGTTTTTCTCAATTTTAGCTGTGAATAGCACCTTTTTCGCGATATGGCTATGTTTTTCAATTTTAGCCGGGAATAATCAATTTTTGTGAATTTTTGCCCTGAATTAGCGTTTTTCTCGATTTTAGACGCGATTTTTTTCACTTGTAGCCATGAATTAACCCCTTTTCTTCTCATTTAGGAGGAGAAATTGGCCTATAAGAGCAGCACATTAACGTTTTTTCCCTCAATTTCTCGGCATATTGGCCTCTAAAACCCGGAATCGACAGTTTATACCAAATTATCTGCGAATCTGTGTTTTTTTTTTTTGTCAATTTTCTGTGAATTTGCACCTTTCTCCTTAGGCGCTAATTTATTAGAGCTTTTTTTCCTTTTTAACTTAGGTTATACTCGATTTCAGCTTCAAATTAGCTTTTTTTTTTTCATTTTTAGCCATGAATTAGCGTATTTTTTACTTTTACCTGAATATTCCTTCGGAAACCGCGAATTTTTACTTTTCTTCAATTACAGCCGCTATTTATCGCTTTCTCGTTTGCTATCTCTCAATTTTAACCCCATATTACCGATTTTATTTATTTAGCGTTTTTTGCTCAACTTTAGCCCCAGACTTAATCCAAGAGCAGTACTTAGCGTTTTTTGTCAATTTCATCGCGGTCCATAGGCGGAAAATCTGCGATTTTGTCTCCGTTTTGGTCTTGAAGTTGGGCGGAAAAAACGCCAATTATAGCATTTACTCAAATTTTAGCAACGAATATTATTGCTTTGTCTAAACGTTTAGTTGCGTATTATTGCCCCAAGAACTGCAAATTAGCGGGTATTCTTAATTTTAACCACGTTCTGCAAATCTGCAAAAAAACAAAACTGGTGATCACAGGATCAGCGTAAACGAGTCGAGAGGATAGTGAGTTTTAGCACTCTCCCGTTAATTCCTCCGGAAACTTTATTTCCAAATTTCAACCAATCAGATGTTTCGTAACCAAGCAACGACTGATTCATCGTTTGTGTTAGCGTTAGCGGTGGTGTTGCTAAAAGTCTTAAATAAAGAGATTTTGCAACCAGTCCGGTAAACACTAAAGTTGTTTTTTGTGTACGCGTTGCTAGGGTATAGTAAACATTTCGTTGGTTGAAATGTGAATAGCGTTAACGTTAGCGTTAGCGGAGCTGTTTGAAAAATCTCTCTAGTGTGTAAGAAAACGTCGTTAGTCGTTTTGCATCAGCCAAATTCGTAAATAGTTCTCCACCAGATGGTAGTTGTAGCGGCTCCTCAGTCATCCAATTCTAGGGCATAGTTCATCACAAAAATTGAAACCTCAACGCCTAGAAAATATCTTCTTCGTAGTTTTCTCTATCAATATTCATCTCTTTTCGTTTAACCAATCTCTGAGGAAAGAGTCGCTAGTATTTCCCTGTTTTTACATTTCAAACTTATCGTCCGTGAAAAACGAGTTTTCTGGAATAAGATATACTCACTTAAAAATCTGTCTGAGAAAAAGCCCTATGCATATAATCAGCGTATCAAGAGGGACGGGGAGAAGTCCCCACTTCCCTCGCCAACAATATTTCGAAGGAAAGCACGTTTTTTTTCCAAATGGGTCGCGTTTTTCCCCCTTTTTTTATATAATACATTTTTTGACTTGTTGTTCCTATGTTGCGATTTCTTCAAAACACTACGCTTGTTAACACAGAGCATATACGCGAAACCGTGCTCGCCTTCTTTGTAAATAGCGTGCAGTCTTCCCAGCAAGTGATTTATTAAGATTGAGATACGAAAGAAGTAAAGACATTGAGTATTTTGGACTTGGATTATTACTATTATGATTAAAAGAAAACGAGTCGCATGATCGTTAAAAAATGTTATTTTTTAACAATACTATATACGAAAACAATTAAAAAATTTGACGCCAAGGTCTTTCCCACAGCTAACTTGATTATTAGCATATTTGCTCTGGTAACCTTCTACCCTACTCAAATTGCATGCGTATCAGCAAACAATAGTAACTATTTTGTAAATCAGATCCTCATGGGATGAATATGCAAAATATGAATTGAAAAGTGGCTCCGAATTGAGAAAAAAAAATAGCGACTAGAATAGAGGAAGTTGAGGGAAGAGAGCGTGAGAAGTAACTTGAAGAAGGTGCGAGAAGCAATATTTATTCTGTATGCCTTTCACTAGACGAGTTTTATTGCAATTTGCTCACGTACAACTTTTGAAATTAATTAAGTGAAGTTATTTTCGTCAGCCTCCCCCCTCCCTTCCGTCATTGCCGTGGAGAACATTCACTATAGGTAGAAATGATCATCGGCATTTTTTTCATTCCTCATTCTTACTATACGTACTTGGATAGTTTCCGGAAGATCTCCGCTTCCGGAGGATTGGTTCTTCCTCACCAGATTTCACTGAGATTTAGAGGAAACCTTTCCAGTCCGTGCAATGCATCTTCAGGACTTTTTAAGGGTTTTATTGACCCTCGTTGTTGTTTTCACTGTTGTTTTATCTGCCTCGAGAGGATGAGGAGTAGGAGGGGGGTTAATAAATCCGGAGAGTTTTACTCGGCATGAACGAGTCCCCATTGGCGCCACGGCCACATCTTTGGGAGATTGAGTTTGAGTCACTTGTCCTCTCACACAGATGCTAACGCAGTAACGCTTCTAGGCTCTCGTGTAGTAGCGTTGAATGAGTCCCTCTCCACCAATTATTGACCCCCTCTCCACAACTATGGGACCCCTTCTATCCACCACATGCCTTCTTTTGACATTGGCATGACCAGTTAAGAACTTACGATTCTTGAACCACCATGGGACATATGCGACACTGCGATGGGCCAAGAGACAAGAAAACTGCTTGACTGTTCAATTTGGTTGACTAAAAATAAGGTGAATTGGTGGGCAGAGGCCGTTAACGAAGCATTTTCCGAGGGGGGGGGGCAAGATCCCCCACCTTTACTCGCCTCACCACCATACAAAATTACACGGCTATATGAGCGTGATTATTCGTTATTGCGGAGACAAAATGCATGATTCTTGATCACTTTCCTCCCGTTTGTCGTCTTGACTACGTCGATGACTAGAATCTGCGGATTGTTTTCACTCTTTTTTCAACTCTAATTTCACACATTTGACACTTTAATACATCAAATTCGCTTGTTTGGCTCTTTCAAAATCCTAATTTTACTGATTATTGTTTCAGATAACCCAATTTCACGGGGTTTATTTACTCAAAAACCTAATTTCTCAGAATTTAGTCAATGTAGCGGGATTAACTCATTCAAAAAAGCTATATTCCGCTTTGTTAGGCAATTCTAAGTCCAAATAATTCACGTTTTTTGGGTCTCAAAGAACCTGATTTAGTGGTTTAGGCTACTTCAAAATCCAAATTTTAGGTCTTGGCATGTTAATGTAATCCTTTCTAATACCTTTTTTCGCGGATCTAGCACCTAGCACGTCAGAAAACCATTTTACTTTCCTAAAAAAAAAAAAAAAAAAAAAAAAAAAAAAAAAAAAAAAAAAAAAAAACGTAAACACTTTTCTTTTTTTTTATAAAAGGGAGATTTCCAGCGTGATGCTTCATTTCAAAGACCACCAACTTCACTCCAATAATAGCCAATTTGACTCCTCACGCCCTACAAAAGACTGGCTCACTCAGGGCTGGATTCAAGCAGCCCTGAAAAGATGATTATTTGCACCCTGAAAATGGCTAAATCGACCATTCGCGAGCTAAAATTTGCCAAACAGGCGATTCCCTGCGCCTAAAAATGGCCTGACTGACTATACAAGGCCTCAAAATTGCTAAACTGACGAGTAGCGCCCTTCAAATGTCAATTTCGACCCAAAAAACTGCAAAATCGATCATTTGCGCTCCAAGAATGGCGAAACTGATCGTTCGTGCCTAGGCATTCGGGTGGACTATAGTTGCGCTCTTAAAATAACAAAACTGACTATTCGTACCTTGAAAATGGCTAAAAACTGACTATTTACTCGTTACGAGCCCTAAAAATGGATAAACTGACAATTCATGCCCTGAAAACGCCTGAACAGATGATTCCTGCCCTGAACGTGGCAAACTAGACCAGTTACACGCTAAAACTAGCCAAACTGGCCATTCCCACCTTGGATTGACGTACTATTCGCGCACTATAACTCATGGCTATGTGCCCTAAAAAATAGCTTAACTGACGATGATTGGCACCATGAAAATGTCTAAGCAGAGGGTTCCTGCCCTGAAAATGGCCAAACTGACCATTCGCAGCCATACTGGTAATGCCCGTTCTAAAAAACGGAAAAACTGACCATTCAGACCATAAAATGGCCGAACTGACGATTCGTGCCTTGAAAGTATCACACTGCGGCTATTCACTCTCTATAATGACCATATACTAAAATTTACGCCCTAGAAATGGCTTGACAGCCGATTCGCACCATAACAATGGCAAAGCTGACTGTTTACGTCCACAAAATGGTGAAACTAACGATTCGCGTATTTAAAATGGCTAAACTTAGTTTATATGCTTTACAATTGGCTGGAATAATCTGCTCGCGCCCTGAAAAATATCACGCTGACTATACATGCTCTAGAAATTGCCATACTGACGCAGTGCGCCGTGAAAATGGCCAAAATAAATATTCGCAAAATTGGTGGAAAACACGAAAATCATCCATTCGTGGCTCAAAAATGTCCCGTTACCAACTGATTGACTCCACCGCCCTCAACTGGTTCCTGCAATACTTCCTCGAACTGTAGCTCGCTCGTGCTGTAAAAATGGTTAGGCTGGCTATTCTCAAGACAATTTTTGACGTGTAAATATAAGCTTTGGGGCTGGATACCTTATTTTGTGGATTTCACGATTTCCTCGCCTTTTCCGTTAGCTAACTTGAGACCCGGAACTCAAACCCGTCGATTCCTACCGCAAAGGAGTGGGAGGGTTCCGCGTCTGGCAACCAAGAGTGTGAAGAAAAGGGAAGTGACTTGGGAGTCTCAGCTGTTTTTTCGGTTGGCTGTTGTTCCGGTTGGCTTCTCGAGTAAGGGAAACCCGCGTAATTGCAGTTCTGCGAGGCTCAAATCTGAAAAATTTTGATTTTAAAAGGGCTGACCCCCTGAAATTGAGAGAGTGTGGGTTTAAATGGGTGAAATGTGGGTTTAAAAGGGTGAAAGGGTAATTCAGGGCATTACTCTTGCTCTTGCAAATATTGGGATGGCCAGCTCTAAGGTGATTGATATGGGGGGGGGGGGAGTATCCATATGAATTCATTCCACTTTTCGGTATTTTATACATAAAAAATTATGTCCTCGTTCAGGGCCATTTGTTTTCGTTGTCCTTATACGCCTGGAAGTCAAGGCTCTGGCAACCTAACGCCGGGGTTTGCCCCCTACGAATTGACTAGAGCCTTCTTAATTCGCCTGTTTGCATTTGGTTGGTCGGAGACACGTAACCTATGCATGTGGACCTATGCGTCCAGAACAGTATTGTTCAATCATTTCCACGCTTCGAGTTCTATTGCCGCACTGTGGATCGCTCCCCGTGCAAAAAAAAAAAAATGTGTTATGAGTCTCAAAATTTTATTTCAAAAAAAGAAAATACACGAATAAATGCAAAATAAAGAAAAGGTTGAATTTTTTCTTGTATCTCTCCGACCCATTATGCATCTTCTGGTCTCCATAAATAAGAAGGACGAAGAGAGATAAAGCGTAGGTTCTGTCAAAATGATGATAATCTCACGAAATCAAGACAGGGCCATGCTTAGTTTCAACTTTGAAGTTGCCGGAGAAACTTTTGAATTTATTTTTTTACACAGCTCGACTTGCCGTGGCTAAGGGGGTGGCGTGTGGTGGGGTGTGACGTATTTTTACGCGACCTATGCATAGGGAAAAAGAGAGACAGCGACAAAATTTTGCTTTCTCATTCATAAGAAGTGAAAGTAGTATGATAAGAAGGATTCTGAGATTGGTGAAGAGAGGCCATACCGTGCTGAAAATCATAAACGGAGATGAAATCTGTACAAGTTACGAGATTCTGTGTGCACTTGAAGATTATACTTTAAATAAACAGTTTGTAAGATTTTTAAGGATACTCAACGCAGTAAAGGTGAGGATTATGAGAGGGGGGGGGGGTAAAAGCTACAGTTTCATAGTTCACGAGGCATATAGCGAAGTCGTTAAAAACTTGAAGCGAAGCGTCCGTTGGGCCAAGAAATCGAATGGTTGGAGGGTTGCTGGCCAGAATTTTAATCTTTTTCATTTCTTTTAAAGAAAAACAAAAACATTTTTTTTTTTTCTTATCGGACTGCCCAGTACTTACTAATGAAGCCTGATGGAGCTGCAAGCTCGAATAGAAAGTGACTTGGAAGTTAGTGTAGTGGGTCTCCGAAGGAAAAGGGGCGGGGGGGCTGTGATTCCATGGAAGGCCCCGGAGGCGGAGGGTGATCAGTAGTGAGTGGTTGGACTCAGGGCTCTCTTGTGACGCGTGTGTACCAAGTTCTCGATTTATTTTTTTTCCTGGGAGAGGCTTGTCAGGCGGGGTCGGGTATTTAAAGAAAACAAAAAAAAGTCACAAAAAAAAGGAATAAGAGGAAAAGTCCTTCTGTTTGAAAAAACTTAATTTCCATTTTGGAAGAAGTTTTTTCTCACCTCTCTCTTCACCCACACCACCATCCCTTCTTCAACGGATCGCGGGAATCAACTGAAGGTTAAATCACTGCCTAAAGTTTGACCGAGACGCGACGCAGACGGGAATAAAGTTTTATACGCTCGCGAAGGAACAAGTGGGTGTACTGTTCGGGACAAATTCGTTTGTACAAAAAAAAAAAAAAAAATTAGTTGTTTAGATTTATTTTTATAAGAACTTTCTTTCGGTTGTCGTGAAATACCTTAGTGCCGCGAATCAACATGCACAACAAGAGGAAACTTTGTGAAAAACTTTCGAGCAGCTTTCTGAGGAAGTGGTGTAAGTAGATTAATCGAAATATTTTTTTCATTCTCGGTTTATTTAGCCAATGGGGGGGCAAGGGGTATTGAGTCGAGCCTGCCTTTAGCTGAAGTAGTTATTATGTCATTGGATTGATTTTTTTACTTTAGAATATAACGTAAGAATTCCCTTTCTAATGTGTGCCTCGGAGGTTTTTCAATCCACCCGAAATAATATTATTTTCCCCTATGGTACAATAGGAGGACGAAGAAACTTTAGTGCATAGCCTGTCACCGGACTTTTTATCTTGCTCTTTGCGTGCTCCGACAAATTATCTGTTCTAAAAAGGGCCATTCATGGCCATTTGACCGAACAGTTGAGTTTCGAGGGCCCTTTGTGAAACAATCTATACAAAAATGTATAGAATAATTTTTTTTTGTGCGTCCCGTTAATTCGTAGAAAACTAATTTAATTCCAGAAGTTAAAATTCTCCTAATTTGACGCTAGCGGTTTTTCGTCTTTCTCTTGCCTACTTTTCCTTGACGTCACCGTTATCTCCGGGTCGAAGCCGTCGGTTCCGATCAGTTGTTTATTTTATCCCTACTAATGCCCCTACAAATTTGACAACGTGCGGCGCCTGTGACGGAAACCCCAAAAGTTATTTTATAAACCTTGGTATACACGTATTTTCCTAACCCGTGTGTGTGAGGGGGAGGGGAGAAGGTGAGCCCACTTTTGAGAACAATGCGCCTATTTTCTAAAAATGTTTAAATAGCGCGAAGACCTTAGCTGGTTTCTAGGAAAGTGTTCGTCCTGTAAAAACTGGTCTGTCGTGTGTTGTACTCTATAAATTCTTCGCTGTCTCATAACCGAAAAAACGGTAAAATGTTCACCGGCTCAGCACTTACTGATCCAAATAATAATCCTCGCTTTTAAAACCCGAAGAACACTTGGAAATCCTTTATATCCCTGTTGTAATGAACTTCTTGAGACTTTTCTTTTTTTTTGTCATTGCATGACTTCTCATTTGTCCAACTGTCTCGAAGTCCCGTGCTGTTTCACGCTTTACCCGCGAGAAATAAATTGAAAACCACAAATAAAGTATTATGTGTATTATCCTTGTTAATTTCAGTGTTATCTCATACTTGGTCTCATTATGTCCTTCTTCCTTGATTGAATGAAGCAGACGCAAGAAACCCCTCAGGGCCTCTTCCACATAGTTGTGGCTGCATTCCAATAAACCTTGGAAACTATTAAAACCTGTTTGTTTTCCCCCAACTTGAGCTAGAGAACATCAGAATTTTCATGTTTCGAACATTAATAATTAAAATGTGACCGCACCATGAATAATGAACATAAAAATAACCGGTTTTTGTATGCTGGGGGTTTTTCCTTTATTTCTGCAAAAACGTTGCTTTCATTTTACCCGGTCGATTGAATCTCCATGACTCTTTGTCTCTTACTTCCTACTTTCTCTGCGAAGGATATTTCTAATTATTCAGGACAAATTTTAACACATTAGGTAATTTAAATGTTAAAAGAAAAGTCTCGCTGTGTGACAGATGAACTCTACATTCCTTGTTATTCCTTGAGTCCCCCCCTCCCCCGTCCAACTATTTTCAAGCTTCCTAGAACAGTTTGAGTGACTCATTCTGATTCAATTTAGTCCCTCCAGACCAAACGCATTTCACGTGAAGCACCTGTGACTGAAGTTCGACGTGATGACGTAATAAAATGCGGAATAGAAAGATATAAGAGGTCGCTTTAGGGTGTTTTCTTTATCGCTTGGGTCTCGTGGATGATCCACATCAGGAATTTTTGACAATTGACGACGTCTCACTGTAATTATATCGCAATTTCAAGCGATGACCCCGCTTACAATCAAGGAATTCCAAAGAATGAAGTGGAATTAACGACCGTAATTAATCAAAAACACGAAATTCATGTACATTGGATCCTATACGGAACGCGATGTTCTTCAGGACTGCGAGTCATTCCTTAACGACGATTTCCCTATAATTTCAACAATTGAGCTGCGTCATCAACTTCCGCACAACGGAAAAGTGCTCATTTCCTATATGCTGTTATCTCGAGGCCGAGCATAGTGACGGCTTTAAGGGTGCAGGCGAACCGGGCGACCGCCCGCGCGGGGGTGTCCGTCGTGTCCTAAGGGGCGCGCAAATTTTCGTGCCCCAACGTTGGGAAAAATTACTAATTCGAGGTTTCTCGATGCAACTTCCAGACCAAACCGACAGACCGATGGCATGCCGAAACCACTTTTTTCAACTTTTCTGAGGTTGTACATCAAGAATGTGAGTCAGCTCGGACTCGATTTTTTTCGCGAACATTATACTTCCATTCCCGTAGGTAACATGAAAGTAAAATTGAGAATAACGCTGATTTGGGGGTGGAATTGAGATAAATGGCTAATTCACAGCATCACAGCTAAAATTAAGAGTAATACTTGGCTAATAATGCTCTGGGTGTGGGTGAAACGTTACTTCACTGCTAATGCTACAATTGAGAAAATGCGCTAAAATCGCGAATAAAGTGTAGAAAAAGCAGTAATACGAGGTTAAAATAGTGAGAAATAAAGAATTCGTGGCTATAATGGAGATAAATCGCTGATTCACCGATTTAAGTAAGAAGAAGTGCTGCTGAAGTGTGGTAAAAACGCTACTTCACGGTTAAAATGGAGATAACGCCAAATCGCTATATAGATGAGAAAAAACCATGGACAAAGCGCCAATTCATAGCTAGAAGCGATAAAACGCGTTATTTCACGGGTAAAATTGATTAAAACACTTTTTAAAAATTGTGATAAAGTGCTATAAATATGTATTCAATAAAGTCCACAACTATGAAAAACTGAGGTAAAGCGCTGATACTCTCGTTTAAAATAGAGAAGAGGCGCTCATTTGCTGCTGAAATTAAAAAAAAAAAATCGTTGCTTGGTGTTTTTCATTTGCATAAAATTCACCCCTGGTGGCGAGCATTTCCACCCGTCTCCTCCGCTATCACATGATATAGTTCAGACAAGACAGCTGGAAATGCTCGGCTTCAGAGCTGAATTTTATACCAATGGAAAACGCTATAATATGCGGTAAGTATAATCAAGCCATAGTTTCTCGATTTAATTTCATGACGAAAATTGAGAAATATCCCCAATTTGCGACTAAAATAGAAAAAAGCAAAATCGTGGCTAAATAATGTATGTAATTAGTAATAAAATAATAAATAATATTAATAAAAATCATTCAACGATTCTGAAATTCCATTCCATCCGTCATCCGTTAGGAATAATTTTTCTCCGTCAGCCACTTTTTAAATCCGTCAGATCTGATTGGAAATCTCTCGAATTCGTAACGTAAAATTGATGAAAAGAAAAAGCGCCAATTTGAGGCCAAAATGCATAAAAAAAATCACTCACTCGCTGCGAAATTTTAAGAAAAAACGCTCGTTCGGGGCTGCCGTTGAGAGAAAGCGCTATTTCGCGGCTTTAAAATCCAGAAAACGACATTCCGCGGTTTCTGATGGAAACAACAAATTATTAACATAACTTATTTTACTTTTTTTATTATACATTTTTTAAATTTTTTTGTCCATTCTTGGCTAAAATTGAGAACAACTCTAACTCACGGCTGAAATGGATAAAGATCGCTAATTCACGGCTAAATTGAGAACACGATAATTTGCGTTATCTAGGCAACAGACTTCGTGGCTAAAAATTGAGAAAAAGCGCTAATTCGACGGAAAAATTGAGAAAACGGTTGAATCCTGAGCCAAAGCTTGGAGAAACGCGAATAATTGGATTCCTGGGCCGACTTTGTGGCCTAAAGTTGATGGAAGAGCCATAATTCGCGGTTAAAAAAAGCATAAAAATCGCCCAGAGGGGGCACTTTGTGGACGGAAACTTCTCAAACTAATTTGTTTACAGTGGTTAGACCAGACAAAATGGAGAGGAGATCGTCGGGCTTGTCACCGTAGGGGGGGGGGGGGATTTTCCGCTGAGCCAGTCAACGGTAGCTGGCAGACTTTATAATGCATGGGTGCCAGTCCTCGCGCCCGTGTTTCTGGGACACTGGGGACCGCTTGAATTCTTGCTACTCCCCTTGAATACTTGCGTCTCTTGAATTAGAATCCTCGGCACGCCACTGCCCCTGGCTATCGGTTGAGTCTGGGACGTATTAACAGCAAAGAAGGCGACAGAAAGCTGAGTCTTGGCGGCAGCCAGGTACGGATATCGTTGAAGGGGGGGGGGGTCACAGTGGTTTTGAATTACAATTTTCACTCAACTTGAGCTTGAAAACCCCTCCTGATTTCTAAAAAACCCAACGCGAGGGAGACATTTTTCTTCGAAATGTTTTGATTCGAGCCACAAGCGGTTTATGACTCTAAACAGGGGCAGATACCCGTGGTGCCAACCCCACGAAATTAGTCTTTTAAGGAGTCCAAACTGGGAAAATGGATTTTCGGGGAATCGAACACCAAGGAAATCCAAGTTTTATGCTCTAATTTATCTATGAAAAAATTATCACGAAGCCTTGTGGCTGACTTTTATAACAGTCACATTAGTTTAATGGGATACGAAGGCACTTTGCTCATAAGAAATCTAACGCGCGGTAATGATAATTATGGATGGGATGGGTGGTACGGGTAATTATAAATAAACTCTTTGAAAGCGGCCCACTTTTGTTTACTCACGGTAAACTGAAAGAGAGTTGGAATGCCGTTATTTCCTAATAATAACTAATAATGATGGCTATTCATAATAAGTTTCAATCGGGAGTGCCCTTTTTTAGAAAAAATGCCGGTGGCACGTTAACTATGTTTTTAAAATCCCGTATTCCATTGTGCCTGAGAACCACAATTTCCGTTTCTCTCCTATTTTGCCCTAACGCACTTTTCGCATTACGATTCCCCCAACCCATTTTTTTAAAAATTATTAATTTTTGTTTTTCTCCATTTTTTATGTTTCCCACTTTAACTGACGGACTAGTCGATAAATAGTCGATTTTATATACTCTTTAATCTTTGAATGCATTTTTTATTTAATGTACTTCGTTGTGAGCCCCGCGCATAGCAAAGTGAGATTACAAGTCCAAGTTTCCTAATATGCATTGCTCGAAGTTTAAATTTCCTTGCCTTTGGTGTCATTTGCTGCAAATGCATTAAACATTGTTTCAATTCGAGTTTTTTATCTTGACAGAGCCCAATGAATATATTATGTATCCTACTTACAAGGGTTACAAGTTAACAAAGGAGTCAAGTTATTCTTTCAAAATTTGCCTTAGAGCTTTTCACGGTGAGGGATAATTAATTGGAATACGACTACATTGGTGTCATAGTCTTTCAATGTGTAATGTATTATGTGTTATATGAATTATCCTTTGTCTTAGAAGCACTACAAATTATTACCCTGTCATTTTTTTTGTAATTAACATGTATTACCATTACCATTATATCCTCTATCATCTTATGTCATTATCCCGCGTTTATTCACCCGTGATTGCTGCATGCCAACTATGTCCAGAGATGAGCTTGAAGATCCTGAAAGATGGAGGTTTCTCTAAAATTATGGCTGCCGTGCTTTATTTATTTTTTGATAAAAAGTGTTCTCCCTCCCACCCCAGCACGGTGCATGGTATAAACCGTAAATTTTATAACTATACATATTATGTATGTTCAAAAATTCAATAGCAGCGGAGGTTCACGCGGTAACTGTCCGAGCGGACTACGCCACGACTATATTTCACATGTTTCATCCCATCATGGTCCCTTTTTTTTGTATTGTTCACTACATCCTTCCTCTCTCCACCCAAACAGTTTACCGCTTAATTTGCAATCATCACGCGCCTTAACTTCGCTACAGGTCCTCGAATGTTTCTTATTCGCGATGACGTCAATGAAATAGCGAAGCTTAATATCTTGTCCCTCCGTTAAAGTCACTCTCGTATAGTGGCTGCGACATGAGTTAGCATTGTCGCGCGATAACCAAAAACAATGAGCGTATTGATACGATTCATGTCGAAAAAAAAGCCACATAGCAATCCTACTGAATCACGGCTCTTTAGTCACGCCGGCAGTCCTTGTAAAAAGGAAGTTAGTTCTTCGAATGATCTTGATGATTTCAGAGAAAGTTTTTTTTCCGTGTTTTAGTAGACGTATGAAAGAATAATCACGCTCATTAGAATTTCAAAACTAGGTCACATTACTCACTGTATTGTTATAGTAATACACTAAAAAAAAAAAATTCCGACTGCCAATAGTGTTTTTTTCTTTCTCATTTCTGCTGCACAAGGGTCGGGATTTTCCTTTCTTTTTGTCATGCGGTGGTGCGTTAGAGTCTTTGGTATGTGTGTATAGTGACGGAGTTGTTGAATATCGTTGGCCTTGATGAAGTAACCGTTCCGTGGATTGACTGATGATTGAAACACTCGTCAATAAATGAAAAAAAAAAAGTCGAGGATTACGGTGGAGGGGATCTTTTCGATTAACGTACGACATGGAGGCGAAATTTTCATTGTGCCAGTAATAGAGAAGAACCTGATCGCTCCAAGAAAAAAAAAGAGAAGAATTTTTGAAAAGCAAAAGTTGATATTTCTTACGATATAGTACGGAAAGAAACGCTTGATGAATGACGATTACGAAGTACCGTGTTGTTGTTCTTAACTCATATTCAGCCTCCTTCTCCTTGTACGACCTAAGTGGAGATAAACACTAAATTAAATAAGTCATTAGTAAACCTCACAGCTTTCTCTTTTTTAAAACACAGTGTAAAGTTTATATTCTGTGGTGAAAAGTCCTTATAGATGATTTTGAAGAAAATACAAGGTATCAAAATTCCCTAATTTGTATGCGTTGTAGAAGGCCTTTTTATGCCAGTAACGGAGGGTATGATTTATATAGGGATGATTTATTTCCCAGTTTTCCGGTAGACCCCCCCCCCCAACGGAAAACCAATTTTTCGCAAATCATTAGATCCACGAAATTCGGGGTCCGACGGAGCTACACCCTCGAATTCGCATTGCAAAAGTGGTTACTTGGATATAAGCCGGGCTCCACAAAACTGCTATTTTATTGGGTCAAAAGCGATAAATTTTGTTTTTGATGAAGCGAAACCCACGAAATGTCTTTTTTGCACGAGCCATTGCCTCGTGAAATTTATGTTTAATGAGCCATACCAGCGAAATTTCGTTTTATCATTTTTTTTTCAGCCCTGACGAGCAAGTTTGGTTTTTCGAGTGGCTCAAACTCTCGAAATTGCTTATATTTTTGGATGAGTTCATCCAGAAAAATTGGGGGAATTTGGGTTCGGGAGGGGACGGGGTTGGGGGGGGGCAGCCCCGCGAAATTTTGTTTTTGAAAAGAGCCCAGAGGCACGTAAAATTACTGTGTAAGACAAGCTAATTCGCGAAAATGCTTTTTGAATGAGTAACAAGTGCACAATTTGGTTTTTGAATAAACCAAAAACCAATAAATTACTCTTTTTAGGTCCGCGAAATTGCTGTTCATGATGAGCCAACAAGCTGAAAATTTGACCTTTGGAAAAAAGGTACAAAACCCTGTGAACTTGGCGATTTTGGGGTGCCAAACCCGCGAAATTAAATTCTGACGTGTCGGATCGAGAAAATTTGGCTTTAGAAAAAGCCGAACTGGCAATTTGTTTTCTGTTAAGAAGCCAAAGGCGAAGTAAAAACCGTGAAATTGGGTGCTGCAACCTTCAAACCACTGAAATTTGGACGTTAAAAAGTGTCAAACCAGTGAAATTGCTTGTTTGAATGAGCCTGCCCCGTGAAATTGGATTTTCGAATGAGTCAACCACGCGAAATTAGCTTTTTCAGTGTGAACCCATGAAATTGTGTTTTTTTCACTATTTTAGCCGAGAATCATCGCTTTTTCTCAATACTGGCCACGAATTACCGTTTTTTTTCCGATTTTGGCCATGTATAAGCGCTTTTTCTTCTTTTTCGTCATGAATTATCGTTGTTTTTATTTTCACTTTCAACCATGAAGCCATGATGGATTTTTTTTCTACATTTTTTAGTAGCAGACTTTACCCAAGAACAGCGCATTGCCAATTTTTCTCAATTTCGGACACGAATTAGCGATTTTCTCAATTTTAGCTGAAAATATTTAGCGCTTTTTCAAAACTACTAGCCGCTGACTTACCCAAGGAATAGCATATTAGCGTTAAGACTACAGAAGTTGTATCAAGAAACCGCGAATAGGCGCATTTTCTCAATTTCAGCTACACATATTATGAGCACCTGCTCTGTTGTAGCCATACGAACGAGCGCTTTGAAGAACTTTGCACCGATATTCTGGGGTCGAGATAAATCGTCCACAACCAACGACAAGTGCAGAACGTTCCATTTTCTGAATGAATTTGCCCTTTTTCTCATCTATAGCAATGAAGTTCGATTCAAAAACCGCAAATTTTCATTTTATCGATTTTATTAATTCCAATTAGGCTAATTTTAGCCGCGAGCTTGCCTCAAGAACAGCACATTAGCGTTTTTCTTAAATGTTAGCCATAAAAGAGCCTCCGTACACTATGAATTAGCGATTTTTTCTCAATTTTGTTCTTGAAATCGTATTGAAAAACTCCAAATAATTATGATTTTTGTTTTCAATGGGGAACTTGCATTTTCAAGCACTGGCGGTTCTTGAAGAGGGCTCTTCAACAAGAAAATTGATCAAATTAAAAATTGAAGCAATTGAATTAAGTAATCAAGGTTTTTTTTTTTTTTTTTTTTTTTTTCAAAGCGAATTTTTAAAAATGTTGAGTCCCAACGGGAAGTTAATGAAATGGATGGTGTTGGGAAGACGCGTTTTCTGGGGGTCAATTATTCTTGTTATCTGTAAACAAAACATTTTAGAGTTCCCTCAAATGCTTCACAGCTGCACATTGACGTAATTTCCCCTCGCACCATCCATCCCCCCCTGAAGAACTTTGAAATTTATTTAAAAATCACCAGACGCACCAATCGGCCTGCAACTACCTTTGACATCCTTCTGTCCAAGTGCCAATTCACCGGTATACTTTTGGGGCATCGGGCGTCAATGCAAGTTCCCCGAGCTGGTACCTGCTTTTTTCAATTTTAGCCTTATAGAGTTTTTCCGAGAATAAGCGCTTAATCTTAATTTTAGCTGCAAATTTGCATTTTTAGTTTTATTTTAGATGTGAATGAGCACTTCATCTCAATTTTAGCGGTGAATGAACGTTTTTTGTTAATTTCAGCTGAAAATGAGAGCTTTTTCTTCGTGTCAGCCGCGAGGTAACGATTTTGCCCGGTTTTAGCAACGAATTAGCACTTTTCTCGTCTACATGATTAAGTCCCAAGGCCAGAAACCGCGAACCGGTGTTTTGTTGGTTTGTGCTGTGAATTGGAGTTTTTCTCAAATTTTAGCCAGTAATTACAGCTGTTTCCCAATTTTAGCACCGACTTATTGAAATCTGGTCATAAATTAGGGCTAATTCTTATTTTTAGGCACGATACGTTGCCTCTAGAAACCGGGAATTTCCGGGCGTTTCCTCGTTTTCGATCGTTTGTGTGCTGTGAATTAGCCTTTTTCTCCATGGACTACTGTTTTTTGTCCACTTTAACGGCTAACTTGCCTCATGAACATAATAAGTGGGGTTAGCGGGTTTTCTTTACATAGCCGTCCACCATAAACCGCGAATTCGCAAATTTTTCTCCATTTTGGCCTCGAATGAGCACTTTTTCGGGATTTCTTTCCTACATTCATGAATATAAAACTTAAAAATCCCTATTTTTCGTAAACAAGCTTTTCAGGAGCCTCCTAAGAAGAGGGGACTGGGTCTTCCTGCCCCTTGTCGCCCCTATACCATTGGCACGCTACTGGTTATTACTAATTTGACGGATATTTTTAACGAGTACATTTTGGAATTCATTTTGACGGATATCTGGTGGAATTTTGAGCTGACTTGACGGGAAAAGCAAAATGTCAAATGGGCAACGCTGCACGTGCGGGCCATGCATCACCCCAGTAGCGTAACGTGGCTGCGGTGCGGAGGGGCGCAGACCATCCCAGGCCATCGATCAAAGGGTGTCCGGAGTTTTGCGGTCCGGAGGTTTGCGGTCACCATAAAAAAAGGATAATCCTATACCTTCAAAGGGTAGCAGAAAGAAATACATCGGAGAAACTGCGGTCGTGTGTCTCCCCAACCTATAGCTCACCTTTCCTTCTGCACACTCGTTCCACTATCATTGGAACACACGGCTTTGAAATCAATGAAATAAGCTTGGTAGGTCGAGTCGAACTTCTGGGGACCAGTTAAGGATGCTATAACTATGCTAAAAGTTTCAGTCCGTGAATATGAATGAAGTGACAAGGGAGTAGGTTTCTTATCAGTTCTTGTTCGCAGATGAGTCATGTCTATGCCTTTAGACTCCTCAATTCTGAACTAATCAAGCGGTTAAATATAGGTAGCAACGCTTTTCTTTGATACACTTAGCTCGGATAACTTATTTATCTAGATTTTAGGGTGTTATAATAAGCGTCACATTCGCTTTTTCGACAAAGTCGAGTCAATCAAGTGATTGCATGTGGGTACATATAATTACTACTAAATACTAACTGTTATCTTCGGTGTTGCTCAGAACTCTGCGTATATTTCAGCAAACAAGAACTGATAAAAAACCTACTCCCTTGCCCCTTCATTCCTATTCACGGACCTAAACTTTAATAGCATAACTGTAGCTATCCCTAACTGGTCCACCCTAGAAGTTC
Organism: Corythucha ciliata; assembly: GCA_038030265.1. Lineage (NCBI taxonomy): Eukaryota > Metazoa > Arthropoda > Insecta > Hemiptera > Tingidae > Corythucha > Corythucha ciliata. Next base: position 41,225,661 of record CM075943.1, on the reverse strand, counting down.
AACTCGGCCTACCAAGCAATCAAGCATCAATTGATTTCAAAGCTGTGTGTTCGAATGGTTGTGGAACGATTGCCTGGAAGGTAAGGTGAGCTAACGGATGGGGGAGAGTCATGACCACCGTTCTCCAACGCATTTCTTTCTACTATCCTTTACAGGTATAGGACTATCCTTTTTTTTATGGTGACCGCAAAACTCCGGCAACCGATCAAAGATGGCCCAGGAAAAGCTTTAAAATGGGGATTTTCGGGGTTTATAAAGCGATTTGTGATATCTGAATGCAACTTCAAGGCTCCCCCTGAACTGCTGAAAGGCTGCCACTGTGGACGATGTCGTCCGGTGCCTTTGAATGTCACGAGGTTTATGAAGTTTTTTTTTTCCTCGATTATTGTTATTTGCATCCAGTATCCAGTATTTAGTTTGACCTATTTTTTGAGAAGACCGTTTCGGAAAGATTTTCTTTTGTTTCGTTCGTGACCCTTGCGTTTATTCACTTGGTGCGTCAAACAAAGATGCGGCGTCGTGGAACTGACAAAGTGGCACGCTCTTTAAAAACCATTTTCGAATTTACCGAAGAGGACTGCAGGATGACAGGAGAAAACTGTTAATTTTCCTGCTGACGCAAAACATCCGACGGCCTCTGTCGAATCGGAAAAAAATATTCACTATAATATGCAAGAAAAATAGCTTAAAAAAAAAAAAAGTGGTTTGCCATTCGACAAACTTGTTGTTATTTCATCGCACTACCCCATTCTTAAACCACCCTAAAGCCATGCGGCGGGGTTAACAGATGAAGCAACCCGAATCTAATCTTCGTAATACTTTCACTCACATTCAAGCTCTCAGTAAACCCACTTACGGTGAGATACGATAAAGCGCACGGAATTATTTCTTTTTGTTGCCTCTCAATGGAACCCACAGAGAATAATTACTGTTGGGCCATTCTCATATTACACTGAAATACGACGATTGTTTGGGGTTTACTAATTTGTACAACTCTGATAATTGACTCGGAGGGTTATAGGTGATGTGATGCGTCATGTCACTTTGTTGAACCACTTCTTGCGGACGAGGTGATACATTTTAACCGGGGGACACTTGTCCAATACTTATTCTTACGAGCTGCCCGGAATATTTTTACTCCCTGTGAAACTTGACATTTATAATCCGTACTGTAACCCGCTCATTTCAATTACTGTCTTACCTGAAGAAGAACGCGTCCTTCGCCAATTTTCAATCATTCTTTCGCGTAGTTTCTTTGTGCCTGCAAGAAAGAAAGAAATAAACAAAAAACTATTCGACCCTCGTAACTTGACTGCCTGAAATTTATACCATTAATAACATTGCTAACTTGTTGTTAATCGATATTCTCTTTGCTGGGGCTTATTTTATTACATTCTTATTAATTTTTTTTTGTTAACAATACATTAAAATTAAACTGAAAAAAACCAGTCATAACTGCATACATTTTTATTTTGTTGACTTTTTCTGAGCAACCAATCATACATATAAAATAACTTAGGCATAGTGTTATGTGAGCTTGAGCGTAAGAATAGAAAGTTTAAAAAAGGGGAAAAATCACTTGGCCTTGAATCGAGCTTGGCTCTTTTCTAATAAACGCCTCTGAAAACAAACAAACAACCTATGGGTGTTTTTACAAGCGCATTGAAAGAATTTAATTCAATTTTATAATAATTCTATCGTGTTATTCATTCTAAAAGGGGCTTCGAGTCATTAAAAATCGTTAATAGACTTGTTGTCGTTATCCACTGGATTTTACGAAACTTTGCCAAGTTTCACCCAAGTTCTTGGTAATGTCAAAAATTGTACCGTTTTTAAATTAACTTGAAGTCAAAATGATAAAATGTCAACAAGAAGGAAATTATGTTCATGGGCTTCTTTTAAAGTCGATAAAAGCAATGAAATGCCCCCCCCCCTTGCCCCGCTCCACACAGCCGACAACAAAATCCTCTTTTATGCCCTTCTGTCCCACCAAGGACTAATTTTTCGTTAGAAGAAATATCTTACTTTTTGAGAGACATCCTTCTAGGGGGAAAAAACTAGTACCAAGTACGTCCTTGGTGAGTTAATTAATATTCATGATTTCGTAAATAATTGAATGTGTACGGAAAGTACTTCCTAGTGTTAAATTTTCACTTGTCATTTTGTCCTTATAGCTATACGTATACTCTCTCGATTCTTTGTGTTTGAAATAAGCTTGATCATCTATCAAATTCAAGTGTTTGCATTTTTTTTAAACGTGAACACCCCCCCCCCCCCACATTTTTAAGTCTATTTCATTGAAAGCCATACATACTTTTATCATACAACGGAACGACTTGTGTGGTGGGTACTTATAAATCTGAAAACAGTACAATGCTGAGACCTGCAGACTCGTAGTTAGCATTGTTATTTTTTGAAGGATTCTCTCACAATCGAGTGTGAGTTCTCGAATTCATATTATGGAATATATTCCCGTTTTGGCTAATTGAGAGTCAAGAAAATGTAAGAGGGAGGGAGAGCGGTTTGTGTATTCACTGAATACAGTGGCGTGGATTATTTTGGGTAGAGACGCATCGACATTTAGATGAGAATGATGTTTCTGGAGAGAAAACCTTCAGGTAAAAAAGCTATACTAATATGACTCAAACATTACGGTCGAAAGTATTTTTCATCCCTTCTATTTAAATAATGGGAAGGCAATAATTTATCGATTTTCAACGTACAAATGGTTTATACTGTAGCGGTAACCGTTAATATAGCTTGGTGATGGGGTAATCTGTCCAAAAAGAGATCACGAATCACCTCTCTCTAGAAAAAAAAAAAAAAAACTCCCTCCCACACTATTGCTACAATGCTCACGTGATTGCGTGAACAACTTCTGTCTAACCGCTCTATTATCTAACAACATTTTTGATGTTAACGAGTTATATGGCCGTATTCACGAATCTTCCTTTAACCGAAGGCGCGCGGTAGATCAAAAATCGTGTCAATGGTTTCAAAGTGCTTCAAAAGAAGGCCTTTTAAAAGTTGATGAAGAACTCCTGAATACGGTCCTTTATCTTATAAAAAAAAAATGATAAGGGTTTTATGGTATAAAAACTTTAATTTTATCTTTTACACGCGAATTCGTATCGCGTAAAGTGGCCAAATTTGAAATCAATGTGTGGAGGTGGGAGGCGCCCCCGTGAAGAACGCGTCACAGGTGGTTGTTCATTGTTATACGCTGGAAGAAATAGAGATTTTAGTGCGTCTATAGACGTCAGAAAGACTATGATGATTTGAATAAATTTAAGAAACTCAACGTACTTAAAAATATTTGAATAGTTTCCCACATTATACTTGAATTAAAAAGCGCGAGTGTACTCTGCTTGAAATTGAATGTTACTCCCCTAACATGAGGAAAACCCTTATTATCATTTTGTTTTGTATATTTTAATGCAATAAATATCTAATTAAACTTGTATTATTTGTTTCAGGGATTGTTATCGTTGTCTCCGTCCTGCTACTGCTGTGCGGAATACTTGTAGCGATGTTTTTTACTTCGTGGGTCAATCTAGTCATAGATAATGTGAGTATAAACACAACCATTTGAAAATGTGACACTATCAAACATTTTGTGCGCATTTTTCTTTTCGTTTCTCAAGGTCTAGGGTTGAATACCTTTTGCATACTTTAAGAAAAACACTTGCACACATTTATAAAATTTGCATTTGTAAGGGCAGGGCTTCGCCAAGAAAGAAAGAAAAAAACGATCCTCCGAACTGGATTCAGGGACTCGAGAAGACAAATGATCGTACATAATTCGTAAACGAATATGTGTGCCCCCCCCCCTCCACGTATTCATTACTTTTTGTTTCCATTCGAAGAGCAATTGCTTTCTTAGCTTCGACCTCACATCCTTACACAATAAACACTAAAAAAAAAAAAAAAAATCGAACAGTCCTACTGTCAAACAAAAGTGAAAGCGGTCACAATAGGAATCCCAAAAACAAGTTCGACGTTCAAGTTCCATTTTTCCTCCTCTATAGTTATTATACAATTTTAAAGCTCTCCACAAATGAAAAAAATGCTTTTGTGACAGTCTCAAGACATCATGTAATGGAGTAAAACATAAAAAAGTTGAGGATGAAAGAGAGGGGTGGGGGTGTCACGTGCTTTTGATTCATCCAATGATCCAATCGACGTCAAATATCCCGGAGCACATCTCAAACTTTTCTCTCCGTCTTCCCGTAAAAATAATTGATGAAGTGTTACTTCACCAATCTCTTTTCTTTTGAAAAATACATTTTTTTGTGTGTGTGTGTTAAATTTGGTTACGCATTCACGGTATTGGATTTAACAAAGAGTTTTTTCCAACTCGCGTGAGTCGTAATGACCACCCACTGGGGGGGGGGGGGCTGGCTCTGACTGATTAATAAAAGGCTGCAGCTGAGAAAATGACGTCGGGAACGACTGTGGTGCTGCAGGATAGTCGGTGTCAAAGTTATTGTCTTGAAAATGAATGAAAAAAACAAAAACGTGCGGCGCATTTCCGTTCGATTTAAAAAGACAAGTTGCTTTGAAACAAGGAAGCATTGCTTTTTTCCTTTTATTAAAATAAAAAGTAGGTCGAAATCATTTCTGGTCTAGGATAAACGTATTGCCCTTACAAATTGATTTATAGCTTGCGCATATTAACCCATTAAGGACCAGATATTTTTTTTGCCGATTTTTTCGAAACCTTTGTGTGCCATGCCTCTATGTGTATCACAAAACACGGAAAAAATGCTAAAATAATATTACTTGTCTGTTTTCACAGTTTTTTGCAGGGTTGCCATATGGCAACCGTGGTCCTCAAAACGACATTCTTTCAAAAATTTACATCTTATGGAGTCTTTGTGGAATGTGCACCAGCTGCCATATTGTTTTAGTTAGGTAGTTATGTAGGTAGTTTTTACTCGTAAATTAGGCATGATTTGCCACCACTCATGCCCCTATTAGTTTAGCTTATCACTTTTCCCTTTTTGCTATTTTTTCATTACGAACGAGAGCACAAACGTGATTAGTAAATCTTCACATCTCATTTTCACCACAAGAAGGGCACATTATGTGAGGTAGGTACCATGCAAATCACAATGGTAAAATGAAAGAACGAATTAGACGTAGAATCATATATTACAATTGGACAAAAATATAAAATGTTGAGGAGAAACTAGACGGAGGACGGGGAAAAAAAAAAAAACAAAAACGTGCGGCGCATTTCCGTTCGATTTAAAAAGACAAGTTGCTTTGAAACAAGGAAGCATTGCTTTTTTCCTTTTATTAAAATAAAAAGTAGGTCGAAATCATTTCTGGTCTAGGATAAACGTATTGCCCTTACAAATTGATTTATAGCTTGCACATATTAACCCGTGAATAACTGGACAAAACAAAGACGAAATTGATATCACCAAGTTGAACGATTGATTTCTTAAGAACGTGTAAGTTCGTTAAACGCTACGAATTACATGAATCAGATAGGAACACCAAAAAGAATATATTTAGCAACTGATAACAAACCTGGGGGGGGGGGGGCTGGCTCTGACTGATTAATAAAAGGCTGCAGCTGAGAAAATGACGTCGGGAACGACTGTGGTGCTGCAGGATAGTCGGTGTCAAAGTTATTGTCTTGAAAATGAATGAAAAAAACAAAAACGTGCGGCGCATTTCCGTTCGATTTAAAAAGACAAGTTGCTTTGAAACAAGGAAGCATTGCTTTTTTCCTTTTATTAAAATAAAAAGTAGGTCGAAATCATTTCTGGTCTAGGATAAACGTATTGCCCTTACAAATTGATTTATAGCTTGCACATATTAACCCGTGAATAACTGGACAAAACAAAGACGAAATTGATATCACCAAGTTGAACGATTGATTTCTTAAGAACGTGTAAGTTCGTTAAACGCTACGAATTACATGAATCAGATAGGAACACCAAAAAGAATATATTTAGCAACTGATAACAAACCTGGGGGGGGGGGGGCTGGCTCTGACTGATTAATAAAAGGCTGCAGCTGAGAAAATGACGTCGGGAACGACTGTGGTGCTGCAGGATAGTCGGTGTCAAAGTTATTGTCTTGAAAATGAATGAAAAAAACAAGAAGGAAATTATGTTCATGGGCTTCTTTTAAAGTCGATAAAAGCAATGAAATGCCCCCCCCCCCTTGCCCTGCTCCACACAGCCGACAACAAAATCCTCTTTTATGCCCTTCTGTCCCACCAAGGACTAATTTTTCGTTAGAAGAAATATCTTACTTTTTGAGAGACATCCTTCTAGGGGGAAAAAACTAGTACCAAGTACGTCCTTGGTGAGTTAATTAATATTCATGATTTCGTAAATAATTGAATGTGTACGGAAAGTACTTCCTAGTGTTAAATTTTCACTTGTAATTTTGTCCTTATAGCTATATACTCTCTCGATTCTTTGTGTTTTAAATAAGCTTGATCATCTATCAAATTCAAGTGTTTGCATTTTTTTTAAACGTGAACACCCCCCCCCCCCACATTTTTAAGTCTATTTCATTGAAAGCCATACATACTTTTATCATACAACGGAACGACTTGTGTGGTGGGTACTTATAAATCTGAAAACAGTACAATGCTGAGACCTGCAGACTCGTAGTTAGCATTGTTATTTTTTGAAGGATTCTCTCACAATCGAGTGTGAGTTCTCGAATTCATATTATGGAATATATTCCCGTTTTGGCTAATTGAGAGTCAAGAAAATGTAAGAGGGAGGGAGAGCGGTTTGTGTATTCACTGAATACAGTGGCGTGGATTATTTTGGGTAGAGACGCATCGACATTTAGATGAGAATGATGTTTCTGGAGAGAAAACCTTCAGGTAAAAAAGCTATACTAATATGACTCAAACATTACGGTCGAAAGTATTTTTCATCCCTTCTATTTAAATAATGGGAAGGCAATAATTTATCGATTTTCAACGTACAAATGGTTTATACTGTAGCGGTAACCGTTAATATAGCTTGGTGATGGGGTAATCTGTCCAAAAAGAGATCACGAATCACCTCTCTCTAGAAAAAAAAAAAAAAACTCCCTCCCACACTATTGCTACAATGCTCACGTGATTGCGTGAACAACTTCTGTCTAACCGCTCTATTATCTAACAACATTTTTGATGTTAACGAGTTATATGGCCGTATTCACGAATCTTCCTTTAACCGAAGGCGCGAGATCAAGAATCGTGTCAATGGTTTCAAAGTGCTTCAAAAGAAGGCCTTTTAAAAGTTGATGAAGAACTCCTGAATACGGTCCTTTATCTTATAAAAAAAAAATGATAAGGGTTTTATGGTATAAAAACTTTAATTTTATCTTTTACACGCGAATTCGTATCGCGTAAAGTGGCCAAATTTGAAATCAATGTGTGGAGGTGGGAGGCGCCCCCGTGAAGAACGCGTCACAGGTGGTTGTTCATTGTTATACGCTGGAAGAAATAGAGATTTTAGTGCGTCTATAGACGTCAGAAAGACTATGATGATTTGAATAAATTTAAGAAACTCAACGTACTTAAAAATATTTGAATAGTTTCCCACATTATACTTGAATTAAAAAGCGCGAGTGTACTCTGCTTGAAATTGAATGTTACTCCCCTAACATGAGGAAAACCCTTATTATCATTTTGTTTTGTATATTTTAATGCAATAAATATCTAATTAAACTTGTATTATTTGTTTCAGGGATTGTTATCGTTGTCTCCGTCCTGCTACTGCTGTGCGGAATACTTGTAGCGATGTTTTTTACTTCGTGGGTCAATCTAGTCATAGATAATGTGAGTATAAACACAACCATTTGAAAATGTGACACTATCAAACATTTTGTGCGCATTTTTCTTTTCGTTTCTCAAGGTCTAGGGTTGAATACCTTTTGCATACTTTAAGAAAAACACTTGCACACATTTATAAAATTTGCATTTGCAAGGGCAGGGCTTCGCCAAGAAAGAAAGAAAAAAACGATCCTCCGAACTGGATTCAGGGACTCGAGAAGACAAATGATCGTACATAATTCGTAAACGAATGTGTGCCCCCCCCCTCCACGTATTCATTACTTTTTGTTTCCATTCGAAGAGCAATTGCTTTCTTAGCTTCGACCTCACATCCTTACACAATAAACACTAAAAAAAAAAAAAAAAAAAAAAATCGAACAGTCCTACTGTCAAACAAAAGTGAAAGCGGTCACAATAGGAATCCCAAAAACAAGTTCGACGTTCAAGTTCCATTTTTCCTCCTCTATAGTTATTATACAATTTTAAAGCTCTCCACAAACGAAAAAAATGCTTTTGTGACAGTCTCAAGACATCATGTAATGGAGTAAAACATAAAAAAGTTGAGGATGAAAGAGAGGGGTGGGGGTTTCACGTGCTTTTGATTCATCCAATGATCCAATCGACGTCAAATATCCCGGAGCACATCTCAAACTTTTCTCTCCGTCTTCCCGTAAAAATAATTGATGAAGTGTTACTTCACCAATCTCTTTTCTTTTGAAAAATACATTTTTTTGTGTGTGTGTGTTAAATTTGGTTACGCATTCACGGTATTGGATTTAACAAAGAGTTTTTTCCAACTCGCGTGAGTCGTAATGACCACCCACTGGGGGGGGGGGGGGCTGGCTCTGACTGATTAATAAAAGGCTGCAGCTGAGAAAATGACGTCGGGAACGACTGTGGTGCTGCAGGATAGTCGGTGTCAAAGTTATTGTCTTGAAAATGAATGAAAAAAACAAAAACGTGCGGCGCATTTCCGTTCGATTTAAAAAGACAAGTTGCTTTGAAACAAGGAAGCATTGCTTTTTTCCTTTTATTAAAATAAAAAGTAGGTCGAAATCATTTCTGATCTAGGATAAACGTATTGCCCTTACAAATTGATTTATAGCTTGCACATATTAACCCGTGAATAACTGGACAAAACAAAGACGAAATTGATATCACCAAGTTGAACGATTGATTTCTTAAGAACGTGTAAGTTCGTTAAACGCTACGAATTACATGAATCAGATAGGAACACCAAAAAGAATATATTAAGCAACTGATAACAAACCTGGGGGGGTGATTCTGTAACTTGCAAAATTTAAGTGTCGTAAAATGGAAGAAGGGCGAGGGGAGGTACCTCGTTGCAATGGTTTTTACGATACCTAGTGAATTAAACTGTGGAATTTTCACGCTAGAATGTGTGGTCTCGAAGAAAAAATAATAAATTCTTGACAAATACGTGGAAAAACCAAGGCAACGGGGTACATCCTCTCCCCCTCCTTCTCAGTTACTACACGTAAATTTTGCGAGTTACAGAATCACCCCTCAGGGCTCTTTTTATAATTAAAATAATCAATTATGAAGGGGATGCTACATCAACCCCCCTCCAGCGAACGTGCCGGTGATGAGTCATTAGCGATGTGGATGCCTTCGACCAATAAGAAATTATTTTTATTAACGCACTGCGAGTGTTATAGTTATACTTTGTTAGTAGCCGCGTTAAAATGGGTTCCTGGATTTTTCGGCTTCATGCGACTGATTTTCCTGGTATGGGCACACGCGTAGAGTTTAGGCTGGAAGAGGAGAGGGGGACGATGGGCGAAATTCATGGGGACTAGACACTTCCCACACCCAAAGCAGCGAAGGACTTAAACCTATCTGATCGGCCCAGGGCGGAAATCTCTATATGAGGCCCCAGCATTGTTAGTCTCTAATAAATAATCACACTAATTATAATTATTAGGTATAGCGTTAAATTACGGCTTAGGCTTCCGTTACTATGCATGCGACTTCTGACGAAAATTGTGTTCTGACGAGGATTTCTCTCCCACAGTAACCACTTTCATTGAAAAGCAGACGTTTTTTTGTTTAAGCGAATTCGTCAGAGCTCGTTGGAACACATTTTCGTCAGAAGTCGCAAGCATGGTACCCGAAGCCTTACTCTTAATTTTAGCCACGAATGAACGCATTTTTTCAATGTAAAGCCGCACATTATCATCTTTTGTCAATTTTACCCGCGAGTTAGCCATTCTTCTCAATTTTAGCCGTGAATTACCGTTTTTCTCCATTTTAGCCATGAAGTTGCCTTTTCAGAAATTAGCGCTTTTTCAATTTTAGCTCGAAAGGAATGTTTTTCTCAATTTGAGCCCTGGACGGTCCTAAGAGCAGCACCGCGAATCAGCTTTTTTTTTCTAAATTTCTTGTTATGAAAGTGAAATCGAGAAATTAAATTTTATCCGTCAAAAGAGCCGTGAAGTAGCGTTTTTATCCCGTGAATTAACATTATTTTCTCAATTTCATCCTGTAATTAGGCCTTGTCCTACGTGAGAGGCAATCGCGGGATTTCAGCGTTTAACGTCTTGAGTATTTTCAGCGGGAATTGCCCGTAGTTTTCTATCTGTGCGTATTCGATTAAAATCGCGAGCTCGCTACTCAGTCGCTAAACCCACTCTAAACGCTAAGATCGTGCGTCACACAGAGTTTTTTTTATTTTTTATTCTGGCCATGAATTAGCGCTTATTGTAATTATTTCCGAGATAATGTTTTTTCTCTATTTTAAAGCCGCGAGTTAGCACTTTTCCTTCATTTTATTCGTAAGTTTAATGCGTTTTCTGAAAGATAAATAGCTTCTTACTAGCGAATTTTAGCCGTGAATTAGTGCTTGTTCTCTATTTTATCCGTTAAATTAGCGTTTTTTCCTCAATTCCTCAATTTTAGTTGTGAAGTATCGTTTTTATACGGTCAATAAGCGCGTTTTTTCTTTTCTCAATTTCAGCAGTGAATTAAATTTTTCCTATTTTTTAGATGTGAAGTGTTTCTTTTTAATTTTAGCCTCGAATTAGCGTTTTTTATCAATTTTATGGACGAATATTAATAATTTTTCCAAACTTTTAGCCGCGTATTTGCCCCATCAAGAACAGCACTTAAGTGGCGTGGATTATTTTGGGTAGAGACGCATCGACATTTAGATGAGAATGATGTTTCTGGAGAGAAAACCTTCAGGTAAAAAAGCTATACTAATATGACTCAAACATTACGGTCGAAAGTATTTTTCATCCCTTCTATTTAAATAATGGGAAGGCAATAATTTATCGATTTTCAACGTACAAATGGTTTATACTGTAGCGGTAACCGTTAATATAGCTTGGTGATGGGGTAATCTGTCCAAAAAGAGATCACGAATCACCTCTCTCTAGAAAAAAAAACAAAAAAAACTCCCTCCCACACTATTGCTACAATGCTCACGTGATTGCGTGAACAACTTCTGTCTAACCGCTCTATTATCTAACAACATTTTTGATGTTAACGAGTTATATGGCCGTATTCACGAATCTTCCTTTAACCGAAGGCGCGCGGTAGATCAAAAATCGTGTCAATGGTTTCAAAGTGCTTCAAAAGAAGGCCTTTTAAAAGTTGATGAAGAACTCCTGAATACGGTCCTTTATCTTATATAAAAAAAAAGATAAGGGTTTTATGGTATAAAAACTTTAATTTTATCTTTTACACGCGAATTCGTATCGCGTAAAGTGGCCAAATTTGAAATCAATGTGTGGAGGTGGGAGGCGCCCCCGTGAAGAACGCGTCACAGGTGGTTGTTCATTGTTATACGCTGGAAGAAATAGAGATTTTAGTGCGTCTATAGACGTCAGAAAGACTATGATGATTTGAATAAATTTAAGAAACTCAACGTACTTAAAAATATTTGAATAGTTTCCCACATTATACTTGAATTAAAAAGCGCGAGTGTACTCTGCTTGAAATTGAATGTTACTCCCCTAACATGAGGAAAACCCTTATTATCATTTTGTTTTGTATATTTTAATGCAATAAATATCTAATTAAACTTGTATTATTTGTTTCAGGGATTGTTATCGTTGTCTCCGTCCTGCTACTGCTGTGCGGAATACTTGTAGCGATGTTTTTTACTTCGTGGGTCAATCTAGTCATAGATAATGTGAGTATAAACACAACCATTTGAAAATGTGACACTATCAAACATTTTGTGCGCATTTTTCTTTTCGTTTCTCAAGGTCTAGGGTTGAATACCTTTTGCATACTTTAAGAAAAACACTTGCACACATTTATAAAATTTGCATTTGCAAGGGCAGGGCTTCGCCAAGAAAGAAAGAAAAAAAACGATCCTCCGAACTGGATTCAGGGACTCGAGAAGACAAATGATCGTACATAATTCGTAAACGAATATGTGTGCCCCCCCCCCTCCACGTATTCATTACTTTTTGTTTCCATTCGAAGAGCAATTGCTTTCTTAGCTTCGACCTCACATCCTTACACAATAAACACTAAAAAAAAAAAAAAAAAATCGAACAGTCCTACTGTCAAACAAAAGTGAAAGCGGTCACAATAGGAATCCCGAAAACAAGTTCGACGTTCAAGTTCCATTTTTCCTCCTCTATAGTTATTATACAATTTTAAAGCTCTCCACAAATGAAAAAAAATGCTTTTGTGACAGTCTCAAGACATCATGTAATGGAGTAAAACATAAAAAAGTTGAGGATGAAAGAGAGGGGTGGGGGTGTCACGTGCTTTTGATTCATCCAATGATCCAATCGACGTCAAATATCCCGGAGCACATCTCAAACTTTTCTCTCCGTCTTCCCGTAAAAATAATTGATGAAGTGTTACTTCACCAATCTCTTTTCTTTTGAAAAATACATTTTTTTGTGTGTGTGTGTTAAATTTGGTTACGCATTCACGGTATTGGATTTAACAAAGAGTTTTTTCCAACTCGCGTGAGTCGTAATGACCACCCACTGGGGGGGGGGGGGGCTGGCTCTGACTGATTAATAAAAGGCTGCAGCTGAGAAAATGACGTCGGGAACGACTGTGGTGCTGCAGGATAGTCGGTGTCAAAGTTATTGTCTTGAAAATGAATGAAAAAAACAAAAACGTGCGGCGCATTTCCGTTCGATTTAAAAAGACAAGTTGCTTTGAAACAAGGAAGCATTGCTTTTTTCCTTTTATTAAAATAAAAAGTAGGTCGAAATCATTTCTGGTCTAGGATAAACGTATTGCCCTTACAAATTGATTTATAGCTTGCGCATATTAACCCGTGAATAACTGGACAAAACAAAGACGAAATTGATATCACCAAGTTAAACGATTGATTTCTTAAGAACGTGTGTAAGTTCGTTAAACGCTACGAATTACATGAATCAGATAGGAACACCAAAAAGAATATATTTAGCAACTGATAACAAACCTGGGGGGTGATTCTGTAACTTGCAAAATTTACGTGTCGTAAAATGGAAGAAGGGTGAGGGGAGGTACCTCGTTGCAATGGTTTTTACGATACCTAGTGAATTAAACTGTGGAATTTTCACGCTAGAATGTGTGGTCTCGAAGAAAAAATAATAAATTCTTGACATATACGTGGAAAAACCAAGGCAACGGGGTACATCCTCTCCCCCTCCTTCCCAGTTACGACACGTAAATTTTGCGAGTTACAGAATCACCCCCAGGGCTCTTTTTATAATTAAAATAATCAATTATGAAGGGGATGCTACATCAACCCCCCTCCAGCGAACATGCCGGTGATGAGTCATTAGCGATGTGGATGCCTTCGACGAATAAGAAATTATTTTTATTAACGCACTGCGAGTGTTATAGTTATACTTTGTTAGTAGCCGCGTTAAAATGGGTCCCTGGATTTTTCGGCTTCATGCGACTGATTTTCCTGGTATGGGCACACGCGTAGAGTTTAGGCTGGAAGAGGAGAGGGGGACGATGGGCGAAATTCATGGGGACTAGACACTTCCCACACCCAAGCAGCGAAGGACTTAAACCTATCTGATCGGCCCAGGGCGGAAATCTCTATATGAGGCCCCAGCATTGTTAGTCTCTAATAAATAATCACACTAACTATAATTATTAGGTATTGGCGATTGTAGCTAAGGGATACGATATCTGGCGGCTTTTCAGAGAAACATTGAGTCCGGTACTCCATGTGATTTGTTGTTGTCGTTTGACAACAAACTAAAACAAAGGTTTTCTACAATGAGGAAGTTCATGTATCACAAATGTTGGTCAGTGACACTTTTTTACTGTGAACTGCGGCTACATAATCCGACGGTGACGAGGAGGCCTCGATACCTTTGGCATCACCGAATCAAGAAAACAAGACGGTTATGCGGGTGCGCAGTACACCCGTACAGAAACTCACGGTCGGCCATTTGTTGGAGCAAGAAAACTCGAAAACACCTATTCAAAGCCGTTCTCTGAGCACTGAAACGAAACGGTGAGCTGGCGAGTACCAATAAAGAAATGATAAGGCGCTCGTTGGACGTCTCTCAAGGGTGAATCCAGAGAAAACTGCTTTGTCTTTGGTTGCTCTTCCCGTCGTAACCGAGACTCAGCATTGTCATTTCATTGTTTCCCAAAAATTGAGGATTCAACGATGTCAGCTATCAATTAGCACAGTGTTGGGAGAAAGTCGACCGCCGAAAAGCTTGGGAGCTTGCTTGACGTTTGAGTATAAATGTATCAGAAACCATGTTCTTCTGTCCTCGTCACTTTAGGCCAACTGACTACTTTTTTCCCGTTATGTTACGGACGTTGACCACGAAACAAGAAACAACACTTAAAAAAAACACAAAACTTTTTATCATTTAACATATTTAGGGAGTACCGGTTTCATTATCACACGACACTAGCGCCGCTAGTGATAGCTACAATCGCCAATAGCGTTAAATTACGGATTAAGGCCAGGTCACACCTATCATGCACGCTTCCGATCCGACACCGATCATGCATTTTTTGATAGGTGTGGGGACCGTAATAGGCGTTAATACCGAATAATTCACGGCTATTACGCTTCTCAGCCCTCTCAAATTGCCTTTCCAACCCAAATATAGTCTAACCGTAACGAGGGTTTCCACAGTCTCCGATCCGACATGCATGATCGGTGTCGGATCGGAAGCGTGCATGATAGGTGTGACCTGGCCTTTAGGCTTCCGTTACTATGCATGCGACTAATGACGAAAATTGTGTTATGACGAGGATTTATCTCCCATAGTAACCACTTTCATTGAAAAGCAGATGTTTTTTTTTGTTTAAGCAAATTCGTCAGAGCTCGTCTGAACACATTTTCGTCAGAAGTCGCATGCATGGTACCCGAAGCCTTACTCTTAATTTTAGCCACGAATGAACGCATTTTTTCAATGTAAAGCCGCACATTATCATCTTTTGTCAATTTTACCCGCGAGTTAGCCACTCTTCTCAATTTTAGCCGTGAATTAGCCTTTTTCTCCATTTTAGCCCCGAAGTTGCCTTTTCAGAAATTAGTGTTTTTTTCAATTTTAGCTCGAAAGGAATTTTTTTCTCAATTTGAGCCCTGGACGGTCCTAAGAGCAGCACCGTGAATCAGCTTTTTTTTTCTAAATTTCTTGTTATGAAAGTGAAATCGAGAAATTAAATTTTATCCGTCAAAAGAGCCGTGAAGTAGCGTTTTTATCCCGTGCATTAACATTGTTTTCTCAATTTCATCCTGTGAATTAGGCATTGTCCTACGTGAGAGGCAATCGCGGGATTTCAGCGTTTAACGTCTTGAGTATTTTCAGCGGGAATTGCCCGTAGTTTTCTATCTGTAAGTATTCGATTAAAATCGCGAGCTCGCTACTCAGTCGCTAAATCCACTCTAAACGCTAAGATCGTGCGTCACACAGAGTTTTTTTTTTTTTTTATTCTGGCCATGAATTAGCGCTTATTTTAATTATTTCCGAGATAATGTTTTTTCTCTATTTTATAGCCGCGAGTTAGCACTTTTCCTTCATTTTATTCGTAAGTTTAATGCGTTTTCTGAAAGATAAATAGCTTCTTACTAGCGAATTTTAGCGGTGAATTAGTGCTTGTTCTCTATTTTATCCATTAAATTAGCGTTTTTTCCTCAATTCCTCAATTTTAGTTGTGAAGTATCGTTTTTATACGGTCAATAAGCGCGTTTTTTCTTTTCTCAATTTCAGCAGTGAATTAAATTTTTCCTATTTTTTAGATGTGAAGTGTTTCTTTTTAATTTTAGCCTCGAATTAGCGTTTTTTATCAATTTTATGGACGAATATTAATAATTTGTCCAAACTTTTAGCCGCGTATTTGCCCCATCAAGAACAGCACTTAAGTGCGCCTTGAATTTTTGTCTTATGTTATAATCAAATTGTTTAGCATCTTAACGTGTTTATTCATTGTCCGAACGTTTCTGGCCTTTACTTTCGAAATATGGCGAATTCCGGGGCTTTTCCTTAATAGTGGGCGTGAAGTCCAGCTAGTCTAGCCGACCCCGAGAGCGCCCATTGCTATAGATGAAAAGCCGCGACATTGCATCATTCGGTGCTAACAGTGTAATAGTTTAGTCACAGAATTTTATTTTGGGTTTAAAATGAGTATTCAGCACGCAAAGCGACTATCCACCATCAAAAAAGTGCGAATTCCCCCAATGTCCGCCTTTAGGGAGCCATTGGTTCTTCGACTTTCGACCAATACAACCAGCCTTTTTTTTATTTCCCAGAAAAACCAGGCGGATAAATGACAATTTTAAAGAACGGGAGGTACGATTGCCCCATTCGCCCAATACGGACCCATCTCGCCACTTTTACAACACTACATACACGTGTGGCAATTGGCAAAAATGCGGGATCTGGTAGCCCTCCGTTACATCAACATTTCCTTTGAATGAGTCGATAAACACGCACGACAAGTTTTTTGTCTTCTCATATTGAGCCACTTTCATAAACCCTTCTACGGGTAATCTGGATTCCACCTTGTGTCAGCTGTAAAATCTTCTATAGCGAGCGAACGCTCGGATTCGCATAGCCCGATGGGGCGTTGAGTCTTCAGCATAGCAGTTCGAAGGATTGATTTTAGAGGACGATATTGTGGAGTTGTTCAATAAAATATCGAAAAAACGAGATGTCTCTCCACGACTTTACGTTTACTCAAACTGGTTTCGATGTTTTTACATAATCATCAGTGAGCTCTTAAAAACACTTAAGGTTGTTACACCTGTCGTCGCTACTTCTATATAGAATAGAAGTTCTATACTATACTTCTATACAGTATAGAAGCAGTTCGAAGATGCACTGCAGCTTCCACAGCCAGTCCAAAAAAAAGGAAAGGTGAAAGGTGTCCCATTTTTTTGAAGGAAGGAGGGTTCTCCGGTTCCGAACAATTTTATTTTTTCACATCCTGCGTCACACTTTTCGATCACTAGAGCCGACATAATTCCGTCAATTGAATATAAGACGTACCATTTAATATGGCAATGCTTTGGTTTTGTAATGTTTAGCCTCCCCACCCCCCACACACAGTGACACAGTTACTTTTCCCAGCATGTACTCCGTTGTGATGAACCGTACATGGAAGCTCAAACCCGTTTACTTCAAAACACTATAAAACAACTTGAGAGTATTTAGTTTTCGCTCTTAGATGATAAACGACTGAACGATTAAAGAAAACGAAATGTGAAAGTTGCAATAAACCGGCCCTTCTCCCACATCACCCTAGCCGTCATATTTACCACTTCTTGGTCGTGCTGAAGTTGAGTGACTTATCTGCCGGGGTCAATTTGTCTATTTTTAGATTTCCCTCTTGGGGACGGGCGAGAGGGGATCGTGGGAATGTGGCAGACGGCGGTGTGACACATGAACTTTCTATCATGTTTTGTCCAAATCTTTTTGTTTGTTTTTTTACGATTATCCACGAAGTCCATTTTGGAATGGATTTTTAAAACTCTCCTATCCTAACGATTTTTGAAGTCTATAGAAGAATAAACAAGAATGAATTAGGTACTACCTCAAAAGTATCATCGTCTCATTTCTCTCCCACATTTACTCATTCTTCTTGAAATCTTTCGCACAAAAAAGAAGTTCTTGCATAATGCACAACGCCCCTTTTGACATATCTTCTTAGTTTTTGGTGGTTCCTTTTTAGATGCATAACTATCCATGAAAATGTGAAAAGAACGAAAGTGAAAACCAACCCACGGAAGTAGCATTTAAGCGCTTACTCGAATGAGACCCCCTTCTGGCCCACCTCATCTATAATAATGAATAATTGGTCCACGTTTTCATTTTAGAATATTCATCACCCCTGTGTACTGACCCCCCCCCCCCCAATCCCACAACTGATTTCCCTTGTCTTCATTTCCCTTCTCCACTCCCTTCGCAGTCAATGAAATGATTTTTTAGATGGATTTTTTTTTTTTTATATCGCAAAAATTCCTTTTGTATAAAAATTACCGTGCGTCCGACCTTGGCAATAAATAGTGTAAAATATGTCGTCGTATAATAGTGGTAATAGGACGGCCGGACGGAGGATAACGAGCTCCATTTTTGCTTCACGGATGAATAATCTTATGATTATGGAATTTCTGGTTAATATTCTTTGTGGGAGAGGAGAGAAGGGGAGTTCTTGCGGGCTGAAAAAGAATCAATAATTCAATTTTTACAGACTTCAAGAACCGTTTTAGCTTTTTAGCCCTCACATTCCTTGAAAGCGTTTATTTTTCTAATTCCAAAGAATTGCCCTCGTGATTGCTCTCCTATTTTTTTTTTTTTTTTCATTCCGCTTATTTCAAGCGCGTATTTTTCTTCGAAATTAATGTTTTTAGCTGTGAGATGTATGGTCATTGTTGTGTTTTTTGGGTGTGTTCCGTTCGTTCTGTTTATTCCGTAATTCTGTTGGGGAGACTTCGTTAAATTTGTTTTAAAGAATAATTAATTATGGGAATAAACAAGATAGCTGTACAGCACCCCTATGGTCTTTCCTCTGCTTGTTGCTCTTCGCTTGAAAATAAAAAGTATGACGGGAACCGATTACGCTAATACCGCTAATCTTCGCCTCCACACCCGTCCCATCATTACAACCACAAAACAAATCGTGATACCTACATAAAAACCAGGCCAAGCCTCGCGGGAAGCTTTTTGTACCATTCAGACAACGAAAAAGGAAGAATGAAAAAAAAAAGGAACGTGATCGCATTCATTGTGCGTTGAATGGACTCTTTTATCTTATAAGAACAAGTATTCAGTCCAGTGGCGTTTTGAATGCCGAGCAGAGGTGTCCCTACTCCAACCTTACCTGAGGACGTTGGGTGGAAGCCTGTACGACGCGGATCCAGAGACTTGTCAGTGTGTGGTGGAGGAGGGGGGTGGTTTCTTGTATATTGGAACTTGGAAGGCATGGTCAATAGTGTTATTTTAGCCGCAAATTTGCGCCTAGTAACTGCGAATTAGCTTTTTTCTCCATTTAAACCGCGAATGAGCACTTTTTCTCAATGTAAGACACAAATTACCGCGTTTCCTCAATTTTAGCCGCAAATTATCGGATGTTTTCACAATTTATCTGCGAATTAACATTTTTCTCCATTTTAGCTGCGAATAAGCGCCTATTCTCAATTTTAGCCAAAAATCAGCGCTACTTTCTAAATTCTAGCTGGGATTGTGCGATTTATCTCCATTTTATCCGGCATTTAGCAATTTTTCTGTGTTTCAGCCGTATTAGTGAATTTTCTCAAATAGCTCTGTGAATTAGCGTTTATTCTTCATTTTAGACACGAATTAGAGCTTTTTCTAAATTTTTAGCGATTTTTCTTCATTTTAGCCTCGAATAACCTCTTTTATTCAATTTTAGCCCCGGTGAAACAGCGGATTTGTCTCAAATTATCGGTGGGATAGCGGATTTTTCCTCAGCTTCAGCCGCGTATTGCAGGTTTTTCTCAAATAAGTCCGTGAATTGCAGTTTTTTCTTAGTTTTAATCGCAAATCATGTCTTTTCTACAATTATTGCGCCTTTGTCAATTTTAGCGGCAAATTAATGGTATTTCCCAAATTGATCTCCATTTTAGCTGCGAATGAGCGCTTTTTCTCAATTTTTGTCACAAGTCAGTGGGCTTTCAATAAATTTTTGCCACGTATAACGCATTATTCTTTTTTCTCAATTTTTGCCGCGAATAAGCGTTTTTTCTTAATTACGGCCGCGAATTTGAGTTTTTCTCAAATGTAGTCGTCAGTTAATGATTTATTTTTGCTATTCTGCGAATATTAGCTCTTTTCTAAAATTTTTGCTGCGTATTCTTGTCCCCAAGTTTAGCACATTAGCGCCGTAGTGCATTTTACCCGCCTATTAATGCCCTATAAATATTTGGGGTTATCGTATTTTTTCTATTTTTTCCACGAATTTGCCTTCAGATAACTTGAATATGTGTATATTTGTTAATTTTAGCTGAAAATTAGCACCTTTTCTCAATATTAGCTACTATTAACGCTTTGTAACCGAAAAATCCTCGTGTTATTGTTTTTAGGCCCCCCTCACACAGATGATTCGGTCCAGGACTGGTAATTTTAGCCCAGAGAACTCACTATATTAAGTTCAGCCAAAACAAAGGCCATTGGCGCTCCTCTCTTAGGAACTGACTTAAATCATAAAAAGGTCAATTTTCTGATCAATAATGTGGTTGGTTGACTCAAAATCTGATACTTTAGTCCCTAAAACTGAATATCCAGCCAGGGGAACGGTTTCTATAACATCCTGGAGTTGAAATCATGAAATGACTTTAACAAAACAAAGTAACTCTTGGGTTTCGAGCCAAAATGTAGTAATACCACCCCATAATCTGATACTTGACCTTAAAAAATGGCCTGAGAAATCCCCGGAATCTTTGTTCGCGGATGTACAGGGGAATTATTGGCGGTGGGCTGTCTCGGCGATCATCAGCCCATTGGGATGGCCGAGCACTCCGTAGGCGTAATTGAACCCTTATCCCTAAGCTGTAACTAACGTCAAATTGTTAGCGCTATGACATTATAAGATGGGGGGGGGGATAACAAGAATTCCTTAACTTTTGTGAATTTGAGGAGCGATTTAAGCTTTAAAAAAAAACCTCACATTGTTTCATTCAGCTTTGCTGAACGCCATAAAAAGCAAAACAAAAGTCATAGTCATTTTTGATGTTTTTCGAACCCGTTAACCAAAATTGGCCACCCCACCACAGCACCAGTTATTTTATTTATTGAGTATCTTCTATCATGTCTCGTCAACATAACCCGAGAAGAGCGGGAGCTCCACGCACAGCATTCTTCTTCGCCCGCCGCCGAGGTAACCGGTCCAGGTTCAATGTTCCCTGACCGCGAGCGCGACCTCCCCTTTTTAGCGCTTCTGTGAAAAAACAATGTTTTTTCCCTATAACCCTATAACCCCAAAAATGCTGCTGCCCATACGTTGTCAATTGTCTGTCGCCAATTGAGCACCAAACTGTTTCTAATGTATTTTTTTTGTTTTCCTTTTTATTACAGGAAATTACTCTTAAGCCAGGAAGTCAAGTATTCGAAATGTGGAGGAAGCCTCCAGTTGAACCTGTCCTCAGGGTGTACGTTTACAACGTAACAAACGCCGATGACTTCCTTAATAATGGCGACAGGCCTGTTCTGGACGAATTGGGCCCGTTTGTTTATGTGTAAGTTTTGCTTCTTTTTTTTTTATTTCACTACTATATACACCGTCATTCTGTATGTTCCACCGCCAAATTGGCTGGAAAATTCGCGTGAGGGTGGGAAGATAGTACTGTGTGCGATGAATTGTAATGCAATGACTGAAAATAGCCTAGATTGTGCTTCTTTGTTGCTGAGCGTCCATTTACGAAGCTAGATTATACCCGTCTCCTCTCCTCCCCCAAAAGTAAATATTTTTCTCCGTGGGACCCAAAACTCAATTCAAGCACTATAGGTAAACTGAAAGAAGATGAACGAATTGCTACTATCAGCAAATAGTTAAACTTTTTTCGGGTTGTCTATCTGGTAATTAGGTCGTTGAAAGTCGGGAATAACCGTTTTCCATAATAGAAAGGTTGTACAGGGGGAAAAAAAATGCTCCTTCGCCTGTTAAAAACTTTTCGTTCGAGTTCAATAATAGAACATTTTAGCAATTCACGATCAGTTCCCAGAGCCTACATTTTTTTTTTTTTTTTTTCTATCATCTTGCTCGGTATTTTCTGGACCACTGATTACTGAGTGTTTGAAATTTGAAAGTCAAGCTGCCTGCATGGGCATGTTTTGCTCAATCTCTCTCTTCGGTGGAAATGCCCCCGAAGACCACAAGGACAAAGAGGGGTCATAAAGGCACAAATGGACGTCTGTTTGTGAATCTCCTTCTGTACAGTCGATGTACACACGTCGTAATCCTCTTACAATTAAAATTAAGTTTTTATTGAGAGTACACGAATTCAAACAAATTAGGATGACGATTTTTACGTGTTACCAAACGCCGCGCGGCGCCGTGTTGCGTGGTGGGGGAGGGGGAAGTTGAATCTCAGTGTCAACAAGCCTTGAGGTCACTTCGTATTTACTGAGAGAGAAGAGGGAGAGTTAACTGGACTGTAGAATATGAGTGAAAGCAACTTGAATGAAAAAAAATCGCCCACCTAGACCGTGGAAAAATCGTCATACGTGACCGACTGTACTCCATTTTACCTCTCTCGTGTGAAGAGAATTGCCGCTATGAATTTAGGCGTATTCTCAAGCACTCCCCTCTTTGTTAAAACCTCACCGGCCACTGTCATCAGTCACTTGTTTTCGAAACATTGATTTATGCCACGAAAGCATGTTTTGTTTCAATGGTCTTCATAACCAACAGGAAGTAATTATAGGCTGAGATATTCACCTTGTGCCGCCAATTCACTTTATTATTGTAGCGCTCGTAAAATGCCAGTAAATTAGCACTGTCAATCACGCGATAAATTCCCAAGGGACAATGTGAATGGCGGGAGGGGTGACTCGCGTTAAATTTTTCGTTTACATACACCAATAAACGCTTCTGAAACTTTTAAGGAAGCGTTTGCCTTCGCTCCATTTTATTGGTAGCTTCGTATTTTCGCGTGCGTCGTTTCAGGAAAAGGAAAATGATTCTTTTATTCCCGTTCCCTTTCCTGATTCTCACGAGTTCAAGAGCAAACCGGCAATGATCTTGACACACTTTTAGCCGCAAGTTCGGGAAAGGGTTGTATTTTAATTTTAAACCTAAAACTGTTTCAAGTGCAAATGAATGCCACTTTTTTTCTTCTTTGGGACACCGACGATAGTAGAATTGGGCTACGGCGGTACTATTGTTCTCATTTTTGAGTGCCTGACTAAGAATATAAGCCAAAAGACTTCGTTGTTCTTGATTTCAAACTAACGAACTTTCGTTCTACTTTTTTCTTATTCTAGTGAGGGCAAATTGTGGATATTAATCAAGAGACTTTTCGCCTCTCCCGAAGAAAAAGAAATCCCACTACAGCGGAATTTGGGAACAGTTTTTGAATAGTTTGGTTCAAAATCTTGATTGCTATTTATTTATTTCATTTTTAAAAAAATCAAACGGAAATGATCGTCCCTCAACGTCCCCCCAAACGGTCCATTCAATTAGATATTCTTGATTACTATACTAGTCGTGACTTGAATTCCACAGTCCTTTGACACCTTGAAGTCCTTTTTTTTCCCCTGCACTCATTCATGTTGTCCTTGGTCTTGGACTGGAAGAGGGGTTAGAGGTTTAGGTATGCTATAGTCAGGGTCTAGGGGAGGAACCGCCCCTACCCCTCCCATGGGCTTGACAGGCTTGTTGTGGGATCAAAATGAAACTTGAGACGTCAGGAACTTCCGCGGTATCGTCTCAGATTTATACAATCTCTTTCAGGTAATCAATTTACCCACGGTTGAAGAAGGTCGCACAATAAGTGTAAAACCACGGCGTTTCAACCTTTTTGGTCGAATTGGAAATGGCGAGAGAATCTTGAAAACAAGAAATAAAGGCAATCTGTCAAAAATGGTCGAAGGACGCCAGAAAAAGAGAACTTTTGGTAGAAATCGAAAGGTATTTAAATGCGTCTGAGCATCTCAAAATTAAAATTTAAAAATGAATTTCACTTTTCTTTGCTCCAGTTAATTGCCAACGCCAAAATCTCTTGACTTGCACTCCCCTGATTTCATAATCAACATAATTAATTCTGCGGTGATTTGAATTTTCATCATGCAGTTAGCATACTCTGTAACTTTAGTAACATTCGTTAAGACTGTAATCATACACATTCATTGATTAGGTACTTTTTTAAATAAATAAAATCAAGTAGACTGTGCGGAGCTTTTATACCACTACTCGTTATTTTCCCCAGAAGCAATCCGTTTGAAGGGAAAAATTACCAACGCATTAAGGAACTAA
The DNA here is from genome assembly GCA_038030265.1 of Corythucha ciliata. Lineage (NCBI taxonomy): Eukaryota > Metazoa > Arthropoda > Insecta > Hemiptera > Tingidae > Corythucha > Corythucha ciliata. Next base: position 41,201,462 of record CM075943.1, on the reverse strand, counting down.
AATCCCTGATTTTCCTATAATTAAATCGTCTATTTTCCGGGTTACATTGATGAATTTTAGGCCAATATATTATGGCATTGTGGGACAAACACCCCCTTTTTTGCTTAGCTACAGTGATTTTCCGTGTCGATAAACGCAATGGTGTAATACACGTTTCATCCAATTTTATAATTAATTTTAACATTATTTTATTTCGTGGATTTGGTTGGCACTTACAAAACAAAATTTCGTGGTTTAGGGCAATTGCAAATAATTTCGACATTACTAGCTCCTTAAAAAGAAAAGAAGAAAAAAAAAAAAAACAATCTCACCTCTATCATGAGCTGTCAAGACCGTCAGAAAAACAAATTTCTAGGGGATGGCTCCCAGAAAAAGGCCAACTTGCCGGACTTCATACGTTTAGAACCAAGATTTCCCATTCTGTACATTTTAAAGAGCAATTCCGCAGGTCTCACTCCGTTCAAAAACAAAATTTCGGGGTGTGAACCAATTTCGAGGGATTCGGATTGGCTCGCCCACAAAAAAAGTGATTTTCTGGGTTTGGTCACCACAAAAAGCCAATTTGGGTCTGTCTGGCTATACGTCAAAAACGAAATTATTTGGAGTTGGCTCATTCAAAGCTGATTTCTCGGGCCTAGCTCCCAGGTTTGAAAAAAAATCTGGCGCTGACTAATTGAAAAAAACAATTTCGCGATTGAGGCTCGCATTAAACCTAGCAAGTTTGAGGGTTTCACCGCATCAAAAACAAAATTTAACGCTGTTGATTAATTCAAAATGCAATATGGCAGGGGTGGCTCTTCCAAAATAACGTATTTCGTGGTGTTGACTCCTCAAAATAACGAAATCTGCGGGGCTGACTGCGAACTTCGTAGATTTCGGCACTTTGAGGAACTAAGATTTCATGGGTTTGGGTCCTCTAAAAAGTCAATTCCGGGGTTTTGGTTTATTCAAGTACCCAAAACCCATTCGACTTTTGCTGTATAAGAAATAAAAATCGCAGGTTTGGCTCTTTGTTAAAGCGAGGTTCGCTCGACAGAAGCCAATTTTTTGGCTGGTTCGGCTCCCTCTAAAAGCCAACAGCGGTATTCACACCTTCGAAATCAAAGTTCCCAGGTTGTTTGCTCTCTCTTCAAAGAGCGATTTCGCTGGTCCGGCTCTCCTCAAAAACAAAATGTCTCGATCGCACGACAGTGCCCAAAGAATGACACTGACCCCTATGAAAGCTGCAGCCCACGTCCTGCTGCTATCTACGCACACAGCGATGCCAATTTGACGGATTTCCCGTCAGATCTGACAGATTTAGAAAGTGAAAAGTCCAAGGGAAGACGGACTTTTTTTTTTTAAACAGAATTTTGGAATCGCTAAATGATTAATTCTTTATTTAAATAACTTTACACACAATTCAAAACGAAAAGTGTACGTCGTTACAATAAATGAGGGGTAACTCACTCAATTACGACGAGTTTGTTAAGAACCGGTCTTTTATTATCTAAACTTTGCTGTGTATGACCACTTTTTATCAATTTTAGTCGTGATTTGGCGCTTGTTCTTTATTTTAGCTGCAAATTAGAGTCATTTCCTCAATTTCGGTCATGAAATAGAATCGTGAAACATCGGATTCGCGCATTTTTTCCAATTTTAGCGACGAATTAGAGTTTTTAAAAATCTTAGCTTGTGAATAGAATAAGCCCTTTTCCCTATTTGAAGCGAGAGAATCAGCTCTTTATCTCAATTTCTACCGTCAGTTTTTTTTGTTTATACAATTTAAGCCGCAAGTTTACGCATTCTCTCACTTTTAGCCATGAATTTGCGCTTTTTCTCATCTTTAGTCATGAATTCCCCCCCCCCCCAAAACCTCGGTTTTTCTGAATTTTGGTACACAATGAGCGGTTTATCACAATTTTAGCCGCAAGTTCGCGTCTTCATTTTCATTTTAGTCGAGAATTCAAGCTTTATCTCAATTTCAGCCTCGAATTTGCGTTTTTCGAAAATTGTAGCAACGAATTAACGCATTTTCTCAATTTTAGCCTGGAATTAGCGTTTTTTCTCAATTCTAGCTGCAAATAATGGCCTTTTCTTAATTGTTAACCACGAATTCCAGCTTTCTAGGTTCTAGAAACGAAATAGAGGTTTTTTATTGTAGTCATGGATTAGCACTTTTCTCATCTAAAGCCATAAAGTGTCCTACAGAAACCGCACAAATTGGCGTTTTCTTCTTTTGCACCTTGAATTGGCAGCCAGTCAGTTTCAGCCGTTAATTAGGACTTTTCCTCAATTTTAGCAGCGATTTAGTGAATTCTGGCCATGAATTAGTGTTATTTCTCATTTTTAAGCACGATATGTTGCCTCCAGAAACAGCAAAATGGCGTTTTCTCATGTTTTTTTCCTGAAATTAGCGTATTTCTCCACGAATGAGCGTGTTTTTTTTTTTTTTCTTCTTCTTCTTCTTCTTCTTCTTCTTCTTCTTTCTTTTTTTTTCTTCACTTTCGGTCATGAATTAGCACTTTTAGTCAATTTTAGCCGCGAACTTGCTCCACGAACGGATCAATTTTTCTCAATTTTACAGCTTCGTATGAGTGCCCTTTCTCCAGGCCAGCAGCGGCCTAGCCTCTAGAACATCACAAAAGCGTCTTTTGTCCTCCCCCCACCTAAAATTTCGACCGTGAAAGCACAAACCACAAATAAAGCGATTTTTTCTCAGTTTTGGTCAGGATGAAATGTTGAGTATCCGTGAATCGGCTAGTTTTCTCGATTTTTTTTCGCAATTGAGCTCGTTTCCTAAATTGTACTCGCGGATTAGCGTTTTTTTTTTGTTTTTTTGTTTTTAATTTCTGCGGCGAATAAGCAGTTTTTATGAATTCCAGCCAAGATTCAGCACTTTTTCGCCATTTTAGCCATCAATATTATCGATTTGTAAACTTATAGCGGAGTACTTGATCTCCCCCGCCACAAGAACAGTTTATTGGCAAGCCTTCTCAAATTTAGCCGCCTATGGATCAGAAACTTATTCCTGGGATTTTCCTAGTCCCTGAGCTCTGAGCACACTTCTTGAAACTTGAAGACTACTCAGAATCAGAGATTCTTGTCGAAATCTGATTAAGATTGTTGTTAGCTGGTTGCGGCCGGTGGCTAGTTGCGGTCCCAACTAGCCAGGAAACAAATCTCAAATTATTCCACTCACCATCCGAGATTTAACTATGGCTTCATGGGAAGTGGTAGGTGAGATATAAAAAGACGATTTCCTCGACAAAATGTTGTTTAATTTCGCTTATTTACAATAACACTTCCGATCACAGCACGGTAGGTAAGTTCGCGTGTAATAGTGGCGGATGGGTGTGGTGCACAGGATGAGACGCAGTGAAATTTCTTTTTAAAAAAATCTTGTAAAAGAGCTCTGCGTCAAACTTTCTTAAGAAGGACTTGTTTATGTAGTGGGAAAGTTGTTACGCAATGAACAAAGTTGGATGTATTTATTAACGGTAATATTTAAAACAAAATAAAAAAAACGGGCGGCCAGCACACCGGCCGCTGGACGAGCGCATATACCATCCATAGACGATCTCCTATAAAGAGAAGAGATTGATCCTTCTCTTCCACCGCTCTATCTCCCCCCCCCCCATTCACCTTCCCCTTATTTCCCGTTCCCACACTTCCCTGTACCCTCAAGGCGAAAGTTGACTTGCAAGGTGTTAAAAGCGATCTTGAAAGTTTTGGAGTGGATCATTGACTTCCTTCACTGAATGAAAGATTAAAATGAAATGTTTCTGCCTGAATAGTCCGAGAAAATGAAATACCTGTGAGGATTTTTCGGGAAAGGGTCAAGGGCCTATTATGGAGTTTTTAAAACTTTTTCTCAAACAAAATGCTAAAGGCCTACAAATGAATTTTATACTCTGAGTCCTCTCTCATCTTCAGTCGCAAAGACCTCCTCAATCTTCCAGTAAAAGAAATATTTTTCCAGCATTCTCTTTGTGCTAAAAACTTTTTTTTCCTACATTTGGTGGCCCAATAGCTTTCACATCTGCATACTTTTCCTCTTTACTTCTGCAACTTCCCGTACTTTTTTTCTCTTTCTTTCTCTCTTAAGCTTACTACTTGCTAGGCGTGGCTCCTTGCGGCATAGAGAACCGTTAGATGCAGAACGCGTTTCCCTTCTGAAGCACGACCCCCTCCCACCCAGTAACATATATTTCTTACTGTTTTTGAGTGTTGGGGCCTTCACAGCAATTTTTTCTACTGTTACAGAGAGAGATGGGAAAAAGTGAATCTCAAATTCAACGACAACGGAACAGTAACATTTCAACAACAGAAAATATACAAATTCGACCCAGAGCAATCTGTGGGAGATGAAAATGACATGATTGTCGTGCCGAATATTCCTATGCTTGTAAGTTGGTGTTAGAAAGGAGAAAAAACGAAAAGTGTTGAGATTCTTTTTTTTTTTTTTTTAATTTTATTACAGAGCGCCACTTCTCAAAGTAAACACGCTGCCAGATTTTTGAGGCTAGCCATGGCATCCATCATGGACATTCTCAAGATTAAACCTTTCGTTGAAGTCTCCGTCGGTCAACTCCTATGGGGTTACGAAGATCCTCTTCTTAAACTGGCCAAAGACGTTGTTCCTAAAGAGCAGAAATTACCCTACGAAGAATTCGGACTCATGTACGGTGTAAGTAAAATCGACGCTCTTTTCGTATAATTAGGTAAGAAATACGTTTCCTCGCGTTTTGGAGGACTCTTTAAACATTTTGAAGAGAATAGTGACAATCTATTCATATCACCATTCTTGAGGGCACGCGAGCATTTGGCAAACTTGAAGAGAAAGTTGCGTTGCGCAATGAGCCTTCTTGTTGATTTCGACAATTCTTCCAACTTGCTCGGTTTCATTTTTAAGCTTCATCTAAGCTAATTATAATAATTATTATTATGGTCGAAGAAAGCTGTTGAAAATTTTCACTTCTTGAGGGGTTTTATTATTCGACCACGAAATAAATAATTTCATTTACCTATTTGTTACTATTTTACAGAAAAATGGCACGTCCAAAGACATCGTTACAGTCTTTACGGGAGCTAAAGACATTACTAAATACGGTCTCATCGACAAACATAACGGCAACTCCCATTTGCCACATTGGAAAACGGAAAAGTGCAACAGACTTGACGGAAGCGACGGGTCCATTTTCCCACCTCACATTGACCGCAATACGACTCTCTACCTGTTCGACAAGGATCTTTGCAGAAAGCTTCCTCTCGTGTAAGTGGTTCATTTTTTTTCTTCAGTTAAACGTTGAAAATGACATTACGCAATGAAAACCAAGACATTTTGGGTAGTTTGTACATATAAAGACGAATACCAATGGCTGTGCGAGAAGGGGCGGGGGCGGGGTGGAATTAGAAACTGTATCATTACGTAAATCTTATTTAAAAGTACTAAATTATAAGTGAGAGAAAGGCCATTAAATAAATGAGTAGCCCGAAGCATCATTACGAAAAAAGGAGAGTCCTAAATTAACACAATGTCTGGCTGTTGGACTCTTGTACATACTCTGCACGGAACATATAATGTTTTGACCACGTAATTTTATTAAAGTGTTTGCTCCTTCTCTTTAGCGATTTATGGGCATTGCACGTGACAATTTACTCTATTTATTCTTCCTAGCTTCAAAGAAGAAGTTGAGACCAACGGAGGTGTCAAAGGCTACCGATTTACTCCTCCTGCGGACGTCTTCGCTCAGCCGTCGAAGAAAGCCGAAAACGAGTGCTTCTGCCCTTCAGGATCACCCTGCTCTCCACCGGGGCTTTTCAACGTTTCACTCTGCCAATATGGTAAGCTCCCCTTCATCGCGCGCTAAAATTAATCATAATTTTGCGTTGATGACTGACCGATTTACTGTCTGCTATTTCAGACTCACCGGTCATGATTTCTTTCCCTCATTTCTACTTGGGAGACCCTAAACTTCGTGAACCTTTTGATGGTTTGTCTGAACCCGACGCGGAGAAGCACGGATTCTGGATGGACATTCAACCGGTAAGCGACATTGTATCTAAAGTGTGCGATTTGGGATGCTTTAATAATTTTTTCCCTCTAGACGATGGGTTCTGCTTTGAGAGCGCAAGCTAGAGTTCAAATCAACTTAGCTGTCAGCCAAGTCGTTGACATCAAACAAGTTGCCACCTTCCCTGACATTGTTTTCCCCATTATTTGGTTTGAGGAGGTGAGTAATCCGCAAATTTACTCTCTGCCTCTTTAGCATTTTCATTAAATCGCTTAATTCACCCCCTCTCCCCCTCCCACGAACAACAGGGTATCACGGGCCTCCCCGACGAAGTGACAAGTCTCATCCACTTGGCGACGACCGCACCCCCTGTCGCTCGCTCCGTTCTTCTGTACGTTCTATTCATCACGGGTGCCGTCCTTTTGGCCCTCTCGGTCGCCTGTCTCGTTCGCAATTCGGGTCGACAAGAGACTCTCAGCCTCGAAGGAACCGCTCACTATGCCGCAAATGACACTAAAAAAAGCGCGAATGGTCATTCGAATGGCCATAAATTCCCGGACCATAAAAACCCGGCATTCGCGGGCGACAATTCTTAGTGTTTTACATGACAAAATTTTCAGTTTATTACTGACCTATTTATGTTCAATGCCATTTCTCGTTTCTCCCCTTTGGATTTTTGTTTACGACCAGATATTTTTTCTTCTTATTTTTTTGTTTTGTTTTAAAGAGAAAGGAGTCTGTTACGCTGTTACCTTTTTGTTGGCAAAGGTGACGTGATAGATACGACTTTAATCATTCCAAGAAAAACCTGACCTGACGTGACATTCTTACACTTTGTCTTGTTTTAGTGCGTGTTTTTTTTTTCTTGTCTATTTTTTTTAACATCAACGACGAATTGCTCAATTTTATATTTTTGATGAAAATTCTCGATGCATCGATTTTTCATGTGATCTTAAATACGTAGATATATTATTTTTATAACATCTAAAGAAAAAAAATCGTTGTATTAAGGGTTGCTGCTTAATGCAAAATATAAGGTGCTAAAACCTTTTTGGAGACCCCTAAAATGTGCCTCTTTCCCTTCAAGTTACGATATTTTCGTCTTCAAGTTCATTCGAAACTGAACAAAGTTACCAAGAAAAAAATCATATAAATTCTCACTAGTGAGTTGCCATCATAATAATTTGTACGTTCGAAAAGAAGGTGGGAACTTTATTATGTTATTTTCTTAATTGCCAGAATGAGGCCTTACTTTTTATTATATTCGCCATCGCTCCTTAGGCGGGGCAGCTAAATTATTCGTTTTTCTTCGGGAATAACACAGCTGGCGCCTTTTGAAAGGGCGACCCCGCCTCCTCCCTACCCCTTAATTTTCTCTTTGGTGAATTGTGTATGGATACAAACTTAATTTTGTAGTGATGAAAAACAACAACAACAACAACAACAACAAACAAATCGAATTATGCACTTGTTACTCAAGATTATACAAAATTTCTCTTTGCAATGTATTCCGTCCAGTCAAGGGAGTACTTAGTTCATTTAGCGGATGTAAATAGTTGTTTATAGCTAGTAGATACGATTTTAATGTTTAAGACTCTAAATTGTTGCAGATAATAAGTGAAAAAAATAATTTATAAACCCAGGTTTTCAACTTATGCACTTTTGTTTCTATTCAGAACCCTCTCTGTCCACCACTCCTTACAATATGGGGGGGGGGGCTGTTGGTAAGTCTCCGAAAATTGAGTTTAAAGAATGCTAATTCACAATTTATGAAGCCCTTCTTACGACTAAAATTTATTTTAAAAAAAATATGCTAATTTTGGGGCAAGCTGATGGCTAAACTTGAGGAAAGGCCATAATTCGCGGCTAAAATTGAAAAAAATCAAGCACTTGATTTTTCGCGGCCGTAAGTAATTAAGAAGGAAACGCTATTTCAGAGAAGAAAAACGCCAATTCGCGGCTAGAAATGGGGCATGGACAGCGTTGCCAATTTGACGGATTTAGATAGTGACCGACGGGAAAAATTCTGTCTAACAGATTACGTATTTTTCAAACGTTCAAGCTTAGGACTGAATTAGAAGAATATTTTGACGTTTATTACAGAAAGTCCTCATCAGACATTTTTATTAGTCAGTGAATGTTAAAATTAACTTTATAGTCCGGCAGCCCACAGTATGAAAAATCCGGGTCATTTGATCGTGCCTAGCACCTGTACAGGACAATTTTTATGGTCTAAGAGATGACTCTTCTGAGATCCCCAGACATTTTCCGTGGGACAGGGGCTCACCGCAGTGCTAACTGATACCAAACAAACCTTTGGGCTGCTTGAAAACGACTGGCGAGAGTAAAAAGTCGTTACCCACGACCAATACGTTACGAAACCATCGACGCCTTCCAATTTTATTCTTGATAGCGCCACCAGCGAGCTTTAGAAAATGGGAAATTTCTAGGCTTACTAGTGTAGCTAGGGCTTCATTCGAAATTGGATGGCGGGGCGATGGTTTTCTAGTTAATTGTTTGTGAAGAACCAATTTCTACAGCTCACTTGCCAGCTGTATTCAAGCAGCCCAAAGGTGTGTTTGCCAACAGCTAGCTCTGTTGTGAGCCCCTGTTCCACGGAAAATGTATGGCGATCTCAGAAGTGTCATCTCGACCATAAAAAACGCCCTGCGCAGGTTCCATATTAGGTAATTAGATTATTTTTTGAATTGAAACATTTATTTTTAGTGCACTTTTGTCGTCTAGCCTGACGACAGAGGACTGAGAGAATAGCAGCACTGCGCCGGCCGTACCTCCAAAGTTTAGCTGAGCACTTCATTTCAATAGAGCATTTCATTCTGAAAATGTACTATTGGTCTCGTCGTGGTGGTGGCAAACATGGGTCATGTCATGTTTTTTTCACGTTTCAGAACCTCTAGAACACGAATGCAGTGGTCTCCGGAATTATATATATATATCCGTTTTCTTGTTTGCACGTTAACTCTCGTAGAAGTTAATTTAGCGGAACGCGCTTTGGCACAAAAATCAGTAGTCATAAGACCCCGGTCGATATTGCTTTTGGGCCAAATCGGTCGAAGTGGAGGGGGCAAAATAGGGGTTGAAATGGTCAAAAAATCACTATAAATCACCAGTTGATTCTAGAAGCATCATATTCGATACGTATACTCCATGTTAGAGAAGCCTTTGATTCCCATTTTAATTTTTTGAAAAAGGCGAAGGGGAGGGGGTGTTGCTCTCGGGGTGGAAGTAAGTGTGTGGCCTTGTTAGCACGATAACTCTCGAAGAAATCAATTTAGCGGAACGCGCTTTGGCACAAAAATCAGTAGTCATAAGACCCCGGTCTGTATTGCATTAGGGCCAAATCGGTCAAGGTGGAGGGGTCAAAAAATCACTACAGTTCATCAGTTGATTCTAGATGCACCACATTCAGTACTACGGACACTCCAAGTTAGAGTAGCCTTTGATTCCCATTTTAATTTTTCAAAAAAGTCAAGGTGGTGGGGGTGGTCCTTCCGGTGTGGAAGAGTAAAAATAGCGTTGAACTTCACTAGTTCATCTTAGCGCTCTAAAATTCGACTCAATAATTTAATGTAACGAAAGCCCTGGGTTCCATTGAGATTTATCGAAAACTTTGATGTGGGGGAGGAGGGTGAAATGGGGGATGAAATTTCAAAAAAATCGCTTAAATTCACACGTTTAGGAATTATAAAATACGGCACAAAAATTTAATGTAACTAAGCCCTTGGAAAACTACCGAAACTTTTCGACATTTTTGAAGAGAGGGTGGTGAAAATAGAGAAAGAAGTTCGGCTTAATGAAACAAATTATGGTATCAAAATTATTACTTCTGGGACGGCTTATTAGGGTATCCGTATACGGAATGAAATGCACTCTTTCCGACCGCCAGCTGCCGGAGCGAATTTTTTTTTTTTAATTACGACAAATAGTTCTTAGTTAGATCAGCTAAATAAACATGAAGATGGGGGAAAATACCCTGACCTCGGTGCCCCCGAGGGCTGTGGGGCCTATTGCTACGCCTCTGTATTGGTGCAGTCCCCCCGGGAGTTTGCTGCTGACCTTGGAACAGAATGTCCCAGCCTTCCTGCAACCTCATCATGATTCTCACTCGCCCCTGTGCAGCGGCAGCCGGCAGAATATAAAGTTGAGCACGTGATCTGGTGCAGGGGGGCTTGTTGGTCACAGGAGCAAGTTTTCCCTCTTCCACTCACATTTACTTTGTGGGAGACTGTTTCCCAACCAAGAGTACAGGTCACTTTTTTTTTGTGTATATCTCGAAAACGGGTCATCCTAATTTACTGACGCACAGAAAAATCACCCGGCACCCCTCAAAAATTGGAATTTTCCCATTTTTTATGACCCATAGGTACAAAAACATCATCGGCAGGCTACACTATCAAAAGAACGAGAAAAATCCCAGTACTTATGGTATCTCCCCCCGCGCCATAGTCTAGGAACTCATCCAAGCAGAAAACACGCTGTTTTCCTCTTCTCCATGCAGTGCCGGCCTTGGACATTTTGCGCCCCCGGGCGAGTCTTTCAGCAGGCGCCCCACCCCCTCCATTAATCCCTCTCATTAGCAATTTTATCATTATTTTAGCCACAAATTATCGTTTTTCCTTATTTTAGCCGATTTTTCTTCATTTCTACTTTGAATTACAATATTATTAATGTTTACTGCAATCACCGCTTTGCCAGCATTTTATCCACCAATTATCGTTTTTTCCTTATTTTGCCGCGGATTAGCGAATTTTTTCATTTTCAGCCACGAAGTTTCCATAAAAGCCACGAATTGTAGTTTTCTCCATTTTAACAGCAGTTTAGCGTTTTTTCCACACTTCAGTGCTTCTTCTCAATTTCACTGGTGAATTAGCGGATTTTCTCCATTTTAGCCGCCAATTAGCGACTTTTCTCAATTTGTGTCGTGAATTCATGTTTTCCCTGATTTTAGCTGCAGTATTGAGCACTTTTTACCAATTTTATCCCTGAATTAGCTCATTTTCTTAATTTCAGCGGCTGATTGGAGATTTTTGTCACTCTTAGCCTTGAATTAGCGGTTTTATTACAAGAGCTCACGAAGAAGCGAATTGGTGTTCTCAAAATTTTATCGGCGAATTATCGTTTTTTCAACATTTTAGCGCTTTATGTCTCAATTTTGTGGTCTGTGGTAGTTTTAAATAGACAGTGCCCTAGGGATGTAAAAAGAATATTTTCTGACGTTTACCTATATGTATTGGATTTTTAGTGGTAAGAGTGTGCTGGCCGTTAAGAAAATGAATTAACGAAGGAAATAAAAAGGGAAATGATAAAATTTGATTTTATTTGAATAACGACGGATGATAGCCGCGGGAGCGACGTTTTCTTCTTCTTCTTCAGACTTGGTCTGAGTTTTGGTGAAGTTCACCGCTGATGAATTTGTCTTGTCTTGAACGGATATTAAGACCGAAGAAGATTTGATTTGATTTTGAATGTTTCGTCTCCGTTTAGAGCTATTTTTTTTACTCTTAAAAAACGATTAGATAATTAAATCATACGGCATGTACAAAAAAAAAAAAAAAAAAAACAAAAAAAAAAAAAAAAAAAAAAAAACAATTAATGAAGCCAATGTTCCAAAGAGATCAATTTTGTTATTGTTTAATTTTTTGTTTATTAATGACTTGATATACTGTTGTTGCTTCTCGATTAGCTCTGAAGATGACGCAGGGGCGTTGAAAGTGCACTTAGCGAATAAAGACAACGAGCGTGGAGAGACTCGATTTTACTGGTTCACTGCTTTGTACCGCAACTCCACCGATAGAGGACCTTAAAATGGAGAAATGTTTTAGTATCATTATGGCCATAAAAAATGGGCAAATTTCAATTTTTGAAGGGTGCCGGGTGATTTTTTTGTGCGTCAGTAAATTAGGATGCCCCAAATTTTCAGGTTAAAACCAAGACCTTCTTCAGAACAGTAGAAGGTCTTGTTCAAACTCAACAGAGTTCAAGCAACGACGTATTTTACCTCTAACAATAAGATAATTAATTTAGCCTCCTATTCTGGTGTAAATAAAATGACAATCTAGTGCCAACAAATGGGCAATTCAGTCACGAAACGAAAATTGAAATCAAATAAAATTGCCTCAATCCTCAAACCACTACACTCGCAACACTGAAAACCGACCAGCAGAAGTTTATTAAATGCGTTATAAATTAATTAGGGCTCGGATTCATAGATTCATATACTCGAAAAAACCTCGAAATATGTTTGTAAGGCCCATTTTCACCAACAAAATTGGTCTCGTTTAAAGTTGATCGTGATTAGTTGCCAATAGCGACCCACATGAATTCTGATATAAGCGTTTACATTGTAATCGTGATTAGCCAAGGTGACTAAATTTTCTATAGGTGCCGCAGATCACTGTCCTTCACCTACGTCACGAGCAGTCCCAACTGCCATTGCGCTGGACCCAGTACATTATTAATTGTTATTGGGTTGTGATTTTTGAGAATTCATAAACTTTAATTTCAAAATTAACTTGCTCTGCTGCTCTAGGGTGAGCAACCGGGAGTAAAGGACTGCTGGTGACGTCAGTCCCCACCCCTCGCGCCTTATTGGCTGGGGGAAATCTGCGGCACCTATAGAAGAGTTTAGTCACCTTGGTGATTAGCTATTTATTGATCTTGGATTAAGATGTTGGTGAAATCGGGCCTAAAACATTGAAATATGCTCGTTAAATATATGCCCGAAAACTGCAATTTATGCCGATATGTACGCTCGAAAGTCGTTTGACGAGGGTGGTTCTTCTTCTTACGCCCTAAACCTTGTCTGAAGATGGCCTAGTCGACTGAAACCATCGCTACAAATTAATAAATAATAAATAATACCCGTTTTCACCAAAAAGCTAAAGGCGGGGTTTTAAACGGGTTTCCTCGGCCCCTTCCCTGCCAACCTTCGCCTAAACTTCACCCCATATTTTGGCTCAATTTCTGCACCAATCTTCAATTTCAAAGTCTCATTTTTAGTCTTCGTGACGTTATCTTCCTTTTCCTAATTTCATCCCTGAAATAACCCTAAAACACATTCGAACTCCAAAGTGTTTTTGGGTTATTTTAGGGATGAAATTTGAAAAGTATATAAGATCTAACGTCACTGTAGAACTTCCTGAAGATTAAAATGCAACTTTGAAATCAGAGATTAGTGAAGAAATGGAGCCAAAATCTAAGGGCGAAGTTTAGGCGAGGGTGGAGTCGAGGAACCCCGACTGAAACCCCGCCTTAAGTCATCCAAACTCCACTACCTCGCCTCGCATCAATACTATGCTCTATGCACGCTATGCTCTCGACACTTTGAAGATATCGTGCAATATTTCAACTGTGGATTGAATTATTTATTTTTATTCGAAAGCTGTGCGTTTTGCGTTAATACTTTATGGGATGGAAGTATTTATAAGCGCTAAAAAGAAAAAAAATCGCTGCAATTCGAAGAGAGTCACGCCTCACGCAAGAAACCCAACGAAACAATGTTTCGCTCGCTGTTTTTTTTATTACTTGCACAAGCCTTCGCTAGATCATCAAGGCGTGACAGGCCAAATCTCGGTTGTGGTTACCAGGTAACAACTTTTGTCATGCCCGTGAACTAATTTTTCTTTTTTTATTATTATGCCGTTTTGGTGGCGGCGGTGGTGGTGGTGGTGGTTGGGGTAATTATAAACCGCGGCTATATTTGTTTTCAGAGTTGTCCAAATCCTAAAAAAGGGGTCATAAACTTACACTTAGTGCCCCATACGCATGACGACGTTGGCTGGGTCAAAACCGTCGACCAGTATTTTTACGGCCGTAAGATATTCCCTGTTATTCATCCTTTTATTCGTGGAGTAAAATTCACCAACATTTAAGAAATTTAGTTAAGAGCTCGGTAGCCGTTGATGGAGTTCAGTACATTATAGACTCAGTGATAATTGCACTCGAGGAAAATTCAAGCAGAAGGTACCCCCCCCCCCCGCCCAAGCAATGAAACATAAATATACCGTCGTATTTTAAGGTTTATATATGTTGAAACCGCTTTCTTCTGGAAATGGTGGAAACAACAAGACGACAGCATGAGGAAGCGAGTCATAAAGTTAGTTAATGAAGGTCGACTTGAATTCATAGGTGATTTTTCATTCACGGACGCGTTGCTGTAAACAGTTTTAAAACCTCGCACGGCCGGAATTTGTTCAATTCATATAGGTGGAGCGTGGTCCATGAACGATGAAGCCACCACTCACTACCAGTCCATCATTGATCAGTTCACCTGGGGATTCAAGTAAATTTTGTGTGTGTGTGTGAAAACTGTAATGAATCCGAAAACGTGTCGTCATTTTTTTTAAAGGCGACTAGAGGACAATTTAGGTCAATGCGGACGACCCCGTATCGGCTGGCAAATCGATCCGTTTGGTCATTCGAGGGAAAACGCCAATATAATGGCGCATTTGGGTTTCGATGGTTTATTCTTGGGGCGAATCGACTGGGAGGATATTGGCTATCGGATGAAAAATAAAACGATGGAAATGATTTGGCACACTTCTGCAAATGACGACAGTTCGTTTTTGGAAGGGGGGGGGGATTAGAATCTTAAGAAATGGATTCGACTGATGTAGTATATTTCGTTTCCTTACAGATTCAAGGCTGTTCACTGGAGTTATGTACAACGTGTACCAGCCTCCGTCGACATTTTGTTTTGACGTAAAATGCGGCGATGCTCCAATCGTCGATGATCTTAAATCTCCAGATTACAATGCAGCCTCAAGAGTGAGTGCCCCCCTCCCAATGGTACCATCGTGAAACAGACTTTTAAGAGAAATTGGATATTGGATTTTCTGTATAGACAGCCAACTTCCTGAATCAAATGCGTGACTACGCGTCGGCATACAGGACAAACAATATAATAGTGACGATGGGCGGTGATTTCTTTTATATGAACGCCCAGATGAATTTCAAAAACATGGATAAGCTCATAAGGTAGCCTCGTCCTTCCAAAAACCAGCCCCCCCCCCATACTTTACCATTAACATTAAAATTGAATCCACTCGTTTCAAGACAAATCAACTCGATTCAATCGGACTCCTCGCCCTTTTACGCGTTCTATTCAACGCCGTCTTGTTACCTGAAAGCACTACATGAGACTGGAATGTCCTTTCCAACGAAGTATGACGATTTTTTCCCATATTCGAGCGATCCTACAGCGCTTTGGACCGGTTACTTCACTTCGAGACCGACAATTAAAGGTTTCGAACGATTTGGTAACAATTACCATCAGGTATAATACCCTATAGCGATGCAGTGGTGGGGGTACCACAATGATTTATTCTTATTTTTATTAAGGTGTGCAAACAATTGCACGCTCTGAGTGGCCAAGGTGAAGAAACAATTGATAATTTAAATTATATGAGAGAAGCCATGGGTGTAATGCAGCATCACGATGCTATCACCGGGACTGAAAAGCAAATTGTGGCCAATGACTACGCCAGGATATTAACCCAAGGAATAAAAAAATGCGACGCAATTACTTTGCGAGGAATGTCGTAAGATCTTATTTGGAATTGATTTAAATGAGGAGAGTGAGTTAATTCTTTAAAAAATAATATTTGAAAGGACTCTTATGGGATCTGCTAAGACTTTACCTCTAGAGACTTGCCTACTTCTGAACATAAGCGTCTGCGTTCCGTCCGAAACCCTGGACAGCTTCGTAGTCACGTTGTACAACCCTCTGAGCAGAAGTATTAGCCATTTAGTGGGATTGCCTATTACAAACCTTAAACAAGCTTACTCCATTAAGTGTCCAATGGGTGAGCTATTTCCTACAAAAACTAAAAAAACGCGAGCCGATTGATCACATTTTATTATTTTCCCATTAGGCAAAGAGCAGGATCATCAAATTGTCCCTATCTCGAAAGCAATTCTAAATGTTCCTGGCAGAATTAGTGAAGCAGTTGCAAATTTGTACTTTGTGGCTCACGACGTACCGCCACTCGGGTTTAAATCGTTCTACATCATGAAAACCGACGTAAAATCGGGAAAATTATCACAACCCGTCCAAAATTCAGGGACAGCGTCCCGTTTACGTCGCGCCCGAGTAAGAAAATATCACTTGTAGAATGACAAACTGTAATTTTTCACTTTCTCATAAAATAGCACTCCGTGAATCTGAACGAAGACGGCCTACTAGAGTCAATTGACGACATCAAGATGACAACCGATTTTGGCTACTATGTTGGTTATGTTGGTAGCAATGAAATCGGTAATAGAACTTCGGGGGCTTACATTTTCAGGCCAGCGGGTAGCTTGAATCCCGTTCCAAAGCCCACTGCGACTATCTATTCTGGTAAACATTGGTCGTCGAGAGTGTTACGAAAATAAGCTGTTTGTGATTTCCCGATCGAATCATTTTCAGGAAGCGTTGTGAGTGAAATCCAATATGAGTACAACGACTGGATTAGTTCGGTAGTACGCAGTTACGATTCGGATCCTGTTCAAGTAGAAGTTCAATGGATCGTGGGTCCCATACCCATCGGGTAAATCTTTACAACACTTTAAACGTCCTTCGATAATAATAAGGCAAACATTTTTTAAATTACTATTTGTAGTGACGGCAAAGGCAAAGAGGTTGTTCACAAATTCATAGCTCAAGACATAGTGAACAATGGAGTCTTCAAAACTGACTCTAACGGCAAGGAAATGTTGGAGCGTCGACTCAACTATCGGCCCACTTGGACGTTAAAATTGGAGGAGCCCATCCCTGGAAATTATTTCCCAGTTCCAACGAGAATTTCAATTAAGGACGATAATTCGGCGTCAATTTCAATCATAACGGATAGATCTCAGGGTGGCAGCAGTCTTGAGAATGGTACCATCGAATTAATGGTATACACAGTGACCGAACTAAATCAACGCTTTCCATGAATAACGTGAAATTAATACTCGAACAGGTACACAGACGATTGTTACGGGATGACTCATTTGGAGTTGCCGAAGCTTTGAACGAAATTGCTTTTGGGCAGGGACTAGTTGCCGTGGGATCTCATTATGTATCATTTACCGATGAAGTTGACGCTCGAGTTATAAATCAAAACACGGTTTTAAAGCCTTGGCTATTCTTCAGTCCAACGCTGGGATTGTCATTTGAGTCTTGGAGAAATTCGTACAAAATGGTGGTAGGTTGTCGTGACTCGCATTCCTGTCTCAAGAATAAGTCGAATTATACTTTAGTGGTGTACATATTTCTAATTTTCAAGGCATCCAGCTTAAAAGACGCCCTACCGAAGAACGTTCAAATTCTCACACTCGAAGCCTGGAGTGAACCGCACTTGTACATTCTTCGGCTGGAGCATATCCTTGAATCTACGGACGATCCAAACAACCTCTCAAAAAATACAACCGTTCGACTAAATGTCAGTACAACTGCACGTGTCCCGGAAGGCAAAACATTAACGAAGCTTGTGTCTTTTTTTTTATTATTTAGAAACTATTTGCGGACTGGAACGTTGAGCAAGTCACCGAAATGACGCTCGGAGCGAATGTCAAGAAGTCTGAGTCCAAGAGATTCACTTGGAACGAAGACGGTGGAACCACCGCCGGCGCCGAGGCGAGTCAGCATTCTGCATTGAACCTTATCGTTTTAAGACCAATGGAAATTAGGACTTTTATTCTGAAAATGACTGCAAAGTTCGACACAAATAGGTTCAAATTTTAAAAGACCGCATCAACTTAACAACATTGACTCAGAAGAAAACAAAATCGTGATTTGGAGGAAAGAATTAAGTACAGACCGAAAACGTACGACTGTCTGGTGTCTGGTCGTTTTTTTTGTTGTTTTTTTTTTCTCTGAAACTTTTCTTCGACTCACAAAACCGAAAATCCACACCCTCCTCACCAGTGCCGACCTTGGACCTTTGGCGCCCCGGGCGAATCTTTTCACCAGCGCCCTCATAAAATCACCGTTCAGAATGAGCCACGATTTGGCGTTTTTTCTACACTTCTGCGCATCTTCTCATCGGTGAATTAGCTATTTGTCTCAATTTTAGCCGGGAGTTAGCGATTTTTCTCAATTTTTGCCGTACATTAGCGCTTTTTCCTAATTGACCACGAAGTTGCCTCCTAACCGCGGTTTGCCATTTTCCCAATTTTCTGTGAATTATCAAAAATTAACCTTCTTGTTTTTAACCGCAAATGAGCGGTTTTCCTGATCAAGCCACAAATTATAGATTTGTCAATATTTCAGCCCCGAATTAAGTTTTTCCCCAATTTTTGCCGCGAATTACCTCTAACAATTTTTCTGAATTTGGCCGCGGATTAGCGATTTTTTTACCTTTTGGCACGAAAGCCACGAATTGACGTTTTCTCCATTTAACCCTGATTTAGCGTTTTTTCCTCACTTCAGCGCTTCTTCTAAATTTTATCGGAGAATTAATGTTTTATCTCCATTTTCGATTCGGCGCGGATTAGCGATTTTTATGAATTTTTGCAGAGAATTCGTAATTCGTGTTTTTCTCGATTTTATCCGCTAAAATGAACGATTTTTATCAATTGCATCCATAAAGTAGCACTTTTTCTTAGTTTTAGCTGTAAATTAGTGATTTTTTTTCTTTTCGCTATGAATTAGTGCAATTGCTCAGTTTGAGCCACGAACTTATTGCGCTAATTAATGGCCAGAATCAAGAGAAATCACTTATAAACCGAGAGCTGGCGACAGTCTCATTCAACCGAAAGAACATAGTCACGAAAGGTATGCAAAATGATGGCATTTGACCCCCTTTTTACGAGTCCGGAAGTCTGCCATGCTTCATCTGGGGCCTAAGGATTTTATAGCTAATTTAAGTCCTTAATTTGGGACATGAATTTAACCAGAAGAACATAGTCCTGAAACTGGTCTTATTCGAAAGGATCTATGGAGATGATTACAAATATAATCGTCTGCCCTCGGTGGCCAGTAAACTCCTTAAATCAGAGATATTAATTAACCGGAAGAACTAAATCCGGAAAATGGTCTTTTGCTTCAGGTTTTATGTGGCTGAATACGAAAATGATCGTCTGCTGGTGTCTGCCTGGGGCATTTGCCCTCTGTGGCTCGCTAAACTCACGTAATTAGGGAAATTTTAATTAACCGGAAGAACATAGTCCTGAAACTGGTCTTATTCGATAGAATTTATGGGAATGATCACAAATATAATCGTCTGGCGACGTCAGCCTGGTGCATTTGCCCTCGGTGGCCGGTCAAACTTCCTACATCTACGGCGGCAGACGATCATAATCGTAATCAGCTCAATAAAACCTTTCGAATTAGACTAGTATCACGACTATGTTCCTCTGGTTAATCATTTTCCCTCTGTGCAGTTTTACAATTATTGCTGAAATTTTTGTAGAGCAGAATTGTTCAATAATTAGCCCAATTGCAGCAATTTCTATTGTTCGTGTAAACGGGCCTTTAACCTCACGAAGATATTTTTTTGAAGAGTCTTCCCGTGAAATTGGTTCTATTCAGAGCACTTTCACCATCCTCTATCACCGTACAACTTATTTAGCTTTTGTACAGCAACTTTTATCAAGCACGAAAAAAAAAAAAAAAAACTTTCTATACATGCCCCAAAAAACGTACCCCTACGTCCATAATCTGCCAGCCCGATACAATTGTCTGATTATTCCGGCTAAAACGTAATTTTCCTCTCCTGCTATAAAGTTTGAGTGGTCACATTACTGAAGAATGTACCTACAGTGTGCAATTTTATTTGTTTTAAACATAGTGAAAAAAAGAACTTCAACGACGTGAGAACACCACGTCTTACGATGCCGGGGTAAGGCATTTATTAAAAATGGCTCCCAACGTTTGCACGCCGGGTGTGTCCAATTCGTCGACGCCGTCGAATTCTTCCCTGCACCTTTTCATCCATTTCACGATGTTATCGTGTTGACTCAAGTCTACGCCAGTGACCTTGAAATTTGAAGATTTTTTTTTAAAAGCATAAAATATTACCGAATTTATTACGTAAGTATTTACTTGAAAACTCGTTAGAGTCGAGAAAAGGCTGTAATCGGCAATTGACAACTCATTGCCCGCAAAGTACTTATGTCCCTCTAAATAAGCGTTGACAACATTGACGCCGTCTTTGACGAGCCGGACGAGATCTTCGACCGGTTTTTTGACTTCGGCTTGTGAATAAAGGACGGGAAGCTGGTGCAGGTATAGTTTAAAAAAGTAAAATTTGTTTGCCCACGAAAAAACCAAAGAAACAAAAGTCGTGTGTTTTAGTACGTACGATGTATCCTAGCGACCATCTAGGGAACAGGGTTCCGTTAACGTAAAGCACTCTCTGGTGCACTAAGGCCTTCTTCTTGGGCTCTTGCGGGTACAACGCTGAACCTTTTGCGTAGGTTTCGATCAAATATGTCATGATGGCAAAACTAAGGCGTAAATAAAAATAAAAATGTGAATATTTGTGTTATTCTCTGAGCTGGTATACCTTTCAGCAATAACGAAGTCTCCATCTTTGAGACACGGTACTGAGTGTTGTGGGTTGATCTATACTCGGCGAAATGAAAATGAAACGTATATCACGCAGAATCACGTATATCATATCAATCACTTTTTTTTCTTCGTAGTTTCAGTCTTACCTCCACAAACTGCGGTTTCAGTTGTTCCTTATCCAGTAAATTGACGTTTTCCAAGTTCATTTTAAGGCCCAGTGCTCTAGCTAAAAGTAAAATCGCCCGAGAAGGTGGACTCGGTGGGATATAATACAGCGTAAGCGTAGAATCTGACATTTCCAGTCAAAGAGAATATTATATTCTGTGTTAAAATAACTCGAAGAGAGCGTTAAAACAACTGCCGAACGGTTTGGTCCTTGAATCCTTATAATCGGCCGCCCGGCTGCCGGCAGTATATTAGGCATGCGTGAAACTATTTGCCCCCCGCCCCCTTTCCCGCATTACGTAATTCCTCACCAAACCAATTATTACTATTTTTACTAGAAGTTTCAATCTCACAAATTCTTCGATAACCATGGGACAATAACATAATAAATTAAAATTATACTATACCTACCTAAATTACCTAATAAACAATTTAATACAAAGGGTAGTAGGTAATATATTTACTACAGCAAAGCGTTGTCAGCCCTATTTTCGTGTAAAAATATGGAAATCTGCTGTTCTTCATTTTTTGAGCCATCATCGGTGGAGTGATTTAGCATGTATCCACACCCCTTAACGCAAACAAGATAATAAATTATCAGCAGCAGTTTGTATTGCAGTGAATTGCTCAAGTTCTGCGTTGAACAATAAAAATCGTTTGCTTGTACGGTGTACACTACCATTGAAAATTGATTTGTTGCTCCTGATACATAAGAAGTCGAAGTCCTGCTGCAGCTGCTGATAGAACATGAAAAACGAGGAAGTTATTATTGTGGCAGCGACAGCGAATCAGGGGGGGGGGGCACTAGGGGCCTAATTATTTAAATTAGTATTTCTGATCACAATCAATATTCAAATTGAGCAAATTTGCTGGGTTTTGGGGGCCTGTTTCATTTTCACGGTATAATCTTCGGGCTTCGGTGAATGGATCAGGCGGGTGGTCCAATACGGGCTTCAATAATATCAACCAATATAGCTCCAAACCTTTACTTTACAGAGCAAACAAAGCCATTTACTCAAAGAAGCCCTGAGTGTTCATTAATTTAGCCTCTAGAAAAAGACCGTTGGCCACTAAAACAGCACGTTATTATTATTTTGGAATAACGGATCTCGGAATTCAACTGGGAAACCGTCAATTTCACTCCTGAAACCGGCTTCTCAGCCTAAATAACATTAAAAGCATACATAAAGCTGTACCCGTAGTAGCCTACTTTGTCTGTCTTCCCTCGTTGAGTTTCGTCAAAAGCGGACCGGTTTCGGCGGCTCGCCATCTTCAAAATTTGGTTTCCCAACTGAAACTCAGTGCTCGCTGATGTTGACCGAACGCTATCAATTGCACACGAATGAAATTTGACTCTGTTTTTATCAGGCTTATGTCAAAAGCTGGGAAGCGAAAAATAGCGTACGCAACTCGCGAGGGAGTAGAATTGCCTCGCTCGTTTTTTTTTTCTTCTACAATTCTACTTCCCTCACTCGTTGTGTAATAACTATACTATTTTTCCCTAATTCGGCGTATCGGTGGCCT
Organism: Corythucha ciliata; assembly: GCA_038030265.1. Classification (NCBI taxonomy): domain Eukaryota; kingdom Metazoa; phylum Arthropoda; class Insecta; order Hemiptera; family Tingidae; genus Corythucha; species Corythucha ciliata. The sequence goes on along the minus strand of CM075943.1, from coordinate 41,179,280 downwards.
GGCGATTTTCCTCCACTTTAGCAGCGAATTAGCGAGTTTTCTCCATTTTAGCTGCGATTTAGCAATTGTTCTCCATTTTGGCCGTGAGTTTGGCAGCGATTTTCGAAATTTTTGCCGTGAATGAGGAACTTTCACATTTTTCAAGCTCTGGTGTTTCTTGAAGAGGGCTCTTCCACAAGGCTTTTGCTCACATTAAACATTTAAACCAATCAAGGATTTTTTAAAAAAAATTGAGAGGGGGTTTGATTACGTAAAAGGTTATTCAATTAAATGGATGGTGAGGGGGGTAAGAAGCATTTTCAGGGGGAAAATTTTTCTTGTTATTTGTAAACAAAAAATGTTATAGTTCCCTCAGATGCTTCACAAGTGACCGTTGACGTCGTTTCCCCTCGCACCATCCATCGATCCCTTCTTGAAGAACTATAAATTTATGTAAAAATCACCGTTGATATCCTTCTGCCTATGTGCCAATTCACCGGTTTACTTTTCTCCCAAATCGGGCATTCATGCAAGTTCCCCATTCGTGTTTTTCCAGATTGAGGCCGCTAATGAGTGATTTCCCCCGCAGTTTTATCCGTGGATTTATGAATTAGCGCTTTTTTCCTTGTTTTACCCGTCTTCATACACTTTTTTAGCGCTTTTTCTCAGTTTGAGCCACTTACTAAGTGCGAACTGAAGCTGAGAATTGGTGTTTTCGTAATTTCAGCCGTGAATTAGCGCTCTTTCTGAAGAGCGCTAATCTCTTAATCTTGTACCGCCGTATAGGTCTGGGTTCAGGGAGTCGAAAAAGAGTAACAAAGAGGTACCTTTACCCCGTGATGTACATTTATTATTTACAGTGTGACTCACCTTTCCCCAGGCCCGACGGCTTGCGGTAGCGTGTACACGAGCTGGCGCAAAGGGCTGGTCACGAGGCTCCGGCCACCCCTGCACGGATGTGCGTTCCTGACTCCAGCCGTCAACTCGACTCTGTCCCCCTGACTATATGGAATCCCCCGGGTTTTATACTGAAATCCTGAGGACATGTTTGTAAAACCCTAAGTGTTGTGGATAACAAGCAGTTTCCTCAAGGATTTGTTGACGCTATCGGGCCATTCTCCCCCGCTCGCCCCTGAGCTCGCCGGGTTCACTCACGGAGCGGTGAATAATTCCCCGGATCGAGCTCCTCTTCTCTATAATATACTCGCACCACATAACGCCCTTTTCTAGGGCGTTACAATCTCTTCATTGAAGAAACCCTGATGATGACCAAGTCAGGTCGAAAATCGATTCGGTGTATCAATAAAACTTGTGGAGAGACAAAAAATGTTGAAAATCCCTGGCTCTTTCTAAACTTTATCCGCGAATGTTGACGTAAGATAAGAGCCGCTTGCTAAGCTCACTACATTACCAAACAAGGCTCGGGTTTTGACGTGAATAACCGGGTAATGTTGATTATCATCAACATGATTGTAATATTATTAACAACACTGTAACGTAATGTTTTATTATGTTTATTAGCCAAAATTGTTGGGTAATGGCGTTAATATCCAACCAATTTGGATGGTTATAATTACGTTATTAAGCGATTAAGAATGTCATTAACCTCATTTATAATATACCGTAGCAAAAAACCGCGCTTTTTAGGCCATTGGCTATTGTTTGTCGTCCGTCCTTCCACCCCGCTTGTTTTGCTAGGTGCGCCCCTTAGGATACAGCGCCCACAGGCGGTCGCCCAGCAGTCCCCCCCCCCTTAAAGCCGGCACTGCCAGTAAGGAGCCGTTGGCGCCCCTTTAAAATGGGAAGAACTGAGTGTTTCACGTTGACATTGGTTCAGCAGATTTCCTCGACTTCAGACGCTCGTTTCGACGCTCTTCCTTCGACTTCAGGGCAGTCGAATGAGCGAACACAGTCTGCAATGACAGGCGGCCACTGGAAATGATCCAAAGCGGTTTTTAGTTAAACTTTTACTATTTTCACCGAAGAATTGAGAAGGGGAAACCTTTATCAAGTTTTAGCGAGTTTAACAGTGTTGAAATTTTTCCTGGGCATGGTTTTTATGAGTCCCTCGGGCAATGCTATATTGACTAGTACAGCCGTCCCAGTATAACGTGTCATACGGTAGCCAAAAATGAGCCTTTTTCATATAGCTTCGTCCAGCGGCGTAACAAGGTGAGCGAGCACCTGCTGGGCTCACCAAAAATCCACCCCTCCTCTTCCCCTTCAAGACTGGTATTATAGTATTTAGTATTAAGGGTTGTCAACCTTTTGGGTTCGGAGTACACCGATGGCATTGGGAGGACCAGTGAAGTGACAGACCATCCCCGCATTGCCAAATACACTGGAGGTGTGCTCAAACGACCGTATCAGCGTTTCTGGCAGTGGCAACATGATCTCAGTGAAATTGGGGTTTGAAATGGTGAAAATCCGCAAAACAGGGGTGCAAGGCAACAGGGTCGTACTACAATTTCAACATCAAACTTATATTATTTGTCCTAATTTTTACGTTCTTAAATATTTTAATTGACAATTCAAGCTAATTTATACATAATATTATGTTCCAACTAAATGTAAACATTATTTACACTGGGATCTTAAAAAACATAAACAACAATTAATCTGACTAGGAGAAAAGGCTTTAAAGCCATTCATAACATCTATGACCGTGTTTTAAAAATATTCTCTAGAAATGTTACAAAAATACTGATAAAATTTGATATTATTTTATTTGTAAGCTAACTTTCGTAAAATTTACATCCATGCGTAACAATGTTCGGGTAACTTTTCTTAGTAACTATTAGATTAGGGGGCGGGGATAGTAAATAAAATAAAAACAATACATTTCGAGCGAGACCTCGGTATGCTTTAAAATAAACTAAAAAACAATAAAAGTAATATAAAAACAATTAAAACCCAATCAAAATGCAACACTTGATATGTTGTAAAAAAAATTTTTGTTCACTTGGAAAAACAAAACGTTCGTTTGATTCCACAATAGTCGGACAAAATGTTCCAATCGTAGCGAGGGTGAGACTACTTTTACGGCAGATACATCGGTATCACCGGTGGTAGATTTCTCTCACCCTCGTCCCCTGTGAAAATACATTAATTTTTTTAAAATGGAGTTTCGACATAGAATAAACGTTAATATTTTACCCTGTCATGGATGGCTTTCGGGGGAGGGGCCGACTGTTGTCGCTGAATGGAATGAAAATAAGTCGTTTGTCGTTCGAGCGACTTTCCTCATAATTTTTCCAGACGTGATGAGACGACCGAAGCCCTCTTGATGTGAAAAGGCGTATCCTGAGCGGAGCGAGCGTCGAACTCTGCGAGCCGACGGCGTTCGCATTATGTCCATACTGTGTTTGGACCTTAGAATGAGGGGTTGTTTTAGTTATTTTCACAGTTGAGTGGTGTGGGGGGGGTAGGGGGGCGGGTACCTCATTGTCATCAGTCGTTGTTTCAAACGGACACGATCCGATAGATTGGGGAATACATCAACGAAGAAGAACCTGTAGGCCAGAACGGGTACAACCAACACTATGACGGTTAGAATCGTCGTCAACCAGAATGACGGTTGAGATAATGCCTGGTGAATGGGTTGAAATAAGCAAAAATACGAGTCAAATGAAGTTTCTAAGCGTTACCATTGGTAGCGCGCCATAATAGGCGCCAAGAAAAATTTGATTGGCGCTTATATCAAGGACAAAGTACCAAATCAGAGACCCCCAGATGGTAATATGATTAAAAACAGTCCAGTAAGCAGTGTCTAGTGAGACCTTGAAAAAATATATTATTACTATTTAAATTTTATTATTATAGTCGAGTAGGACGTACCTGCACCGTAACAACAATCACAAGAATAGTTGCGACAACGGTGCCTAAAAGAAGATTGTCCGACAATCCCAGACCAGCTGACGTCACTTCATCCACGTAGGTTCCTAATAAATAGTGAGCAATAAAACGATGTTCCGCATAATGAAAATAAAATATTGAAAGCCCACCGTAGGGGATGAGAAATAGAATGCAAGACGTGTAGAATCCGTAAAGAGCGCTCTTTAAAAATTCCATTTTGTTGAACAAAAGATTCATATGCCCGGGAGAGTACAAAAGCGGGTACTGAACGCTGTTACTGTCGTTGACGTCTTGATCGAAAACTCCGATCGCTAGAACGGGCATGGACGTATAGAAAAGATTGTAGACAGCGATGAACATTGGATCGAACACCGTCTATACAAAGGAAAAAAATTAAACGAGTGCTGAAATCGCCTCACAACTTCGAATGTTCACTCACCTGAGCGGAAAATCCGCAGAAAAACGCGTACCAAAAATGACACAGCGTGAAAGCAAAATTTTTGTAGAAGAAATATCTGAGAAATTTGCACATTCGATAGTAAGACCATCGTCCATGGACTAAAAGGAGTCTTTCGAGGAACCTAAACTGAGCGATTGAATAGTCAGAGGCGAGCATGGCTTGATTACCTTCCATGCCGCTGATGCCCACTCCGATGTGAGCGGCTAAAAAAAAAAAAAAAAAAAATACATTTTTTAGCCTTAAAATTAATGTGCAACCAACTAAATTGAATCTTCTGAATACCTTTAATCATGGAAACGTCGTTAGCGCCGTCACCAATGGCCAGGCAAACCGCTTTCTTGGTTTTTTTGATCAATTCCACTACCATGGCTTTTTGAAGAGGGGTAACTCGACAACATATCACAGATTTGCCTGCGGAACAAATACAAACAATTATTCATTTTGGGTGGACGACCTTTCAACTCCCGAGAATCGAAGAAGGACGTGTGCCCGCACGGCGGCAATTCATCCTGGGCCGACCGGTGAAATGGCTAAATTATAGCGCTAATCTCTGGGACTAAAAGTAAGAAAAATTCGATTCACGGAAAAACGCTAATTCGCGACTAAAACACAGATAAACCTGTCGATCCTTGTTAAAATTCAGGAAAAGCATTTGTTCGTGGCTAAAATCGAGAAAAAAAGCTAAAGTGATGTTCTTGAGGAAATTCTGTGGCTAAAATTAACAAAATATGCTCTAATCAGTAGTAAAAAGTGAGCAAAATCTGTAATTCACGGTAAAAAAAAAAAAAAACACAAATTCACGGATAAAATTAAGATAAGGCATAAGGCACTATACGTCCTGGTTTTTGGAGGCCCCTTTACCGCTAAAGTTGAAAAAAAACTAACGTGACGGGTTTGGGGTAATTCTGCGGCTAAATTTGAGAAAATAGCGCTAATTATATGGGACCGAAAGTTTAAAAAGTCACTAATTCACGGTAAACATTGACAAAACACTATTTCGCGGCCAAAATTAAGGTGAAACGCTCTTTCGCGCCGAAAATTGAGAGAAAGAGCCAATTCACGACTGAAATCGACAAAAAACCGATGACCTGCGGCGAAAATAAAAAAAGCTCTATACATCAGTTTTTGAGCCTTTTACGGCTAAAGTTATAGGGAAAAGCACATAGGGAATGGTGTATAGTGCTAAACTGAGAGAAAAATCTCTAATTCGCGGTTGAAACGGTAGAAAAATCTCTAATTCGCGGCTAAAGTTAAGAAAAACCGGTTGTTCGCGGCTAAAATTGTGGAAAAGCGCAATGTTGTGCGAGGCCGTATTTTACGGTTAAAATTGAGAAAAAAATGATAACATGGTGTTTTTGCGGCAATTCATGTGGATAAATTGAAAAAATTACGCTATAATGTGTGGGACAAAAAGAGAGAAAAATCGCTAAATCGCAGTAAAAATGGGGAAAATACTGAAAATTTGCGACTAAAATGTAGAAAAAGTGCTAATTCGCAATGAAAACGGTTCGTGGCTAAAACTGAGAAAATACTGTGGTTCGTGGCTTAATTGAGAAAAACACTAATCCGCACATAAAGAGAAGCTTTGGAAATTCACTGTTCTCGGTGGTAACTTCACGACTAACAACGAGACAAAGTGCGAATTTGCGGCTAAAATGAAGAAAAAGCGCTCATTCACATCTAAAATTTGGCTGAGATAATGTGCTAACTGCTAATTCACTTCTAAAGCGAAAAAAAGTTCTAATTCTTGGCTAAAATCGAGAATATCTCATATTGTAGACTAAAATGTGTGTGAAAAGCGCTAACTGTGAAAGAGCGCTCATTCATAGCTAAAATTGAGAAAACGCCAATTCATTGATAAAATCGAACAAGCTGCTAATTCGCGACTAAAATTTAGAAAAACCGCTAAAAGTAAACGACTAAAAGTAAAGTAAAAAAGGCGTGGCCAGGAAGTGCCTCATCTTTAGTAAAGAGCAATGACGGCTCTGATTAAACACTAATTCGTGGCTAAAATTGAGAAAAAGCTGTACGTCGAGGTTTTTGGATGCCCTTTCACGGCTGAAATTGAGGAAAAGTGCTACAGTGGTGTTCTTGGGGGAAATTCTACGGCTGAAATTGGGGAAATAGCGCTAATCTGTTGCGAAAATTGAGAAAGATGGTTAATTCACGACAAAAGAACAACAGCGCACAGCATTCAAGCGCTTGTTCGCGGCTAAAATTGAAAAGAGCCAATTTCCACCTTCCCAATAAACACCAAAAGTTACTAAAACGTGTCTGTAACGTTGATTTGTTACACTTGAGTTACAGTTACTAAAGGGGCCTTACGGAAACGTTTCTGTGAATCTGAGTAAGAACGTTTCTAAAACGTCGATGTCAAAACGTAATTGAAACGTTACTTCGTGACTTAAATATCACGGTGGCAAGGGTAACGTTACAGCATTAAAATGTATTAACGGTTCAAAAACGTTGAACACCAATAGATAGTAAAACGTTTCTGTGAAGTTTGTTTGTTACACTTGCGGGTAATCGTTAATATGGGCCTTACGAAAACGTTTCCGTGAATCTAACTAGGGACGTTTCTGAAACGATAACGTCAAAACGTAATTGAAACGTTACTTCGTGATAAAAATGTCACGGTGGTAAGGGTAACGTTACGGTACTGCCACTGTCTTCAACTTTGGTAACTGGTAAAAAAAAATTATTGCGGAGGAACGTACTGAATGAGGAAGTAATCATGTAAAAACCCCTAAAAACCCTAATTCACGGTTAAAACTAAGAAAAAGCGCTGGTTTGCGGCTAAAATTGTGGAAAAGTACTAAGTCGTATGGGAGGGCCTTTATATTTACAGCTAAAATTGAAAATAAGTGCTAATTCGAGCCTGTAATAGTGAAAAAGTGCTGTGTCGTGGTTTTCTGGATGCTCTTCAACGACTAAAGTGAATTACAAAATCGATGTCATGGTGCTCTGATAAGTCCACTGCTGAGATTGAGAAAAAAGCTATTTTATGGCTATAAATATGTGAAAATGGCTAATTCGCGGCTAAAATTAAGAAAAAGCGCTAATTTGCTGCTATAATAGAGAAAAGTTGCTAATTCACGGCCGAATATAGAAAAAGTGCCGTAGGCTTGAGGCCCTGTCCTGTACGTGAGCGGATTTCAGCGTTTAGCGTTTTGAGCGTTTTCATAGGAAAACGCCCGTAGTGTTCTAACTGTGCGTTTACGATGAAAATCGCGCTACCTCTACAAACTCTTAACCCGCTAAAATCGCGTCAGTCGCGCCTCACGAAGACAGGGGGGGGGGGTCGTTGATAATTCGACCCCGGGGCCTGGTATAGGTGTAGGTCCCTTCCCGTGAAACGTATTAGCCGCGCAATACTGAAGCCCATAAACAAGAAAAATTGTCACAAAACTGTGCAATTACCCGCAAAATCGAAACAGAAAACGGGCTATTCATCACAAAGAGTTTCAGCCCGTCTCTAAAACTCTGTCCAACCTTCATAGAAAAGATAACACCCTTCCCTCCCCGCTTACACACACAAATTCGTCCCATTATCCTGTAATCACCAGCACCTCTTCAAAAATAATAAAACTTACACATTGTGCTGACTTCGAGGAACATTTTTTCAACCTGCGGATGAAATACGTGAACCAGAGAATGCCCGTTGATGACAAGAGCGAATAAGAGACTCGTGTCTTCTTCACTTTCTGGTTTATATTCCGCATCGCTGCAACAAAACAATTAAAAAATAAAATTTAACGTTATTTTTAGTATGAAATCAACGGTTACACCCTCACCTGAACGTTATTATTGAAATACTGGGAGGGTGCCGCGTGTTATTATTCTGCTGAGCCATCGGATGGCCGCCCAATAGAAGCGTGTCGCGACATTTGGCCAATTGTTTGGTCACTTCTTCAATCGTGTGACCGTCGACCACCATCACTTCCATTTCATCGGTGAGTAATTGACACGAGTAACCGATATTGATGGCGGTTTCTGTAAAATAATGGTTTGAAAAAAATAACCGAAAAAAACTGTTCGGAATGAGGATTTTACCTTGTTTGTCACCGGTGAGCACCCAAATTTTAATGCCAGCGGCGATCAATCGAGAAATGGTCTCTGGGACGCCCTCCTGAAGCTTATCCTCAATGGCGGTAGCCCCTAATTAAAAACATTAAATAAAAATCAGGAAAACTTTTTTCGGATACCACTTACCGCTACGCCAATTTTCTCTTACCGACTAGAGTTAAATTATTTTCGATCTCCTCGTAAATTTCGGCTAATTTTTCCTCGCGGTTCTCAAGTGACACTGCCGCCTCGTGATGCCTCGCCTTCCACGACTGGAAATAATTTTCGTCCAAATCCCTCACGGCTAAACACAGTGTTCTTAAGCCGTCGCTGGCGAATTTCTAAATAAAAGTCGGGATTGAGTAAAAAAAAATGCAACGGGGTTTCTACATATTTGTTTTCTGTCTGAAATCTCACGTTTAAATGCTCCTGCGTCAATCTTTTAATGTCGTTATTGCCCTCTCGAAGCCTCTCGTAAATCACGTTATCCGCCCCCTTGCAGTACAGTCTTATTTTTCCGTTATGCTTTAATATCACAGACATTCGTTTTCTAATATTGTTGAAATCGAGAATGCAGAGAAGGTCGTGAACTTCTTTTTCTCCGAGCACCTTTTATAACGCAGAAAAACATACGTCAGTCGCTTTCAAGTTTTTTTTATTGTGGTGGAGGAAGAAGGGGACATTGCGAATTGTATCGATCAACAAAATGCTCGCTACCTCCAGGAATTTAAAGTTTAATTACACTCTGCCCCTCTCGCCAACAACACACCTCGGCACACCCACGCAACAAGAAGCTAAGCAAATGTGTGTCGACTTAACGCAAGGGAGTATATAATTTTGTTTTATGTAAATGTTCTGGCAATTATATAGGAATAATCGATTTAGAAGGGAAGTGCAAAAGTAGGCCAAGCTGTGTTTGTTTCTCGTACAATTTAAATGAGGCGTAGGTATAGGCATTAGTGGGATTTAACACGAACGGGTGGGGTGACGTGAGACCGGTCAAAAGTAACGTCATTTTAGCCGGTTTCTCTCGAAATTTTCACCACGTGGGCTCACCAAAGTCACGAAGCCGCAATTTCGAGTAAATGGGCAACGACAGCTTGCAATAGCTCGTTTTGGGCCGGTTGCATTTGTCAACTGTCCGAGGAGCTCATAAAACGCTAAAAGAGGCTCAAATTGAGGGGGGAAAAAATCTAGATATATTTTCGATCAGACATCTAGAAATCGGTTTTTTGAGGGCCAAATCCGTGAAATTTTGTTTTTCAATGAGCAAGAAGTGTGATATTTGGGGTTTCAGGCTCTGATTTAGGGGAATATCGTCCCTAAAATAGCCAACCCCACAAAATTAGATTTTTTGGGGTCAATCTATTAAATTGTGTGTCTTAAAGAGCGAATCCCACGAGTTTGGAATTTCTGCAGCCGAATCCACATTTCTTCCATAAAACAGCCAACCTCTCGACATCGGTTTTTTGGAGCAAACCGTGAAATGTGATTTTTAAGGAAATTTCGCTCATAGGAGAGCCAATCATGCGGAATTAAATTTTAATTGAGTCAAAACCAGAGAAGCTTTGGTTTGGAAGGAGCCGAAAATGTGGATTGGAAATTATTTTGGACATTTTGGTTTGGACAATTTTGGAATTTTTGGTTTGGACAATTTTGGAATTTTTGGTTTGGAAAATTGTTGTTGAATGAGCCAAGACCGCGAATTTGCGTTTACGAAAGGCGCGAAACCCTTGAAATTTTAAGGCTGTGGATCTTTTCTACAAAAATAATTTCGCTCATTAAAAACAATTTCGGAAAGCGCTCTCGCCCAAAATAGCAAGTTATTCGTGGAAAGCCATAGCAAAAATGGCAAGGGGACAGCCAATGCTGCGGTAGCGCTGCTTTAAAATTCAAATATCGTGCTGCTGACCCATTCAACAAACGATGTCGGGGAGTCGGCTCATTCAAACCCAACTCGGCGTGGCTGAGACTGCGGTTTCCTGAATGAACAAAATTTCGCGGGGCTGCAGCCTACCTGAAACCCCGAATTACCCGGAATCAGCCCGTTAAAAACCAGTTTTGAGGGATGTACACACCCCCCCCCCCTGCCACCAAACAATTTCGTTGCATTCGCTGCATTTAAAACGAAAAAATTGAGCCAATTCAAAATGCAGCGTTGGTCCATTCGAATCCAATGTAGTGGGACTGACTCAACCCCTCCATCCTCCAACCATCTTGATTTTCCGTTTAGATCGAGCGGGGAGAAGGGTCCCTTCCGCATGGGAGGGATGTGCAGTACAGTCCCGACGAAGTGGCGAGGGGGGCGGACCTCAATGGGTCCCCGTTTCAGAGGGCCGGAGGCCCCCCCCCCCAAAAAAGCTAAAAAATGAAAAAAGCGTTGATTCACGGCCAATATTGAGGACCATCGTTTAATTTGCGGTAAAATTAACAAACATTTACCAATTCCAGGTATCTGAAGGCAACTTTGCGGCTATACTAGGGAAAATACGCTAACCGCCCTTAATAGGCGGTCAAAATTGTGAAGGCGCGCTAGTATGTAATCTTGAGGCTAGTACGCACATACGAGGCAAAAAAAGTTCGGGAAAAGCGCTAATAACATTCTAGGCTGAAATAGGTACCAAAAAAGCGTCAGTTCATAAAACGTGGAAAAAACACCATACTTCCGTTCCCGAAGGGAACATGGAAGTAAAACGCTAACTCGTGGACCAAACCCGCTGATACTCGGCTAAAACTGAAAAAAAAAACGCTGAAACTTGAAAAAGAGCGCCAAAGTATAGCTATAAAATTGACGAAAAGCGCTCATTTCCAGTTAAAACGAAGAAATAGTTATTTATTGTACAATATTTGAATAATCGAGGCAACTTCGCGACTAAAATTGCAGAGAAAAAGCGCTAACTAACGTGGATGAAATGAAAAAACACTAATTCGCGGTTAAAATATTTAAAAAAACGACAATTTTCAAATCAATTTGAGAAAATCCTTCGGAGCTCTGGCCAAGCCTTCGGAGCTCCACTGCGGTCGGACCCAGGCGGCTCAAATTGTCGATTTCAAGACATTAATAATCGATTACGACCAATGTACTTATGCCCCTAATGGAAAATAAATTATTATTTATGTTATCATGATCCAACTGTAGAAAATGCGCTAAGTCACGGCTAAAATTGAGTCAAATTCAAATTTGTAATTCTCTGTTTAAAATCGACTAAAGCACAGCAAAAATTGTAGAAAAGCCATGACTGCGGCTGAAATTGATTTAAAAAAACGTAATTTCACGGATGTATTTTAGATTATCCGCTAATGCGCGGCTCAAACTGAGGAAAACCGCTAATTCCTGGCTAAAATTGGAATCGTAAACGCATATTCGGAGCTAAACTTTAGAAAATGAGCTAAGATGCGGTTAAAAAGCAATCATCCGCAGTTAAAATGGAGAAAAACGGCTGAAATTGAGGAAACGCGGTAATTAGCGGCTGCAATTGAGAAAAAGCGCTAATTCACGACATAAATCGGGAAAAAGCGCTAATTTGCGGCTGTTGCTGGAGGCAAGTCTGGGGCTAAAATTCAGAAAAAGCCATTATTGAATGCAACGTTAACATTATGTTCCTTGTTTATTTACAGACTAAGGGGCCTCATATAGATATTTCCGCCCCCTGGCTTCGGTAGGTGTTGGTCCGCCACTATGGGGATGTGCAGGCCAGTGAATTTTCGCCTCTGAATACTGCAACTCCCTGTGACGCTCATAATGCCCGGCAACTCTCTTAGATTATTTAAGTCGTACTAATCGATCCGAAATCCGATCACTCAGCAAAACAGATTCATCGCATGACGCCAATTTAATCCTCGTATAATAACTCGTCAGGAAACCGTTTTCGCTAATAAGTTGGGTGGTAAGCTGTCACACAGATTTCAAGCTCACGAGTTCAAGTAACAAGGCCAACCCCTCCCCCCTCTTTCCTTTAGGTCAATGCCGTATTGGGTGTAACGAGGAAAACTCACCTCAATGGTTATACTAAACGGAGTTCTAGCTCTAAACACGTAGCCGAAATTACGGGCGGCCGATACGAGAGCCGATTCATCGGGCGATTGAGCCTGATAAATGAGTTTCCCTGGAAAATAATTTATCGTCCGAAAAATTAATTATCGCCCCCCGCGACCAACCCTTTCAATTAAACTTACCGTCTCTTTCAGCTGGCATGACCGTGTGACAGAGCGCTAAAATCTTAAAGAAATCGTCCACTTTTTGATCTTTCTGCTCGCGAACTGAACGAACGAGACTTTCGTCGTAGAAACGGAATTCAGGCTCGTAGTCGGGGTTGAATGAAAAGTCTACGTGTTCTGAAAACTGTAACAGTTTTATTGTTGAAGGAGGAGAAGAGGGGGTCATGTTTAGTTAGTCATTTTTTTAAAAAGGCAGTTTTAACTGATTTTTAGATCAAGGTAAATACTTCGTTTGGTTCTATTATTTCACCGGTGAACTTGTCAAAAACTTCTCCGTAGCAATTACCGGCTATAGAGCATTTATTGAAAGTCATTATATTCTATGAAAAAGAATAACAGGTTGTCAGATTTATTCAGAATTTGACAAAAACTGTAGTTGAGGGGGGGGGGGGCTCACCTGAGTTAAAGTACCAGTCTTATCTGAAAATATATAATGTATTTGACCGAGTTCTTCATTTAAAGTTGTGGTCCGAGCCTTCGCGTACATGTCTTTCTTAGGGCAGTACATCTTCTGGTCCCAGTTTATGAGAAAGCTTTGCATTAATCTTATAACTTCGACGCTATGGACATAATCATCAATTTTAGCGATTTTTCAAGCCCACCTCCCCCCTCTTTACCATTCTTCTTACCTGACGTAAAGAGATATTGGCACCACGGTGTTGAGCACTATAGCATAGGAAAAGAAGACGAGAATTGATATGACGGTGGCACCGGCAACCGGCTCGCTTGGTACTAGTTTATCCCAAGGGAGATAGACTTGAAAATAACGGCCGGTAACTGTTTCCCATACGCCGCAGGCGACGGTACAGAAAAGGCAGATAGAGATCAAAAAGAACACTATCTGTAAATGATTTTGAGAGGAAACGATTGAATAAGTGTAAGATATGATAGGGAAAGGGGTACGAATAGCGTTGAAATAATACCCCGATTATTATAAAATTTAGTAGTTTGTCGATACTCGTGCGTTTAAATTTTGTTTTTCCAGAATTTTGCATGAGCTTAGTGTCTTTACCGGCGAATATCACGAGACCGTAGCACCAATCGGTGTTCCTTAAAACGCAACCACGAAGCATTATCTTTTCGTTGTCTAAAGGGTACCTGAAAAACAACAAAAATACTGTTTAAATTGCGTTTTTTAACATATTATCGACCTAGAAACCTTTGGTCTTTCCAAATCAACGCTCCGTCGAATTTATTAAGGAGATTGTTGGGGGGTTCGCAAATGATTTCACCGTCGAAACTGCCCAGAAGCGCTTCATCCTGACCCATTACGTAGGTTTCAGGGAGACATTGTCTAGATTTTAAATTGGTCTCCCTGTTCAAGGGATGGTTTTGGGAGGAGGGGAGAATTAATACAAATGAAAACAGTCGGGGAAAAACGTGATTTTCGTGTACCCGTCAAGCTCGGCCGTTTCAATAAAGCACAACCCGTTGGGCTCGCTCGTACTCAACAGAAGAACATCCGCCGCCACAAATTCATCGCTGTCCATTCGAATGACGTCACCAACTCGAACTTGCGACCATTTACCCTGTACAAGTCGACCATCGCGAATGGCGTACGCTTTACGATTATTGACGTGACGATCGCTTGAATGTCTTTCCTTTAAACGAAACAAATCGGTGAAACTCCCCCTCTCGAACAAAAAAAAAACATATAGTTTGCAATGTGTCTTACGTAATCGTCGTAAGCGTCTTTAATGGCCGTCAAACAGAGCACACCTATCAACGGGACGGCCGTTGTTATAGGTGTTAGCGATGAAATGACGTTGATCATTTGCAAAACCATGAGACATAAAAAGTAGAAATTGGCTAGCCGCTGAAACTGTTCGAACAGATTCAGCGGCAGGAATGTCACCAAATTGTACTTGGATGTTTTGATGTAGTTGTTCTAAAAAAAACAAAAAAACAAAATATTCATATTTTAATTATGGTTTCGCGAAAGTATGACGTCAGCCAACAAAGATCCACAATTTAACTGAAAATAAATTCAATAGGTATAACAACAACGCATCGAGCCCATTGTCTTCCCCTCACCATCTACGAATCCACCGGGCTGTCGGTGCCAGTCTCAACCATCAACATAACTTGGTAACTTATTCTTAACATAAAGATAGCCCGAAATTAAGTTTCAGAGCCGCTATAAGCGAACCAAAATATTCATTTTATCACAACAAACCATTTTGCTTTCAATCTTAGCAGCTCAGCATCAAGCGCGCGAATCTTCCCCTCCCCAGGGGCGGATTTAAGGTAAAATGTTTAGAGGGGCTTAGCCACGAGCTCGCGATCCCCCCCCCCCTCGCATATCAAGTCAAATTCCAAATTTTGTGGATTTTTGCTCTCAGAACGAATTTCGAAGGTTTTCCTCGCTCAAAACGCCAATGTCACAGAATTGACTCCCTAAAAAGCCAATTTGCACCGGGTTGACTCTTCATGAATGCAATTCCGCTCATTAGACACTTTCGATGTCCGAATATCACGGATTGAACACACCGCAAAACCTAATTTCGTGGTTTTGGCTACTTTAATAACAAAATTTGCCGGTTTGGCACTTTTTGAGACCAATGTCGGATTTCGTAGGTCAGGAACCAATTTCGTGGGGCTGGCTCCCTTAAGACAAGCCAATTTAACGGGATTTCACACCTTTTTAAAGGATAAATGAGTGTACTGGCTCAATTTAAAGAGACATTTCATTGCTCTGGCAGTTTTTGAAAACAAAATGTCGCAGGGTCCAGACGCGGATCAAGATTTAGTCAAGGGAGAGGCTTATGAAATTGTGTCCTTCCTCCTTCGCTCTAATAAAAATGGCTTGCTTTCAATTCACTGCCTATTCCCACCTCAAAACCCCTTAAAAATGGCCAAACTGGCAATTACCGCTCTAAAAAAAAGGCCAACGGATTTCACGCGGTCTAAAAGTGGCTAGACTGACGCAGCCCTGAAAATGCATGAAAAGATCATGAACCCCGCTACGAACGAAGCTGGCTAAATCTTCCATTCACGAGCTACAACTGGCTAAAACTAGCGATTCCCGCTCTAAAAGTGGCCAAGCTGACGTAATGCGATCTAAAAATGCGCAAACTAGCAACTCACGCTCCGCAAATCCCTAAACAGACAATTCCTGCCCTAAATATTGCAAAATACCATTTGCACGCCAAGAATGCCCAAACTGACCGTTGGCTGACTGAGCGTTGGCTTGACGGGACTATAATTGCGTCCTTAAAAAAGCAAAACTGACGATTCGCGCTTATTATAAATGGCCCAACAGACTTTACCTAAAAATGGAAAAACTGACGATTCATGCTCTGAGAGTATCACATTGGCTATTCATTCTCTATAATAAATGACTATGCTGAAAATTTGCGCCCTAGAAATGGCAAGCTGACCATTCGCACCCCATAAATGGCGTGACGGACTATTCGCACCTTGGAAAATGGCAGAACTGATTGTTTGCGTTCTCTAAATGGTTAAACTACTAAATCACGCAATGAAAATGCCAAAACTGAGTTCGTAACACACAATTGACTAAAATGACAGATTCATGCCCTAGGAATGGCCATACTCGCAGCGTTAAAATTGGCAAACTGGTTATTCACGCCCAATAAAATTGGTAATGCGGCCTACGATGAATGGTTAAACTGACAATACGCACTTTGAAAATCCTTAATCAGATGATTCATGTTCTGAAAATGGCAAAATTGACCATTCGCGCGTCAGAAATAGCCATACTGAGCCTTCAAGCCTTGAAAATGTCTAAACTGAAGATCCTTGCCTTAAAAACTGGCACCAGCAATTCACGGTCTAAAAATGGCCTGACTGATCGTTTGTGCTCTACGAAGACTAAACAGACGACTCGCGCCTTCAAAGTGGCTATCTGCACCCAAAAAATGGCCAAACGAAGCGATAAACTGACCACTTGCGATTGCGCACCGAGCATGGGACGACCTCATCGAACCCCTCCACCCCCCACCAACCAGCGTTAGCTTCATGGACTGGATAAACTTTTTGATTTGATTTGAAACTATAAATTGCTATAAAATTGCTTGATTGGCAAATCACGCCCTAAAAAAGGCTAAATGTGCTAATCCGTGCCAGTGAAATGGCGAAACTTACCATTTGTAGTGCAAAAATGAACAAACTGAGCCACCACGCCTGAAAATGACTAAAAATGCAGACGATTTGTGCCCTGAAAATAGCCGAACTAATAGTTTGCGTCTTGGAAGTGCCTTAACTGACGATTCATGCCATTAAAATGCCAAATGTGACTTGCTACTACTTGCTGCTACTTGCTACGAGTTGGGCCTAAAAAAGCAATTTCACATCAATTTAATTTCGAAAAATGGCGAATCTAGTAATTCATGCCTTGTAAATTGCTGCACTAACCATTCGCACCTAAAATTTACTTTACGGACGATTCTCCCCTTGGAAATCGTCAAACGGACTATTCACGCCCTAAAAATGACTAAAATGACGATTCGCGCCTTGGAAATGCCTTAAATGACGACTCGCGCCTTGAAAATGGCCAAAAATGCCATTCCGGGCCATTGAAAATGGCTGAACTGACGATTCGTGCTCTGAAATAACCAAACGGCTAAAAAATTTAAATCTTCAAAGTTTCGGTCTAAAAATGGTCAAACGGGTCATTCGCGCGAGGATTACGAGGTTTTGCATCGGAGTACTAGAAACTACATACCAATATCGTTGTTCAAAACTGTCTATTTTGTTCTAGAAACTGTAAATTTCGTTCTCGAAACACGGCCAATGTCTATGTTCTGAGGGGGGGGGGGGTCCCAAAAAGCTTAGAAATATAGAGAAATTGGGATTTTTAGGTTCAATGCTCTTGGGTGTATACGTGTAGGAACGGGATTTTTTGGAACGATCTTTCCTGTCCCGACCAAAACGCCTGTAAAACGGGTCGACAGAGCCGAAAAAATGGGAAGTTTTGCCTTGTCATTGGTTTTGGACGATTTTTTCATGACTCCGGAGTAGCGGAGAATCGAGGTAAGACGTGTGCACCGTTCATAGAGAAAGCTTACGAACAAGTCCTAGTCTGAAATTGTGGGAAAACGCTAATGCCCAGTTTTTGTATTAGGCGTCTAAAATAGAGAAAACGCGCTAATGTGCGCGGAACACACAAAATTGAGAAAAAGTGCTTATTCGCCACTGAAACTAAAAATAGCGCTACTTCACGAGTAAAATTTAGAAAAAGCCCTGATTCACGGCTGAATTGGGAAAAAAGTTAATTCGCGGCTATAACTGAAAGCGATTTTTCTCAGTAAAAATTGAGAAAACACTAATTCGAGACCAAAATTTGAAGCTATAACTTCCTGACCAAAAATTGAGAAAAAATCACTAACTAGCTGTTCACGGTAGACCTTTTTTATGGCTAGAATTCAGGAAACAACACTAATGGTGCTATTACACATAAGAGTAAATCTCGAGAGTTGAACTCTCAGAGAGTGCCAGGTACTGTCAGGCGGAAGGGGAGGGGAGAACTCTCTGGCCCGTTTAGACTGGCGATTTAAGATCTCGCCACAAAAAGCGCATTTTTTGCGCTCGTGAGCACAAAAAATCTCAAATGTAAACGCAGCTTAATGTGCAATGGGGCAAGTCAACGGCTAATGCTAAGAAAATAGCCGCTCATTCGCCGCTAAAATATTGTGAAAAGCGATCATTCATGGATAGCTTTGAAAAAAGTCGCTAACTTATAGCAAAAATAGAGACATAGTGCTATTTTCCTTAAAAATTGAGAAAACGCTAATTCGTTAGTCTGTGCAAGAAATATCGTGACTAAAGTATAGGAGAAAGAGCACGAATTAACGGCCATAAGTCATAAAATCTCTTATTCACGCATTCGCTTGGCTAAAATTGGAAAAAAGCGCTCACCCTAAAAACTAAAATTAAGAAAACGGCAATTTGCGGTTCATGCTCAAACTCACTCAAACGCTCAAATTGCGGTTCGTGTTCAAAACCGAATCTAAGGAAGTGCAAAGGGGTGCAAGAGCCTCTGGCGGCCGGCAACCAGTTGCAACGATTTCTTAGGGCGGTTTTTCTCCTTTATCCCATTTTATCTCTCTTTCTCTCTCTCCTGGATATAAGAAGAATGGGTCTGGAATTATAGCCAATCCTGCGAAATTTCATTTTTGAATGATCGACCCAAACCCACGAAATCCGATTGTAATGGTGGATTTCTCCACCTCGGCTTAACTAAGCCGAACCTTGTTTACATAAAATTCAATGGAATTTATCCCTTAAGTCCGACTTGGTTTCAAGCCGAACCATAATCCGAAATGGTGAAATCCACCATAAAAGTCCCAGATCCGCGAAATTAGAGGCTCGAACGAGCTAATTACATGAAATTGTTTTTTTTTTTTTTTTAATACGACAAACCCACGAAATTTGCATTTTGAACGAGCTGGCCCCGCAAAATTTGTAATTTGAAAGACCAATCCCCACGAAATTGCTTTTTGAATGCGTCAACAGCACAAAACATACTGTTTTTAATCAGCCAACCTCCCTGAAATTTGATTTTTTTTTTTTTTTTGCGGGTGATTTTTTCACGTTGGTGGGGGGAGCCCCAGTCACGTGAAATCGTTTTGAATGAGCCGGCTCGGCGCATTTTTTAAAGAAACTGTAGGGCTACCAAATTCAATTGGCTTTTTGAGAGGGCCAAAATCCGTGAAATACTTTGCGCGTAAAACGGTGAGGGGATAATAGGTGAGGGTTAGTACTAGTATGCCCCCTTAGCCCCAGAAATCACGAAACTTTCGATGTAACCATCATGAATGTGGATTTTTGGTCTCGAAACTGTATAGTAATTTTGCCTTAGAAACTGGCTTTTTGGCTAGTGGGGATTTCTGGGGGCTCGAGTGAGGGATTTAGACTTCCGATACTTCAAAACCTTACATTTGCAGTCTTCCTTTTTTTTTTTTTTTTTTTTTTTTATTGTTTTAATTTAATGTTTTTATTTGCATAGAGAGGGAAATAGATTTAAATAATACAGGTTGTGGTTACATTGTGATACATGAGCCTTATCCTAAACACATGTTAAATGAGGAGAGATTGGTGGTTACAGAGTTGTAAAAAGGGAGAAATCATCAAAAAACCCTTAGCTAGACAGTAGACATTATAATTTGTAGGGAAACCCCAACGATGAAAATATTAATCAGTGTTGCAGATAGATTCACTCAATTATGTCTCTAAAAAGAGACACTGGGGATTTATGAGGGCCTTGCCTTGCAGTAATGTTGGAGAGTAAGGGGTTGGGATTACACAGAGATCTACGAAGAAATTTAGTAGTTATTATTTTGGTACAATCGTGAAGTGGTGGAGTACCGCAATTTTGGTGTAGTTCACTAATCCTAGTGCGACGAGGAGAATTTGTTACAAGTCTCAAAAATTTGTTTTGGGTGACTTGGAGTTTGTCAATATTTGTTTTACACGTGAAATTCCAGGCGAGCAGGAATAGACAAGGAGTGGGCGTACTGCGACTTTATACAGTAAAAGTTTGTTGAGCCTTGAAAGCTGGGAGTCTCGGGGTAACAGAGGAAATAGGAGTCTGATGGCTTTTTTGCCGTCATCAACCTTACATTGTACGTGAGTGGTAAACAACTGAAATTTAGACGACCCTTGTCTTGGGACTTTTCAAGAGATTACTCCCCCCTCACCGCACCACGCCTGTGAATTCGAGGGGGTGGGGAGGCTGAAAATAAAGAATTAAACTTTATTGAAGTTAAATACTTACTATTTTTACTTGTTTTGAGTTCCGAGAAAAAATTACTCCCAAGGTGGGATTCGAACCCACGACCTCCTAGTATAGCGCCAGGCGCTCTGCCACTGAGCCAGCCTGAGAGGCTCACGCTAAGAGCGAACCCCACCAGAGAGAAACTCCCTCCTGGAACTCAATCGCACCCATCGGGTCAGTGCACGTTTAACATTATTATTATTCTTTTTATATGTCCCAGCAATTAATTAATTAATTGAAATTTAGACGACCCTAGTCTTGGGACTTTTCAAGGGATAACTCCCCCCTCACCGCACCACCCTAGTCACGCCTGTGAATTCGAGGGGGTGGGGAGGCTGAAAATAAAGAATTAAACTTCATTGAAGTTAAATACCTACTTAAGTAAAAATAGTAAGTATTTAACTAGTTCTATTTTTAAGGTATGATGATATAATTTTAATGATATACACGGGGAATTCGAGTTTAACAAGTTTGTGGTGCCAAACAGTGTCAAATGCTTTTTCTGTATCCATCAACGCCATACCAGTGTGTTTCTTAGCATTAAAGTTATCTGTAACGAAGTTCACAATGCGAAAAAGCTGTCCTTGGGCAGACAGGGACTGTCGGAACCCGAATTGTTCGTCCCGCAGAATATTTTTCTCGGAAAGGAAGGTCACAAGGCGCT
This sequence comes from Corythucha ciliata, assembly GCA_038030265.1. Classification (NCBI taxonomy): domain Eukaryota; kingdom Metazoa; phylum Arthropoda; class Insecta; order Hemiptera; family Tingidae; genus Corythucha; species Corythucha ciliata. The sequence goes on along the minus strand of CM075943.1, from coordinate 41,158,301 downwards.
TTTGGATTATTTTTTCGAATGTTTTACTAAGATTACTTAGCAGGCTAATTGGACGATAGTTATTTGGATCAGAAAGGTATTTACCAGCTTTTGGTATTACAATTAATTTCGCCAGTTTCCAATTATCTGGGAAGTGCCCCAGCATTAACATTTTTTTGAATATAATAGGTAATGTGAACTAGGGCTTTGCGTGGAATGTGCTTCAGAATTTTGTTAGTAATAGATTCAGGTCCTGGAGCCTTTTTGTTTTTACGTGATTTTATTATGTTGCCGACTTCCTTAGGACTGGTCAGCTGAACGTTTGTTGTTTGGGTATTGTCACGGAAGAAATACCGGACTGAACGAGTAACTCGTGCATGATGATTTCGGGTGCTCATGTACAGGTTTCGTGAATGAATCCTTTCAAAATGGTTGGCGAGGAAATTAGCTCTTTGAAGAGGGGTTACCAGGGGTGTGCCGTCTGTCTCTCGGAATGGTTGAATATTTGAGGAATAGGGAGTTTTAAAATGTTTAGCAACTTTCCACATTGAGTTATTGCTTGATTTTATAGAAAGTAGAAATTTATTCCACTCGTCATTACGCCAGGCTCTAATGAGAGTTTTGACTTTATTTTGTAATGTCTTCCTCTTTAGGACCCCCCTCCCGCCGATGTTGCTAATATACTATTTATCGTTCATTTCATTGTGAATGTTGGCTATAACACAATAATTAATGGTATTGTGGTTGATAAAAAGGGTTGGGGGAACATCATTATTTATAGGACGATGACAGCAGGAAATAACTTATGCCCGCTCGTATATTTCAAGAAAAGCGTTTCCCTTCCTTCTAAAGAAGTTGAAGTCGTGGGAGGAGGGATTGGGTGGTGAGAGTTCAAGCACTTTTGTGAATTGAGGGAAAAGGCTAGGAAAATGGCTTATCTTTTGAACCTTCTTTATTGTCTCTGCGTACAATGGTTGACGCCGACGGAGGCAGTGGGGGAGGGAATCTCATTTGAAATTCTCTCGAGTCGATTGATAACACCCGTTTTGAGGGTCCTCTTTAAGAACGTGTCATTATCGCGCAACATTTTCTTCGATCGAAACAATTGACAAAAGGGAGACTTAACTAAAACGTAAATTTGCGGTTGGCTTCCGTCCGTTGAAACGTATAAAAAGGGATCGATTTCCTCCTCGTCCACGTTCTCTTGCCACGCTTCGGGCGACCAAACCAACCAAATAGCGTAGCGCGTGGGGCAGGGTTGGGGGGGAATGGCGGGGAGGGTTGATTACGTTTTTTTTTTTTTTTTTTTAGCAGAGCGTGAAGAGGAGAGGTGAGTGTAAAGAATATTGGCCTCTCACTCTATGACGCACTCTGAGCCAAAGGAGAGACTGATGGCGGATAATTTAGGACGATAGGTAGCGGCTCGATAGTGGGGAGGGGTTGAATGCGGCAAAATGCAATAAAAACCTACATCTATCCGGAAAATACTACTTTATCCAACATAATAAGCTCGCATAAGTAAGGAGCTTTATAGTACAGAAAAAAACTTACCGCATAGTTGAATTTGGCGTTAAACTGGCGGTCATTTGCCTTGATTCGTCTTTCAGTCTCTGCAAAAATAAATAAAGAAAGGAAATTCAGTAGGTACATTTATTTAGCATTGATTTTTCAACAGTAGTGTTAGCATTAAGCTTGTAGGGTGGGGGAGGATTCTTATGCCCACGTTGTCCTCTGCGTTAAGAATAATTTCCTTCAGAAACACACTACTGCTGTGAGTTAAGCTCCGAAAAATGACAACGCACCGTTTCAAAATTAAAAATTCTTTGGAATTGCAACTAGAAAAATTGTTATTTTCCGGCCAAGAACTCAGCAATTTCGCCTCGTGAAACTGGGTTGAGTCCTAAAATTGGTAATCTATATGCTCATAAGTCATAACTGAGGGAAATTTATCTCAGAAGCTCATTCACCGTGAGAACTCATCGAGACCTCGAAACACGAATAGTATGTCAAAAAACTGAAAATTTGTCCCTTAGAACCCGAGGTTTTAGACTCAGCAGTACGGTATAGTGCCAAAATCAAGTTTCGGGGGAATAGATTGATTGCTTTCAAGCTCTGCCAGTTAGCCGGTATCTCCAGGTGAATTTGACAATTTTCAAACAGTTTTTATGTTTTAGGCGCGGAACCCCCTTCAAGTGTTTAGTGGTATAGCCAGTTTTTGAACCTAACACGGGGAGCCCTGTAGAAAATATGGCTTGACGGACAATTCACACCCTAAAAATGAGGAAAATGACTCTATGCACCCTAAAAAAGGGCACAACTGTCGATTCACGCTTTGAAATGGCTTTGACTGACGATTCCTGCCCTGAAAATGGCAAAAACGACCAATTACGCTCCAAAAATGGTCAATTCTCGAGACTGGTCAGACTGACCAATCGTGTCCTAAAAATAGCGGTATTGAAGTACGTAGGTACGACGTGGCTAAAGACGGAGACCAATGCCCGTAATACTTTTGACTTGATTGTGCCTTACACGACAAGTGCAATGCTAACGGGGAAGAATGAATGGGATCTGTGTCAGCCTGGCAGATTTCTGGCCTCTGGCTGAACTTCCTGGCTTCACGTGGTGTCAGAAGCTCTGCACAAACTCTGAGGATCCTCGTCATTTCCGCGGCGCATGCTCCTGGCACTTTCAGAAACATGGCCAAGTCGGCTTGTTTGTCAGCTTCTATTGCCAAGTAATGTGCGCTGTTTGGGATAAAAGGAGGAGGACAACCACAACCCACAGAAACTCTCCTTCACACCATAAACACGAATAAAGTCGATAAAACTGAATAATTAGCTCCGGAATCTGAATCTCAAATAACCGAAATTCCCGAGCAATTTTAGATTACAGCATGCTGTTGTGCTCCCAAAATTAACTATTTGACCAAAAACAGACCCGTTTTTTTTTTTTTTTTTTTTTAATGAATTTGATTTATTGATCAAACTGCAAAACAACGCCCGACCCGGTAGTATGGTGACCAATCAGAAATACAGCACAAATTCGAATGTTAGCCCAGCATGATGTAGCGCATAGGTTGAATACCACCATCGGTCACAACTTAGAACATCCTCACCCCATCCATGCACCTACCCACCCACCCACCCACGCCGGAAGAATTGTCAGAGCGGACATCAGTGACGCCACCCCCCCCCCCCCCGCCAAATTGGTCTTCTGAAGAACCAAAAATGGGGTAATGAATATTTGAAGAGTCCAAACCAATAAATTGATTCTCTGACAATCAAACAAAATTGTGTTTCTGAAGAACCAAAGCCGCAAATTTTATTTTTCATAGAACCAAATCCACGAAATTTGATTTCTATTTAAGAGCAAGGCCCGCAAAATTAGTTTCTTGAAAGTTGAAACTCCACAAAAGTCATTCACGTCGACTCAAATCGCAAAATTGACTATTCACAGAAATGATCACACGAAATTCGGATTTCCCAACCAAAACCCCGCAAAAAGGAATACTTCGGTGACTAAAACCTGCGAAATTTGTTTTTATTCAGTACCTAACTGAAACCTTCAAAATTTTAAATTTTTATATTATACAGGGTGATTCAGGAGGAATGTGACAAACTTGCACAGGTGATAGTGCGTACCTGGACGCACAAAAAACGTCATAGGGACGCATAGCCGAAAATCCTTTGGTTACGAGATATGAGCATTTTCCTGTTTTTTTCTAGTTGCATTACTTTTTACGGTAATTGTCGTGTTCACGGCTCACCGTAAGTGGTTAGACAAAAACTGACGGTGGATTCGGAAATTAGGACTAAATCCTGTTCCTGAAACCACCATGAAAATAAAAAAATGTCGCATGCGCGTCGCTATTTCAGCCATGTGAAAAGTGAAAAAAGTAGTTTTTTCGAATACCTGATAAATTTCACATCAGCATCAATCAGCTGCTAGTGCGCGCATCGACGGGTAAAGTTGTGGAAAACTACCCCGTTCTGTGTACTTTCGAACGGTGTCCTGATAGTTGAAGTTTGCAACCCTCCGACTTTAGCAATCAAGTTCCAGTGCAAAAAAATGTAACTTGCTTTGATAAAACAAACCGAATAGGTCAGGTTAAATTTCCTTTCCTTAGGTTGTTGTGTTCCTCCGAGCATGCTCCCCTCAATGCCTGAAGTAAAAGTAAGAATTCAATTCACTTCGCGAGGGTCACCATGAGAGACGCCGTGGATGAACTGAAGCGTAAGGACTTGAACGGGGACTTGGCCGTTCTATCTCATCAGAATCAGCTCAGCTCAGCAGATTGTGGGCGGCGATGAGGACCAATTAACTGTTCTGCGAGGTCTCCTGACCTAACGTCCCTCGATTACTGTCTCTGAGGGTGGATGAAGACAATGGTATACGAACACAAGCCCAGCAAGTGCGAGGAGCTGATCAACAAAGTCGTGGTCTGTGCTGAATCGATCAGACAACTAGATGCCGAAATTCGTCGTACTACCAGAGATATACAGAAAAGAGCGTCCGAGTGTCCACAAGGGGAGGAATTTTTGAACAGTTATTTGAATCACGTTATGTTGTTATTTCAACTTAAGGTTGTTACTGTAAATTGATCTCATACAAGTTGGAGGGACAAACGATGGACAATGAACTCCGTGAATGAGAGATATGAGTGTACGTGAATGAGTCATTAGGGTACCGGCTGAATCTGATAAGGTGAAATGTCGAAGTTCATAATTTTTACCCAAACGCTGTTCATCACCTCTACTCACATTCCATACATGGAAAACCTCGTTGTCAATTGAATTCTTACTTCAGGCATTGAGAGGAGCATGCTCGTATGAACGCAATACCCCAAGGAAAGGACATTTAAACTGACCTATTCGGCTTGTTTTAACAAAGCAAGTTTACATTTTTTTGCATTTAAACTTGATTGCTAAAGTCGGAGGGTTGCAAACTTCAACTATCAGGACACCGTTCGAAAGTACACAGAACGGGTTAGTTTTGCACAACTTTGCCCGTCGATGCGTGCACTAGCAGCTGATTGATACTGATGTGAAGTTTATCAGGTATTTGAAAAAACTACTTTCTTAACTTTTCACATGGCTGAAATAGCCACACCCAAGCGACATTTTTTGATTTTCACGGTGGTTTCAGGAACAGGATTTTGTTCTCTTTCCGAATCCACCGTCATTTTTTGTCTAACCACTAACGGTGAGCCGTGAACTCAACAATTACCGTAAAAACTGATGAAACTGGGAAACAACAGGAAAATGCTCATATCTCGTAACCAAAGCATTTTCGGCTATGCGTCCCTATGACGTTTTTTGTGTGTCCAGGTAAGCACTATCACCTGTGCAAGTTTGTCACATTCCTCCTGAATCACCCTGTATAAAAATAAAAAACAACAAAAAACACGCTTGTTTTCTTGTTTGAAGAAGACGAAGGAACAAAAAAACAAGCCAAAACCCAAAAAATAAATGATTTTATCCTCGAGATTGGTTTAAACAAAAGCCAAACTTGTGAAATTACGGTTTTATTCGTAGCCGAACCCACGAGTATCTTTTTTTCAAGTGATGGACCCCACGGATTTTTTTTTTTTTTTGTGAACCGCCCCACAAATTTGGTTTTTTGAAGATTCAAATGTGCACGAATGGGTTTATAAGTCCCTAAACTAAGCGAAATTGGGGTTTTCTTTCATTGAAGCCAACGAAATTGGTCTTTTGAATGGCACAGCACCGTGAAATTGGTTTCTGAGTGAGCCAAACCCGCAATATTGATATTGTACACAAAGCCCGCAACCCATCCAATATGGGGTTTTTTGAGTGCACCATCATCGTGGAAACTGTTTTTTGGAAAAACCACACCCGCGAAATGGTGGTGGGGGAGGGGTTCAATAACAAAAACCCACAAACTGGTTCTTTGAAGTTAAGAGACCATGAAATTGGGTTTATTGTGAGCCAAATCGATATGAATGCGGGTTTTTCAAGAGCTGGAAGACCGCAAGCATGTTTTTTTTAGTGGGCCAACCCCTCGAATTTCGCTTGTTGAAGAGGGAAACCCACAAAATTAGATTTTTAAGGAGCCAATCAATCAGCGACTTTGGCTCCAGAGACTCCCCATTATTGGAAATAGAGCCATTACCTATACTATAATGAAACTTTTGTAATAATTGGTAGGGAATAAATCTCTCTCGTCTCTCTCGGAATGGGAAGGGGGCGCAACGAAACTGTAATCGAAGCCCCCAGAAACAGAATATTCAGCTGAATAAAAGGTAATTTAACCCTTAAAACGTTTATTATCAGAACGTAAGACATATTTTGTTCACTCGTCTTTCAGGCCGACAAAGTGCGTTGTCATGGAGGAAAACCACAAAATGTTCGATTGGCTATAAAGTATTTATAATAACAGCTTCGACAGGAAGAAAAAATCGCCTCTTACACGATGTGTTTATTTAAAGCTGAATCCCCCCTCTCCCATCACTATCTCAAAACGCAAAGCTTTCCTTGCAACTTTAAGGCTTCTGGACTTTTATTAATCTAACCGAACAAATCTCATGTTTTGAAAAGTGGGCAATAAATTATTATGCTGTACTGTTTGTTTGGGGTGAGCAATTGTTATGAAATACGAAACGATCTCACTTAATTACATCAACATTTCATTAAGAGACAGATGGATTTTAATTACGCGGTTGGTTTTCGGGAGGGCGGGGTGTTAAAGGAACTGAGGGCTAATTATTGTCAAAGTTTAATGTGAATAGCTGAAACAAGCGCCCGAGTCAAAGTAGAATATTGTTATCAAACTACATTGACCCACTTCAATGAGTTTTCCAGTAATATTTTCAGCGGTCACTGAATTTCGCAGAATTGGCACGCTATTGTTGAGCTCACGTTCGCGTATTATAGAGACGAATGAGAGAGAGAGAAAATAGGGTAACAAATTAAATAAACGCGCTAACAGCTGCCCTATGTGTGTGATACTGAGCAGAGGGGGAGGGCGTAAACTTTAAAGACTAATGTTCAATTCTCACGAAAGGTGCGAATGGTTGGGAGAAAAATTCCCTCCGCCCCGTCCAAGCCAACCACCTACAACTTTCAAGCTGTCGTTCCAAATTTTTTATGTTTCATTCAGCGGTGGCTCCGTTTATGTTCGCTCAATATACCCGTGTGGGCGGATCGCGCGTTATTATTTCATTTTGACACCTGTTTTAATCAAATAAGCTTCACATCACGAATGACAATCGTATGCGTCCTCGTGTATACTTCATGAAAATTTCATGTTTATTTACATAAAATTGTGTAACATTGATGCCGCTCCTCAATAAGTGTTCGTAATTTTATTGAATAAAAATAATAAATAAGAACGGGGACACCCCTCCGTACTCCTACGCCCCAAGAACATAATTTTTTATCAAATGAGTGGAATCTCATTTACGATAAACGAATTGAATTATGCTTGAATTAATTAAAGTCATTTTTGTACCACGTAGCTCAGAGGAGAGTTCTTTCATTGAGAACTTGAATTGACTTCAAAAAAATATATTATCGACCCATTAGACAAAATAGCTCAAAAGGGTGGAGATTGGCGAAAACAGCATCACGATCGCACTAATTATTGTTGCTATAAACACTAAAATCATAAGTATTAGACGCCGTCAGCTGATTAAGTCAGATAAGGGTCAGAGGGAGAACTCGACAAGGCGATTGACTTGACCCGCTTCACTTGATCTATAGCTTTTGTGCGTGCGTATGCGTTCACTGTGATTATCCTGATTTTTCGACCAGGGGTTTCTAGGTTTTTATCAACAGTTTTGACGAAATACTCGACTTTAGCGTGTTATTAGGCTTTTCAAACCGATTCTTGCCCTGTATTCTTTTGTATCCACATTCTTATTTACCACGCACGACGTGAATCACCATCTTTTGTACACGACACGCACGAAACGAGGAATATGACAACCATATTGGTCATTTGACGTCATCTTCCCTTGACCTACGCCGCGCTGAAAGATTTCTACGAATGATTTGAAAATGCTTATAGACACCAGGGGGTTTCGATTTAGCAGTCGCAAACGTGTATTTTGCTCCACGCTTTTCGTTACTTTTCAGTGAGACATCGAACAAAAAATTGGAAAGTCGTCTGTTCTTATCACAATCGAGTTTTTAGTTAATAAACGGCGTTTTTGTCACCAAAAACTCTTATTCGTCCGCGCGTTTCGCCTTTATAAGAAGAACATTTTCAAAAGTTTGGCTACTCTGAGTATCAGTTTCACAGGTTTTTGAATGGTGAGACCCACAGAATTTGCGTTTTTACGTAAACAGAAAAACACCTAACCACACGAAATTTGGTTAGTATTGAACGATACATGAACGTGTGAAATTTGTTTTTAAGGCACCAAACCTTCAAACGTTCTATAAAGGGAAAATGACGTTGTTTTATACTTTCGGGGAGGTCGAACGAAGATAGATTCTCGGGGAGGACGATTGCAAGGCTCATTGTTCATAAAAGAGCCATACCCCAACCAATGAAATTGGTGTTGTTCTGCGAAGCCAAATCCGCGAAATTCCGGACTTAACAGAGCCAACCCCTCGAAGACCCTCTTATAAGGGCCAATCTCGAGAAATATTAATTTTTTTGCAAGGGGAAAATACGTGAATTTGGGTTTTCAGGCTCTCAATCGGCGAAATTCTCATCCATATAAGAACCAAATGCACAAAATTGGGGGTTTTCAGGCGCATGATTCATCGAAATTTCATTTATAAAACCCAACTTGAAGGGCCAAGCCAATGAATTCCAACACCACACCGCGAAGAAGGTATAGAGGGAGGCCGACATAGAGGCTAAAGAGGTTACATTTAAATGGACTGTTATCTACCTCTCATCCCTTGCAATCCTTTGCAAATCGTGATATGGTAACCCTTGTGTAATCTATACTCACATAAAAAAAGTCCCCGATGTCCGGAACTCGGTATAGTGGTCCTGATGAGCGGTCCCTAGATTTCTATTATTACGACATTTTTGGCCGTTTCGGCACATTTTCACAAGCCCCCCCCCCCCACCCAACGTTTTTGTCAGCGTAGGCCTCACATGGCATCGTCGCACCATTAACCGCGAATGAGCACTTTTCTTGATTTTCGCCGCGAGATAGCACATTTCACCCGTTAATTAACGATTATTGTCAATCTTGGCCACAAATTAGCAATTTTTTTCACATTTAGCCATAAATAGCCTTTTCTCGCTCTTAATTGCAGCGGCATTGATCCAAAAACAGCATGTTAGCGCCTTATTCTGAATTTCTGCAGTACATAACAGCGACCGAAGCAAACCGCAAATGAGCACTTTCTCTCGATTTTACCGCGAATGAGCACTTTTCTCCAAACTCACACGTGAATTAACGATTTTCCTCAATTATGCTGTACTGTTTGTTTGGGGTGAGCAATTGTTATGAAATACGAAACGATCTCACTTAATTACATCAACATTTCATTAAGAGACAGATGGATTTTAATTACGCGGTTGGTTTTCGGGAGGGCGGGGTGTTAAAGGAACTGAGGGCTAATTATTGTCAAAGTTTAATGTGAATAGCTGAAACAAGCGCCCGAGTCAAAGTAGAATATTGTTATCAAACTACATTGACCCACTTCAATGAGTTTTCCAGTAATATTTTCAGCGGTCACTGAATTTCGCAGAATTGGCACGCTATTGTTGAGCTCACGTTCGCGTATTATAGAGACGAATGAGAGAGAGAGAAAATAGGGTAACAAATTAAATAAACGCGCTAACAGCTGCCCTATGTGTGTGATACTGAGCAGAGGGGGAGGGCGTAAACTTTAAAGACTAATGTTCAATTCTCACGAAAGGTGCGAATGGTTGGGAGAAAAATTCCCCCGGCCCCGTCCAAGCCAACCACCTACAACTTTCAAGCTGTCGTTCCAAATTTTTTATGTTTCATTCAGCGGTGGCTCCGTTTATGTTCGCTCAATATACCCGTGTGGGCGGATCGCGCGTTATTATTTCATTTTGACACCTGTTTTAATCAAATAAGCTTCACATCACGAATGACAATCGTATGCGTCCTCGTGTATACTTCATGAAAATTTCATGTTTATTTACATAAAATTGTGTAACATTGATGCCGCTCCTCAATAAGTGTTCGTAATTTTATTGAATAAAAATAATAAATAAGAACGGGGACACCCCTCCGTACTCCTACGCCCCAAGAACATAATTTTTTATCAAATGAGTGGAATCTCATTTACGATAAACGAATTGAATTATGCTTGAATTAATTAAAGTAATTTTTGTACCACATAGCTCAGAGGAGAGTTCTTTCATTGAGAACTTGAATTGACTTCAAAAAAATATATTATCGACCCATTAGACAAAATAGCTCAAAAGGGTGGAGATTGGCGAAAACGATCGCACTAATTATTGTTGCTATAAACACTAAAATCATAAGTATTAGACGCCGTCAGCTGATTAAGTCAGATAAGGGTCAGAGGGAGAACTCGACAAGGCGATTGACTTGACCCGCTTCACTTGATCTATAGCTTTTGTGCGTGCGTATGCGTTCACTGTGATTATCCTGATTTTTCGACCAGGGGTTTCTAGGTTTTTATCAACAGTTTTGACGAAATACTCGACTTTAGCGTGTTATTAGGCTTTTCAAACCGATTCTTGCCCTGTATTCATTTGTATCCTCATTCTTATTTACCACGCACGACGTGAATCACCATCTTTTGTACACGACACGCACGAAACGAGGAATATGACAACCATTGGTCATTTGACGTCATCTTCCCTTGACCTACGCCACGCTGAAAGATTTCTACGAATGATTTGAAAATGCTTATAGACACCAGGGGGTTTCGATTTAGCAGTCGCAAACGTGTATTTTGCTCCACGCTTTTCGTTACTTTTCAGTGAGACATCGAACAAAAAATTGGAAAGTCGTCTGTTCTTATCACAATCGAGTTTTTAGTTAATAAACGGCGTTTTTGTCACCAAAAACTCTCTTATTCGTCCGCGCGTTTCGCCTTTATAAGAAGAACAATTTCAAAAGTTTGGCTACTCTGAGTATCAGTTTCACAGGTTTTTGAATGGTGAGACCCACAGAATTTGCGTTTTTACGTAAACAGAAAAACACCTAACCACACGAAATTTGGTTAGTATTGAACGATACATGAACGTGTGAAATTTGTTTTTAAGGCACCAAACCTTCAAACGTTCTATAAAGGGAAAATGACGTTGTTTTATACTTTCGGGGAGGTCGAACGAAGATAGATTCTCGGGGAGGACGATTGCAAGGCTCATTGTTCATAAAAGAGCCATACCCCAACCAATGAAATTGGTGTTGTTCTGCGAAGCCAAATCCGCGAAATTCCGGACTTAACAGAGCCAACCCCTCGAAGACCCTCTTATAAGGGCCAATCTCGAGAAATATTAATTTTTTTGCAAGGGGAAAATACGTGAATTTGGGTTTTCAGGCTCTCAATCGGCGAAATTCTCATCCATATAAGAACCAAATGCACAAAATTGGGGGTTTTCAGGCGCATGATTCATCGAAATTTCATTTATAAAACCCAACTTGAAGGGCCAAGCCAATGAATTCCAACACCACACCGCGAAGAAGGTATAGTGGGAGGCCGACATAGAGGCTAAAGAGGTTACATTTAAATGGACTGTTATCTACCCCTCATCCCTTGCAATCCTTTGCAAATCGTGAAATGGTAACCCTTGTGTAATCTATACTTACATAAAAAAAGTCCCCGATGTCCGGAACTCGGTATAGTGGTCCTGATGAGCGGTCCCTAGATTTCTATTATTACGACATTTTTGGCCGTTTCGGCACATTTTCACAAGCCCCCCCCCCCACCCAACGTTTTTGTCAGCGTAGGCCTCACAATGGCATCGTCACACCATTAACCGCGAATAAGCACTTTTCTTGATTTTCACCGCGAGATAGTACATTTCACCCGTTAATTAACGATTATTGCCAATCTTGGCCACAAATTAGCATTTTTTTCACATTTAGCCATGAAATAGCTTTTTCTCGCTCTTAATTGCAGCGGCATTGATCCAAAAACAGCATGTTAGCGCCTTATTCTGAATTTCTGCAGTACATAACAGCGACCGAAGCAAACCGCAAATGAGCACTTTCTCTCGATTTTTACCGCGAATGAGCACTTTTCTCCAAACTTCACACGTGAATTAACGATTTTCCTCAATTATACCTGTGAATCAACGATTTTCCTCAGTCATATCTGTGAAATAGCGATTTTTCCCAATTTTAGCAGCGAATTAGCAATTTTCTCACATGTAGCCCTGAAATTGATTTTTTCCGTTCTTAAAATTAATAACAGCGGTATTGATCCAAGAACACTACGTTAGCACTTTTTCTCGATTTTCGCCGCGAAGTAAGACTTTTCCCCCAATTTCACCTACGAATTTACTATTTTCCTGAATTTTAGCCGCCAATTAGCCATTTTCTCACATTTAGCCTTGAAAAATTTGTTATCGATCTTAATAGCGCCGGAATTGACCCACACCGCGTAAATGCTTTTTCACATTATCGGCAGTAAGAGCGTCTCCGCTCTTAGCACCGCAAAAAACCGCAAATTAGCACTTTTCTTTATTTCAGCCGCGAATCGGAGCTTTAATACCGAAAAAAACGACTTATAGAACTTTTTCTCGATTTTCGCAGCGAATTGGCGCTTTTCTCCGATTATAGGCGCGAAATCGTTTTTTTTTTTTTATGTTAGCCGCCAATTACACTTTTCCTTATTTTAGCAGTAAAAGGTCCTCCGAAAACTATTAATAAGCGGACTAAATTTTTATTTCCGAGTGACCGGTTTATATATATTTTAGCTACAAACCAGCGTTTTTTCTTAACTTCACTCATAGAACCCAATTTCGCGGATTTTGCACATTGTAAAATCCAATTTCGCAAGATTGACTCCCTAAAGAGAAAATTTCGCGAAGTTGATGCATTCATAAGTCCAATTTTACACGTTTGGGGACTTCATGAAAGCAATTCCGCGGATTGGGGCTCTTTAAAAATTCAAATTTCTCGAATTCGGATCATACGGAACCCAGTTTTACTGTTATGGCTAATTCGATACCCAATTTCTGCTTATTCTCAACTTTAGCCGTGAAAAGACCTCCAAAACCCATTACGTAGCGCTTTCATTAAGCAGCGAATAACCATTTTTCCTCAGTTTTAAACACTACAATAACACGACAATAAGGAGAGCAAAGTGCAGATTGCAGTGGTCTAATGGCCAAATGCGACCGTCTAAAGTAAATCTTTGCATAATTCTCGAGTTTCTGCTTAATACTTTTCTCGCTTGCGGTGTAAAGAGAACAACCGCCCCTAGAGGAGCAACCACCCGCCCCACGCCCACTATAAAAAAATATCAGCTCGGAAATAATCTTTTCAAGTGTTGTACGGTGACCCAATAACCCGCTCACGAACACTCCCAGCGTTTTTCGGCCTGATAAGAAAAGTACGGAAATAAAAAGAGTGTGTTGAACGACAAAGGAAGTCGACTACTAATTAGTATGAATTCTTGCGCACAAAGCACAATAAATTACATTTATTGGTGTGTATTTTGTTTTTTAAATAAAAAAGTGTGTTTTTGTTTTGCTCCAGCGGGAAAAATTAACATGGGTAGGTATAAATGCTGAGGCATTATAATTTCATAATTACGGTATTTAGTGGGTTCATTCTCCTTTGAGGAGGAATAAGCGGTTAGAGAGGAATGAGAAAACCTTAAAAACAAAGCATTAACAATTATTATTTTGTTGAAAACAACATAATTGTGGGGGTTTTACACTCTTTTGGAGGACTTCTCGACCGAATTTCTTGTAGACGTAGCATCTCCTCTAAGTTAGTAGGTAATCGGGTCAAGGTGGGCGAAAGTACGAAACTTTTTCCCCTACATCAAAGGTGACAGTTGTTGTACTAGAGGGGGGGGGGGCGAGAATGATAATGCGTGAGAAGAGGGAAAAAATGACTCACCGGTCGTGCTCAGGGTTTGACGTTGTTGACGATGTCGTCTACGTCGACGATCATAGGCTTGCGACCAACTCGATAACTTTGTGTCAATAACATCGAAACAACTGGAATTTCCGGAGACTGAGTCACCTGAACTTACATTAACATTGACGCCGACAGCGGCTGATGACGGCGAGATCGTCGTCGACGCTAAATTAATACCGCCGCCGGGGAGGATTCCCATTTCAACGGAGTCATTCCGCCCCGTGCCCACGGCAGGCATCGCCTCACAAATCGACCGAAATCGCTAAGCAGGTGGGTGTGTGTGTGTGTGACGGTAGAAGGAGGGGGAGGATATTCCTTGGGGAAAGAGTCACCTATTCGACATGACGAATCGACTAACTCGGTTTGGGCTCCTGTTGAACATTTAAAAATCCTCTAATTTAGATAGATCCTGACAAGTCATTGCTGAGTCGAAAATAAAGAGAGAATGAGAAAAAACGTCGCGTCGCTTCCAAAGCACCCATAAAGCGTGGGTTGTCAGGACTGGGTGAGAGGGCGGGAGAAAGAATATTGAAAAATATGAAGGTTGTTAAACCAAAAACATTGCTCACCTAGATGAAAAACAAAACAAAAGAAGAGGAATCCTTGAAGATAATTTAAAAACCTTCAACCTCAAGCTGAGTCCAGGCTATATTACAGTCATGCCAGTGCTCTTTTTTCCAAATTACGGGAATTACATAATCTCAGCGGACGGCTTAGAATTGAGAATTTTCCTTTTAATTTATGGAAGTTGAAAAAGAATTTCACAAAAAATAACAAAGAGAATGACATTTTTGAAAAAAAAGGGGGGGAATGGTAGCAGCAGAAAGAGAGGGAAATTACACACTGTTTCTTGCACTTAGAAGACAGTCATTTTTCGAAATACAACACCATTTTAATGTGATTATAAAACGAGGATTCCACATTTATTGTGAGGTGGAAGAAGGATACCACTAGCTGAGGGGGTTTGCATAAATATTGTGTATCTTTAATGTTGGTAATTTAAAGCTTCTGATGGTGCAATAAACCGCAACGCCCACCGATTTAATCAAAATTCAAAATAAACACTTTTTTCTCCTGAAAATTGTTATAAACAAAAGGAATAATTTTTGCCCCAAAACCTTTAAATAAACCATCATTAACGACCGATTATGAAAATTTCTTGTGATAGCATGAGTCAGTATAAACTGGCTCAAGGCCGGCCTTATAACCGCCGAGAGAGAGTTTTAAAATACGCTCGCGCTATCGAAGATTCAAATCGTATACGAAAATCCCCACACCGTCCGTCCCATCACAACGTTTGCCCAACATTCTAGTCCCGCGATTGATGAAGATCAAGGAGGAATGGACCGCGGGTTGGGGAGGATTCAACCCCAAAATAAATGCCCGCCCCCCCACCATGACTTACTGCTTCGACACACCAATACTCCGAAACGAAGATTTGACCGCCTCAATTATTCCGGATACATGTGGAGGAGAGAGCTTCTACATGGGGAAAAACTGAATGCTCTTTTTTTTTGCTTCTCCTCACATTCAGGGGGAATCATTAAAAAAAAACAATTGAAAGTTTAAACGATTGGCTATCTCGAGCTCAACATTTTAAATAATTAATCCATCCCCCCTCCGCCCGAGGCATCATCCCATGAACTTCCATGCCTCATTTTGTGAAATCGAACACGAAGTGAATATCGTGAATTCCAAATTGTTGGAATTGACAGAGGAGAGAGTGTGGGGAAGGGGAGGCGTACACGTACAGCGTACCTATTAATTAAATTTTCTGTGAGAGACTCAAGAGATTACAACCTCCAGCATTGCGTTGAAATAAAGAAAGAAAATTGAATACACCTACCCCTAGATAGCGGGGGGTGGGGGCGCACACTCGACATTTCCCTTGTGATGAATAATTTCAAAATTACAGTTACGGCACCCAAGAGAGAGAGAAAGAGGGCAAACTGTACGGGAAAATAGAATATCGAATTCTATTTTTTCCCTTCTGAAAATTCTGTCTGAAAATTCGATATCTAAACTTGACGATGCATAACAAAGTCCTGAAAATGTGTTGAAACTGGCGAAGGGGGATACGTAACCCTAAAGAGTAAGCGAATAATTAAAATCACAGCGGTGGAGGTAATTTGTAATAATCAACGGATTGAAATGCGCGAGTATATGATTCCTTGACATTGCACATCATATTCATCGACTAATGAATTATTCAGGTATAGAACGATGGAAAAATAACGAAAACTTGGAAATAAAACTCGTTGGTTTAATTAATTGCACAAGGCCCATAATTGATACAGGTTGGTTTCCCCTACCCAATTCACAACAACGTCACTGCTTTAATTAAATGCTTTCCCGGCAAACCTCGAGAGATATATTTTTTTTAGAAAATAAACTTTTTTATCAATATAAAATATATTTATTTTAGATTTTCCCAAAGTTAAAAAAATCCCATTCGACTATGTCTAATCAATATTGACAGAATGAGCAGGAAGTACCAATGCTGTGACTGTATACCGTTATGATTCACGCGTATTTTTGTGAGTCGGACAAAGTTATTTTCAATGGGGTTTTCTACTTTTGTTTTTATCTGAATCACACTCCTTCCAGCACTCCTCACTGTACAATAACAGCGCGAGGTGCGGCCTCAGAGTGTCGTGTACATATTTCTGAAATGAGTAAAAATAGGATTTATAACAAACAAATATAGCAATTCAGTGGCTTCAGCGGTGTCTACGCAGGTTCGGACTGGCTCTTTCAGGGGCCATTAGCCCCTGAATATTGGCTACAGAGTCTGAAGAGGGGCCCCTCACCCCCTTCCCACCTAACCTTCCGGAAAATTAGTTTGAAAACCATATTCCCCTTCTGAAAAGTGTGACTAAGACGCTTATACTGTTCATCCCCATCAGCATGACTTACAGGTCTAATGGGTGTTAATTAAGCCAAGAGGCTTTGAAACGTCCCATTTTTCATCAGGAACTCAAATACGATAATAATTGCGAACTTTACCCATGGGCGCGCCGCCCGGAAGGGCCCAACCCATCATACAGCTCCCTTCAGTTGCGTTGAAAAATATGTGGTTATGTCGCTTTGGTTGTTTTGGCTATAATTATTTGGTTGTTTTACCTGGGCTATGACTGCTTGGGTGCCCCCCTCCATATTGAACCACACTACAAATCGAACACATTGGTTTTGGTACCTTGTGGAGAGTCTGCCGCGGTTTCCAGTTATAACAGAGACCCCCCAACCACAGCACCGGGTCACCACTGCATGCAGCCAAATCATAGGTTGTGAAATTATTGCATGTTTAATTTGTGCACTTGAACGCGTGCACTATACTTTTGGATTCCACCACTTTCAGGGCGGTTATAGAGGGATCTTCCTGGGAGGGGCAAGATCCCCTCGCCCTCCGCTCCTCAAGCATGATTATTCATTACACAGCCAAGCGCCAAGCGTGATTCTTGGTACCCGCACGCTCACTGAAGGAACCTACACCTATCGGGACTCGGGGTGGATAACTCTAGGAGGAGAAATACAATTTGTACGTAGCGTTAAACCATGGATTTTTACTCATTTTGGCACTAATTTGGCAATATGTCTACACACATCAATGAGGAAGTAACACATTTTCCAAAATCACGCTGTCGTGATAGCTTGGGTACCAAAACTCATGAAAACACGATCCGTTCAAATAAAATCAGGCCCTATATTTTTTTATTAATTTTTAAAACTATTGGGTTGAGGGACCCATTTGAAATAGGCTAGATAGACTGATGACGTAATAACAGCATTCGCATGACCTTCTCAATAGCTTCCCACAAATCAAACAATAGGACTTAAGGGAATGGGAAGGACAAGAAGGGGCAAGACATGATAACAGCCATTATGCGGAGGGTTGGGAGGGGTCACAACCCTTTAACTACGTCACGAGTCACAGAACGGCCGTTTTAGGTAACAAACAAAATTGGCAAGTTTTATTATTTCGCTATAAATGGAAATCAATCATTTACGCACTAATATTCAATTCCTGGTCATATTTTTACTCATTTTCTTTCGGAAAAAAATGTTTCCAGCGATTTTTTTTATTTTTTATGTTACTTCCTATTGTCCTATTGTTTGATTTGTGGGAAGCTGTTGTGATCGTTATGCGAATGCTGTTATTACGTCATCAGTCTATCTAGCCTATTTCAAATGGGTCCCGCAACCCAATAGTTTTAAAAATTAACAAAAAAATATAGGGCCGGATTTTATTTGAACGGATCGTGTTTTCATGGGTTTTGGCAACTAAGCTATCACGACGGCATGATTTTTGAAAATGTGTTACTTCCTCATTACACGAACTTGGCGCTAGAAGAAATCAATTCCACTGGTTTGGCCCACCTCCTAAAACCCTATTTTGGCGGACTCGTGGCTCACAAAACCCAATATCACGACAAAAATTAATTTGAAAAATTTACTAGTTTGCGGCTAAAAATTAGAAAATGGGCCAATTCTCGGTTTCTTCAGGCGACTTTGGCATTAATTGTGAAAAGTATATAACGTACTCAAAAACCGATTTATTTCCCATGATTGACTCCATAAAAAGCCAATTTTCGGTTGGCCAATTCAAAATATTTCACGGGATTTTTCCACATTTCAGCCCTGAATTGGAATTTTCTCCATTTTGACGCAAATCAGCTTTTCATCAATTTTAGTCAAAAATTGGTGCTTTTTCGACACTTGATCCGCGAAATGAGCGCTTTTTTATGATTTTTGGTGAATTAGATACTGATTTTTCTTCATTTTAGCCGCGTGTAAGCAAACTTTATTATTTTAGCCGCTAAAAAGCGTTTTTTCTTCATTTCAGCAAATCACTGAATTCTTAATATCAGCGATTATTCTCAACGCATGCAAAAAGCTGCAGCCGTAGGAGCCTACATTGTCCGTCTTCCCTCGTTGAGGTTGAAGCGTTCAAGCTGGCACCGTTCAGAGAGGGCCTCCGAAAAGCTTATTGATAGGAAACATTGAGATTTTATAGGGTTTTTATGTTCATAGGATGCGTAGGAACTTGAAAATAAGACTTGACATAATCCGGTTGGGCGTCAATTTGCCCCGCATACGCTGATCCCCAGTTTCAGTAGGCCCTTAGGCGGGTAAAATTGGGCAGGCGCCGGGCGCGCTAGTACTGTGCGGTTTGTTGGGGCAAGTGCACGGCTAAAAAATTTGGAAAAAACACCAATTTTCGAAGTTAAACTTGCGAAAGAGCGTTCATTCCTTGCTAAGCTCATATTTCTCACGAAAATGCTCTAAATTATGGTATTTCGATGCCACTTAGAGACCGAAATTATGGGGGGGGGGGGAATCGCTGAGATTCGGAGTATGTGGAGGCTTTATACTACGGCTTTAAAATATGCTCATGCGCTGCTTTTGTGAAAAGTCCCCGGCTAAGATTGACCAGAAAAGATAATTCATGGCTGAAAGGAAAAGAAAACAACAAAATTAATTTGCGGATAAGTTCAGAAAAACGCTACTACGTGGCTTAAATTGAGTGAAAGCGCTCACCAGCGGATATAATTATGTAAAAGCGCTAATTCATGGCTAAAAGTGATAAAAAACTAGCAAATTTGTGGATAAAATTGGCACATCGAGCTCTAATTCGCGGCTAAAAATTGAGATAAATCGCCAATTTTGCGGTTTCTGGAGGCATATTCTGCAAGAATCAAGAAAAGACGCTATAATTCGTAGTTAAAAGTGAAAAAACTCCTAATTCGCGGCTAAAAATGAGCAAAAAGTAAATTCGTGGCTGGTTTGAAGAAAAAGCTTTAATTCACGGACAAAAATGACTAAAACTTATAAAATTTCTTTCTAAAACTAAACGAGGGTTTATTATAGCAAAACCATATTTTGCGGACTCTCGGTCTTTCAACCTTCTATTTCGTGGACTTGAATGTGTAAAAACCCAATTTCGGGGATTTTTGCCTTATCAAAAACCAAATTTCGTAGCCTTAAGCTACGTTTTCATTTGTGCGCTTTCGTCTTCCTCTTTCAATTCAACACGCCTTTTCAACTTTCGCTAGCAACTTTCAACAACGCATGCGTCTAAGCTGTGCACGCATTTCCTGATATCCTTCCAGCTTTTTGAGGCATGCAATAGCGCATTCCTCACGCTCAACACACCGCGCGCTATGACGCATGCCTCTGACGCACGCGATAAGGCACAAGTGGAGACGTAGCTTTATAGCTCTTCATAAAATCAGCTTCGCAGGTTCGTTTAATTTCGAAAACTAATTTGGCGAAAAACTAGCGACAATAGGTGTAGATTTCGTGATTTGACGCTTTCAAATTCACATTCATTAAAAACCAACTTTAAGGGCATCGCTGGAGCTCGCGAGGCCGAGTTAATGAAATCTCCGGATTTTCTTCGGCACTGTTTTATGTCGTGGCGTATACACTTTCTGATGTTGTGTGCACCTTTCCTATGGGTGCGGCAAAAATGACTAAGACAAAGCAAAATTGGTTATTTTTTGGCCTGACATCGCATGTTCCCTCGAAAACGGCAAATATGACATTTTAGTACATTGTGACATGGCAATGTGCAGCGGTTTTGGCTGATACGAGTTTTGTAAACGGGAATGGGGGGGGGGCAGATGTGTTGCTACTCAGTGATTGGCTTCTTTTCATCCATAAAGATTCCATCGTAAAAGATACTTTTCGAATGTCACTTATAATAGGGGAAGGTTGAGGAAGCCGTTGCCCGCAAACCGCCAAGAGCCTTCAACAAAGAAGCTCTTTACTGGACTCTTTTACAACCAGTTATACAATTACTTGGGCACGAGCCTTCATTCAACGGCCGTGGTTTACTTTTTTTTTGTCGTCTTGCCGTTGCCCTTCAAATCCAAGCCACCGTCCACCGACGAATAAGTTACTATTCCATTACTTTCAAACGAGTTCACTCAATGCGGTGACTAATTCCTCGACAATTTAAGGGAAAATTGGCAGGGAAAAACGTCAAATATTTGAATTGTATAGAAATGTACAGTAATTGAGGGATAGCAACAAACCGCGAAACTATCCATCCACCTTGAGAAAGTGCCAAGTGTGTTAGGCAAATATTGACTCACTAAGAGCGCCCTTCGATTTAATTTTATTTTTCGTCCCTTTTTATTTGGTTCGTTAAAACCGACACCTTCTCATTCTACAGGATTTCAACATTTTCATTAAATTTCATACTAGAAAAAAAAAAAAAAAAAAAAAAAAAAAAAAAAAAAACTAGATGAAACTGCTTTCCTTTTACTATTATTTTTAGCTCTTGGGAGCTCTATTTTTGGTAAACTCTAAAATCTGAAATAACTCTTTTTTTCTACTTTCAACGAGGGAATTCGTAGTGAAAGAAGAACATAGGGGGCGTCCATTTTTCGTTCATCCACATTTTCCGACGTATCATACAGGCACGTCTCTTATTCATTTCCGCCCCACGAGAGGAAGTTTAACCCGAATATAACGCCAGAAAAATAAATAAAAGTGAGTGGAAAAATCGAGTGAAAATTATACTTCCACCCTTCATCGATTCTTAAAATTGATGACTAAACGTATAGACGTTTTGCTTCTTTCTTTCTTTTCTTTTTTTTTTTTTTTTAACAACTCAGGGAACTCTCTCGCCTCTCAGACCGAAATCATTTTGACAAATTAGAGGCAATAGGCAACCACGAAGGCAATACCGAGACAAAAGGATGACAATTTTAGACTGGTCTTAACGATGTATTTTAAATGACAATGCGGGTAGTAATGGACCGCTATTGTGATTTGAGAAGAAGGCTAAAGACAAATTAATTACCGCAGTCTTCATTTCAGATTCTTTACAGGGCTCGCCACGATGAAAAAACGAAAAAAATTACTGTTTGTTGTTTCGCTGGGTGTTCATGTTTTTTTCCCTCGCAGAACCCAATTTCTAGGGGTTTCGCTATCTCGAAAAGCCAATTTCGTAGGATTGATTCCAAAAAATCAAATTTCACTGAGTACAGAGACTGCATGTAAGCAACACAACAAGCAAGCTTGTTGTTTGATGGGGGGGGGGGATTTCACAGTCTTGGGTCCTTTAAGTCCTTTAAAAAAGCAATTCCACGGAATGGGTTCTTTCAAAGTCCAAATTTCGCGGATTTGGCCCTCCCTCGCAGAACCCATATTCGTGGTTTTAGGTAATAAAAGAACTAATTTCGCCTATAACTCCGTAGAAGAAAAACAAATTCCGCCTGTTCGGCTCTTTCAGAAATCAAATTTCACGGGGTCAATTCGCTAGAAAAGCCAATTTCACGGGTGTCGCATAAAAAACAAATTTCCATGACGTTGACTCTAAAAGAGTTATTTCACAAGTCTTTCCTTCAAAAAGTAAAATTCGTGAAGTGGTCTCATTCAAAACCAACTTCGTGATGGTTTGGCCTCCTGAACAACAAAAATACTCTCGGGTTTGGAACATAAGAAATTCATTTTGTGGTGTTGACTCACTCAAAAAAGAAATTTCGTCAGTTTTGCTGCACAAATATGAGATTTCGCGCTGTTCGTCCCTTAAGAAAGCAATTTCGCTGACTTGACTCAATGAAAAATAGATAAATTACGGGCATTAACACGTCGGTAGTTTTTAGGTCGTAGGCAGGGGCGTAGGTACGGGGGGGATATGGGGGATAGATCCCCCCCCCCAGAGCTACAAGTATACGAACGAAGGAGCAGGGAGCACTAGTACCAGCGTAGTAGAGCGTTTCACGTGGAAGTCAGGTTTAGCAGATTTTCTGGACCTAAAGCAGCCCGAAAAGGTCCGAGTACGTCCAGCTTTTTCCTTGGACTTGAGACCCAACGCAGTAGTGTACCGCGATACAGGGGGGGGGGGGATTCGCCCCGGACCCTCTATCAGACAAAAATCGGTAATATTCGTGGCTATAGCAGCTAAAAAGCGCTGATTCGTGGTCTCGCGATGCAACTTCCAGACTAACATTTTTTAAAAAATCGCTGATTCGCGGTACATGGAGGCCACTCGACGAATAAATTGTCGAAACCTACGCAAAAGTGCTGTATTTGGGTAAACCCCGCGGTTAAAGTTGAGAAAACACGCTATAATATTGACAAATTAAAGACGCTTTCAGGATAAATTTGACAAAAATGGCAAATTCACAACTGAAATGGCGTAAAATCGCCCATTCGCGTATGAAAAAGGGAATAGGATGCTGAATGGCCGCAAAATTAGCACAAAACGCTATTTCACAGCTGAAATTGGGAAAAATCGCTAATTTGTTGTTTCGCTAAAAAATCGCTAATAAAGTTGTGGAAAAACGTTAATTCGCGGATACAAAATGAAGAAAATCACTAATTCGGGGCAAAAATTGAAAAAATCATCAATTAGGGCAGCTAAAATAAAGAAAAACGTTCATTTTCAGTTCAAATTGGGGAAAAGTGCTAATTCTCAGTTAAAAATGGAAAAAATTGCTAATTTGCAGCTTAAATTGAGCCAAACGCCAATTCTTGGCAAAAATTGACAAAACTCGGTAGGTAATCAGTAATGCACGGGTTGGGAACGCTACCACGATGCTAAAATTTAGACAAAACGAAAATTCGCAGCAAAAATTGAGAAACATCACTAATTGTCGAATTAAGTGTCGTGAAATTTGTAATTTAAAAATGATGATTTTTTGTTTGAAAAAAAATAAATTTACATTTATAATTTAAATTCGCACCTTCTGAAGGCATTTTTGTGGCTAAATTTCAGAAAAACGGCAAATTCATGCATGTATAATATAACAAAAATAATGTAAAAAAAAAAAACGCTAATTCACGGCTAGAATTGAAAAGAAGCAATAATATATACCAATAAAAGTTATACAGTTTTGCTAATGCGATGGTAAAACGTGAAAAACCACTAATTTGCGGGTAAAATTTAGAAAATAATATAATCAGCCTGGTCAAAATTAAGAGAAAGGCTAATTTTAAGCCTAAAAATTGAGAAAATTGCTAATTTGCAGCTAAAAATGGAAAAAATCGCCAACTTACAGCTAAAATTGCGCCAAACGCCAATTTGTGACTGAAATTGAGAAAATTCGCTAATTCACAGGTTTGAAACGCTACGACGCGTCGCCACTACAATTTAAAAAAAGCGCTTATTCGTGGTTGAAATTGAGAAAAATTCTAATTTGCGCCAAAAACTGAATACACGCCAATTTGCGGGTTCTGAAGGCAACTTTTTAGGCTGAAATTGAAAAAAAGCGTCAAATTATGGCAATAGGCGAAGAAACCGCTAATTCGCGAGTAAACTGAGAAAAATCGCTCACGCATTGCGTATGGTGAACCAAAAACATCCTAATTCGTGAAAAGTCCTCCTATTTTGCGGCTAGTATTTTGGAAAACTCTTAAGAAAAACGTTAATTACCAGCTAAAACTGAGAGAAGTGCTAATCCCCTGGTAAAAAAAATTTTAAAAATCGGTAATACGCTGCTAAAATTGAGGAAAACGCCAAAACTCGTGGATAATTAAGAAACATCGCTCAAAACGATAACGACGATACTGTGCTGCTAAAGTTGAGAAAATTCGCAAATTCATGGTTACGGGAGGGGTTGGGGAAAAACCGCTAATCTGCGGCTGAATTGAGAAGAACGATACACCCGGCCAAAAAAGCGCTAATTTGAGGGTAGAGTCCAAAAATCGCCCCTAACTGAGAGATTGAGGCTATGATGAGACCAGCAAGATGTCCAGATGCCGTTCGCCTGCGTGTCGTCGTTAGATAAACAGATAGAGTGAACATCTGTCATATTTCTGAAATGAACCTAAAGATGTTGGTGCATGAACCACAAGACTGCAATTACACAAAAACCTGGCCCAGTCTCAATTTCGACCTCAAAGCCTTCTCAGCACACATCACGGCTGCCCCGCGGTCACAGCTTGATTTCTGAAAATTACCAAAATTTCAGCAACAAAAAAATCACATTCGTTGCTAATGTTGATAAAATACTCAAATTTGCGGTTTTTCGATGCAATTTCAATACCAGAATTGTGGGGGGAAAAAATCGCCAATTCGCAGTATATGGAACTCCCTTCACGGCTAAAATTGATAAAAAAGCTTATGTGATGTCTTACGATTAGAGTAAGTCCCTTACCAAAATTTAGAATCTCTACTATACAAGTGAGAGGGTGGAAAAACGCTAATTTCCGGCAGATTAAGATATAAAATCAACGGTAATTCGGGTCTGAAGTTGATAAAAACGCGAAGTCGCGGCTAAAATAGGGGAAAAGCTCTAGTTCACCACGTAACAATTTAGGAAGGCGCTAATTCGCGAATGAAAGCAAGGCAAAGCGCAGATACGCCAGACGCTGTAATTGGGAAAAATGCCAATTCACGGTTATAGGAGGCAAATGGGGAACTTGTATGAATGTCCGATTTGGGAGAAAAGCATATACCGGTGAATTGGCACATGGACAGAAGGATATGAATGGTAGTTGCAGCCCGATTGGTGCATTTGGTGATTTTTAAATAAATTTCAAATTTCTTCAAGAGGGGATAGATGGTACGAGGGGAAATTACGTCAATCCCTAATTTTGAAGCATGTGATTAGGGCACTCTAATAGCATTTTCCATTTCCATAAAATTTCGCTCTGAAGCCGAGCATTTCCACCCGTCTTCTCTGAATTATATCATATTATGGTAACAGAGAAGCGCTCCAGAGCGGAATTTTATGTAAATGGAAAACGCCATGACATTTTTTGTTTACAAATAACAAGAAATATTGTCCCCCTGAAAATGTGTCGTTCCTCACACCATTCATTTTATTAAATAGGGTTTGACGTTATCAAATCCCCACACAAAATTTTTAAAAATTCGCTCTAAAAAAATCCTTGATTGATTTCAATGTTTAATGTGAGCAATCGCATAGTGGAAGAGCCCTCTTCAATAAACACCAGTGCTTGAAAAATGTGCAAGTTCCCCGTTCGGCTAAAATTGAGACAAAGCGCTAATGGCTAAAAGTGAATAAAATTGCAAATTCTAGGACGGGGGAAGCTTGAAAATATCGTCGGAAAGAAATCTCGTTTTCCGTGCCGACGTCGTGTCGGATAGGTGTGAACGAGAACGAGCCCCTTCAATTCCCACAGGAGAATAATATTTTACTTGCCGCGGACGGGGCATGTAGCGATCACGGCACTGATGTGTGTGAATAGACCTTAAGTCCGCGAATTGACGCATTTTCTCAATTTTAGCAGCGAATAAGCTCAAAAGCTCATAAATGCGATTAACTCTCTCTTTTTTCCCCCATTTTTAGCCACAAAATTCCCTCTATGGGAACCGCGAATTGGCGTTTTTCCAATTTTAGCAATACATTAGTGATTTTCCCCAATTTTTGCCACGATCTAAGGGCTTTTTCTCAATTTTAGCCTGATCGATTCTTGTCCTTGTCCACTTTAGCCGCGAATTTTCTCAATGAACGAGCTCTTTATCTTTTTTTTTTTTTAGAAAACGTTTTTTTTTTTTTTTTTTTTTTTTTATTATTTTTACGTTTTTCTTCAGTTTTTAGTTTTGCATGAGGATTAGCCCATTTTATCTTCATTTTAGCCACGATTTACCGCGTTTCCGCAATTCTAGCCACGAATCACCGGATTTTATCTAATTGATCAGCGAACTAGCTTTTTTAAAAATTTATTCCGTAATTTCACTCGTGAATCACCCCTTTTACTAAGTTTCACAGCTCCGAATTACCGGATTTCCTGTGAATTAGCGTTTTCCCCCGTTTTAGCTCCTAATAAGTGCTTTTTTGTAATATTAGCCGTAAATTAACGCATTTTCTCCGTTTCTGCTCACACGTTAGCGCTTGTTCTCTACATGTACTTGCTGTAAATTAGCGCTATATCTCATTTTAGCTGCAAAATGTTTTCCCAATTTTATTTGCGGACTAATTCTTCATTTTCACCGCGAATCACCTCATTCCTCAATCACAACTGTAAATTAGCGCATTTTCTTAAAATGACCGGATTATGGAATAGCGATTTTTCTCCATTCTACCTTATATATATATATATATATATCACTATACGCGGTACTTATTTTTGACGAAAAAAGAGAAACTGACAGCTCTATTCATCGAGGACGTTGATAGTGTATAGGGGAGAGGTACAACTTAGCATTCACAAGATTTAACGATTAGCGTCCGACCCCCTCTTTTTAAGTACAACGCTTTTACCCGAACCAACGAAGTTGTATCTATTTATTTAGGCAGTGAATCAAGCGGTAGTTGATGTTTAGCCAAAAGGTCGCTAAGACGTTATTTTGAAACACTAACAAAGCCACTTTTCGTCGTTAATCTCTCGCTCCCTCTCACACTCTCTCTCTTTCTTGAATCGAAGAAAACACAGAAACATGACGAGTGAAAGAAAGGGAATTATCGAACATTTTCCTAAAATACCAATGCTTCATTTCTCCGATTAATTGACGGTAAATGCTCGGCGGAAAACTCGATAAGCGAGCCTTCCCTTCTCCACCAGTCATTTTTATTTAATTACAGGTTGACCGGCCGGTGGCCTGACGTTTGCAGGAAAAATGAAACAATTGTTCAAGACAATTAGTTTCCTTTTTTTGACAGTTTTGTTTAATGTCGTCCCATTTTTTTACTTTCACCATTCGCACACCATGCGTCCCCCTCCACTGAAATAATTAATTCCGGGAGTAGTTTTTTGAATCACCTACACTAACAGAACATACATTAGCGGTTTGAGTGTCTTATCTCGTTAAATTATCCCACGACTAACGACTATAAACAGAACGGAATAATCAATTTATTTTCCAAGCATGATGAGTTTTTTTTTTTTTTGCAAAGGTACAAAGTGCGTAGAATTGTTTCGAGTGGAACCACTGTTTGATCGCAATTTCGATGATTTTGCGATGGAGAGAAGGATATGGGGAGGGTGTTGCGTGAAATTCCAAATGTAATGGATCGATTTTGGCTTAAAAATTAAACGCCTAAAGAAATGCCAACACACAAAAATTGAATTTCTCGTCTTTTGATAGCTAGGGCCTTTACAATGCATTAAACGTTTGTAAAATTGAAGTTTTTTCTGTTATTTAGTTTGAGGCAACATCAAATACAACAAAAGTGCGTTAATTAATGTGATAGTTTTAAAAACGGTGAGCGTTGCGAATTAATTAAAACCCAAACTACAAACTCAATTAATTTCGAATATTTTTACCAGGAGGATGCACCATGAGCGTCTCGTAAATGCGAATTAAACATGTCGAATTTAGCTCCAGAACAGGACCGTTTTATTTGCCCTTTGCCCCACCTTCTTGGGATAACGCGACGCGAGGCAATCTCACTGGGTCAAAAAAAAAAAAAAAAATCGAACACAAACGCGAGAAATTCGGTAAATGCGCGAACTCTTTTTACAACTCTCGTCTCCCTGCTCAATCACCGAGTTCACAACTTCGACTGAATGAAAAGAAAGACTCGGCGGCGTGGTTCTTTTTCTCTTTTGAGAAGGCGGGAGGGAACGAAAATCAAACACGCGCGTGACCGCGGAGTATAAAAGTTGGTTCCATTGACTCATACACCCTTTGAAATTGAGGATGCTTCATGTTTTATTTGGTAAAAAGATTATAATTAATGTCTAGACCTTGGCTTAGTCCTGGGCCTATAGGGGAGTTTACGAGAGTGAGACCTAGATAAAAGGCACGCTTCGGGGTCGCTTACCGTTTCAAGTTGCGAGCAATCAATACCCGAGGTATGCACACAACCGTAATCAGGTTTGGTAAGGGCTAGCCTAAACAACTACGCACCTCCCTTAACTAGCTCAATCCTCTATGAGTTGAGGAGGGGGGGGGGGCTTCGTTCTTGGCTGAAACATTTGTAAGAAGGACAAATACAAACGTTTAACTTTTCATCTTCAGCTCGCGGTAATGTGCATATCCCCTTACCCATCAGGACTGAATATTCAAGAAAAAAACTGCAAATTTTGCCCCTCCCTCCATGAGACAAAGTTCAGAAAAAGCTTGAATCTATAAATGACGGTCAAAAGTTTTGTTTTGCCCGTGCAACTTGTTATTGAAGCTTACGGTGGTTTATTTATTGGGATAAAGAGGCCGTCAAATTATCTGCCAAATAATTGCAATTTTGCCCTAGAATCAAATTGTTTAATTCGAAGGATGAGTATCCACGAAATTCCAAGCTTAGAGGCTAAATCCGTATAATGTGAGTTTCTGTCACCCTTTTCTTTACATGGGAACTTGAGTACCCATGGTTTTCTGACGTATATAGTGTTGTTATAACACGATTTACAGTGTTGAAACGCACTTCTTAAGTTCGGTTGTAGCATACGGAATGCGAACAAATGCAAATTGCCACACTAAATCATCAATAGAAAGTAGGGATGCAACTATGAATAATTTTTTTATTTCGAAAAAAAAATTATTTCTAAAAGTGAAGATTTTAGGGTTAATAGTCACGAAACTGCCGGTTTCTGTGGATAAACATCCGAAACAATTTTGCTATACAAAGTGATTGACTTAAGCAGATTAGTCAGTCAATAAACAAAAACCGCCAAGAAGCCACTGAATTGCAACATTGGAGCCGAGTCGCCCTGAAAATTGCTACACTCGGAGTTAAATATCCACAAAATTGCACCTTTTGGGTTCAAATATCAAAGCAATAGGAAGTTACTGGTCTTTACTCTCACGAAATAGTTCCGAAAAGTCCGGCATTTTCACTTTTTGTTTTTTTGTTTTCCCCCTCAAGAACGCCCAAAGTTTGATTAATATAGCAGTGAAACTACATAATTGGGAGCCGAGCTGAATATTTCAGGCCTAAATATCCTATATATTGCATGTTTATTGTCTTAATTTTCGAAAAAGTACAAGTTTTGGGCCTTTTTTTTATTGCCCGTGGACTTCTGGTCCATAGCCGGCCCCGACTGTGACCAAAGCCCAGCGATTATAGCCATGAAATGTAACAATTTTTCGGACCTAAAAAACTGATAAATTGCAAGTCATGTCTCTAGCTATTCGAGATATATAGGTCCATTCCACCCACCACCACCTTAGTGGGAGTGAAGGGAGCTCAGAAATCACTCGCAGCTTCAGGAGCCTAGCGTGATATTTTGATGCCCGGGGCAGTTGTCATGGTGGTTGCTGGTTGCCCCTTCACCCCTTCTCAAGGTTTTGTTGCTAAAATGGCTAAACTGACAATTCTTGGGCTAAAAATGATGGCCAAAACTCCCATAAAAAGGCCAGACCCACCACTTCAACCCACCCTAGAAATTTGAATAATATTTTATTTTTAGGGCTTTAGCTTATTACAGACCTATCTTTCGGGGCCCAGTCACAGAGAAAACCAAATTCGCAGGGTACAGTCGTTGAAAACGGAAATTTTGCGTTTTGAGCTCCTTCAATAATCAATTTTGCGTTTTGCCACGAATGACCACGAAAGATAATTATGTGTAATGCCTGACGTAAATGTTGAGCGTGAATTTCGCGGGCTCGATTCTCCAACAATTTATTTTCTCTGTTTCACTTCTTCAAAGGCCCAAATTCGCGCGGTTGGAGCCACGGATGTCTGCTCTCATCAAATTTTTCCAACTTGTTCTTGAGGGTGAGGAAGGGGAGGAGTGTTCTTGCTAGGAGCCCCACGTCGAGCTTGGGCTGTCACTCGACGGCTATGCCCCCCCCCCCCAAGGGTATGGCGCGGACGTCACCAAGACTCGGCTTTCGGGGCATCTTTTTGCGACTTTTATGGCATATCTCTCTCTCTACCGATAACCACGCGAGGGAAAGCTGATAAGGACGAACGCCTACGGAACTCGATTTTGAGAAAATCGCAAGAAAGTTGGTCAATTAAGCCAACCACGTACGCTTTATATTTTTTGGGTCACGCGAATTCTCGACTGTGCCCTGCTCTTGAACATATTCATGTTGAAAAAAATTAAAAGCCTCAGTACAGTGATGCCCCATTTGAATGTAATGTCCGGGGCGGGCCACCCCACCACCCCCACATGCGCTGTACGCCTTTGCACAGCTTATCTAGGTAATTTAGAGTACATATAAAGCCTCGTCTACATAAGACGAGAAAACGCTGTCACAGGACGCAACTGATAACGCAAAGTTGTAAGTTTTGAGGCCTTTTTTGTGGTAGTAGAACCCAGGCTTGGGTTCTACTGCCACAAAAAAAAGCAAGGGCTGCAAGCTCTCAAGGCCTACGAATACTAACGAAATTGAACGAAAATTTCCTGGCTGATTATCGGTTCATGTGCAAGTTTCGGGGTTTTTGAACGAAAAATCAATATGCCGCAAATCATTATATGTCTACAGATAAATAAAATTTGGGGTTTGAAAGACCTAAAACCACGAACTTTTTTCCTCAATGAGTCAGCCCAACGAAATTGAATATTTGAGTGCTCCTCTCAAAACTGGTTTTTGAATGAGTCAAAACGACGAAATTTTGTTTTTGATGCAATGAATCCTGCAAAATTCGTTTTTGTGTGCGTGTACGAGTGACTTAAAAATCGTCACAAATTAGCCAACTCCATGAATTCCCCTTATGAATCGGTCAGCAGCGCGAAATTTTGTTTTTGAAGGATTCGAAGGCATCAAATTGATTTTTTGATTGATCCAAACCAATGAAAATGTTTTTTGAAGCTAAACAATCCCGAAAAAATCGTTTTGAATTAGCAACCCTACGAAATTTGGTTATTATTAGTGGAGTCAGGCCCGTGAAATTGCTCATTAAAATGAGTCAACACAGAAAAATTGGGGTTTCACGTGGTTCACTGAGCGATTTTATGTTCCTGTAGCATTGAAAGCCTCGAAATGGCTTTTTTACGGCGAACCTGCCCGCAAAACTGACTTTTAATTAGACAATTCCGCACAATTATGTTTTTCAAATAGCCAGCGCCGTGAAGTTTTGTTTCGTTCCGCTTTGTTGGTTTTGAATGAGTCGACTCCGACCACGAAATTACTTTTTGAATGTTTCAACAGCAGAAATTTTGGTTTTTTAGCAGGAAATTGTTTGGGTGAATCTGTAAGGAACCAGACCCACGAAATTGGTTTCTGACGAGCCAGATCCGCAAAAGTTGGTTTTGGAAGAAGCTTAGGTGAATGGATTATTTTCCAACATGAAAAAACTGCTGTTTTGGCTATGAAACCTTGTAGTACGTGGTATATTAATGTTTAATTAACAACACCAATCTTAAAATCAAAGATTAAGTCTGGCATGATTTTGAACTTTCCCGCTTGAAAGTGACGTCACTACATTGTAAACAGAACTAGTGGTAAATGTTTTCTCCATTGTTATCAAGCGTTTTTCAAAAATATTGAACGTTATTTTGTGCTTTGTGGCTAGTTTAATACTTTAGCCTCTGTTTACAATGCTGTGACGTCACATCCCTATATCTTTATTTTTTCATTCTTATGCACGGGAGTGGGGCAAAAAAGTTTTAAAGCGTTTTTCGTGATCATTTCATCCTAATAACTCATTTTCCACGCATTTTAATTTTTTTAATTTTCCGGAAAATGATGGTCCATTGTTTTTATATAACACCACACCACAGAGGCCACAGAGGCGAAAATTGGTTATTGAGTGAGTCAAAATCGCGAAATTGGGTTGTGTGAGTGTCACATTCATGGAATATTTCGACTTTAAAAGTTCCTAACACAAGAAATTGCGTGTTTAAAAGAGCCAACCCCACAGGATTCGGATTTTTGATTGGGTCAACTCCGCGTAATTTGCTTTTTATGGGAGTCAAACCTGTGAAATATGGCCTTTTGAATGAGTAGAACCCTGAAATTTGGCTATGTGAGTGGTAATCCACAAAATTCGCAGACTCCGAAGCCCGTGAAATTGATTTCTTGAAGTGTCTAATTCTCGAAATTAGGGTTGAAAGGGGTGAAATCTGCAGATTCCAGTTTGTCAGCCACCGAAAGGACCGCCGCATAAATTGGTTGAAGGTGACTTAGAATTCAGAAACCATCAGTTTTGTCTTCGCTTCTATAGCTGTGTAATTTTGCTTAGGTGATGGAGTTGGTGGCTCAGGTTGGAGGGAGAGGGGATAATTTCCATCCCTTCTTTCACCCCCCCCCCCTGTCCTTCAATTAACTTTGTACAGTCAAGTAAACTGAACGTTAAAGACAGAGCTGTGCAATTTTGTCTCTGAAGCTGGCTACGCCCATGCCGTAACTGAGCTTCTAGATAATTTTTGCGTCTCGCAACAGTGTTTTGAAAACCCAACAATTTCAGCTTAGAAGAAAGCCTCAATTGAACCATTCGTTAAGCTGACGTGCACTATTGCCACCCTCGTTTCGTTGAGTTTTCTTTTTTCCTGCCCGGTTCCGCGACTTCTCCGCCCTTTTTTGGAAATCTCGTAACTCCTACCGCATATAATACAACGTGGTAATAATCGACTTACAATTGTCGTAACGTCTCATTGATAGAACAGGTGTCCTTGAAAGTGGCACGCGACGAGGAAGGCAATTTCAAACAAAAATCAATTTACCTTCGTCGATGACTTTCCAGCTTTATTAGCCGGCATTTATTTCTGTGCCATTTTCTGCCGAAAAGGGCAATAAAATAATGGACAAAGGGTCAAAATAATTTTAAATGAAATGAAAACAAAAGGTCCTGAGTTTTTTTTTTTTTTTAATTATGGAGGATTGGAGGGGGATCGTATAGAAGTCAATAAAACAACAACGGCCATGAAAAGAGTCAAGTCAACCTGGGCAGACGATATCGAAGCATTTTGATCAGCACACGCCAACCTTCAATGTATTGGTTGCCTCCCTCCCATTAATTTTCTTCCCTTGATTACCATCTTCATTGTTATTAATTTATCGGTAATTTGATAAATATAAATAAAAATTACGCAGGTAATATCAGCACGAACTCACCTTTGGTTCGCGCCATCGTCATTGGAACAAGGCGGGGAGAATTCAGCCATCAGTTCACCTGCAAAAGCATTTTTTTAAAAATCGTTATTTCAACTGAAAAAATTGGAGCCAATCCCACCCTGAAATGACGTGGGTTCACCTCAGCGTCTCAAGGATGTTTTAAGGGACGCACTGTTAATCCGACCATGGGGCAAGGGCAAAAATGTATTTGATGTTTAGTTAGGGGGTGATCTCCCCCCTCCCAACCCCAAATTACGATTAAACAGCGTTCGACGATAATAAATGTTCTTATTAAGCCCTTGTGAACGCACTATTGTACTCCTGTTGCTTACCTAATTATCCAATTGCCAATTAGGATCGAATGGAGAAGTATTCGGCGATCAATTTGAAGAAAAAGTCGGCTAATCACGATTTTATTAGAATAGCAGGGATGGGGCGATTTCTCATTTTCCCAAAAAAATGAACTTGACCTAGTTTTTTGCTGACAATCATACTTCGTTCTTTATTTTTTCGATTAATGTAGTTTTGATCGCGGGTAAGAATCTCTTCAAAACTTGTCTACTTCAACGAGTTCAATGTCAACACGGGATATATCGTGACATTCTAAATAAAAACTAGGGAAGTTTCCGGAGTGAGCGCGCCTGATGAAAATGAAAAGTGTTTCAGTGTCATCATAAGTGACTGTTAGACTGTTCTAAAAACAAGACCATAAAAAAAAAAAAAAAAAAAAAAAAAGTTCACGCCATGGAAATTCGTCACTGTCGCACGAAACAGCGCCAGGAGATGCTCAATCACTAGACGCGGTTATGGTGGAGGGAATGGCATTCGAGTTTTCTGTAACTCATGACAACCACTTCTTGGCCGAGTGTAGCGAATTAACTTTATTAATTGAAAAATTGAAATTCACCCCCCCCCCCTCACATCATGTACTCCCAGCAACACCCGGTCGGGAAAAAAGTAAAACGTCGTATTGAATCCCGAGAATATTTCAATTATTTAAGTTGAGCAAGAGAATAATCGATAGTAAAAAAAAAAAAAGATCACGTCAGGGGGAGGGGTGGTATTAAAAAAACACTGGGATGACTATCAACCTTGAAAAAAGAGAGTTCAAGTTTAAACTGTAGACCAATAATACACGTCAAGCTCTAAAAAAAAGGGTTGAGTCCGCGCCTAATGAATTTTACACATTAGCCGCGGCGTAAAAAAAAAAAGTTCCTTTTATATTGTGAAGCGGGGTGAAGGGCTAAATAATGAGATAACGACCCTAAAGTCGTATAGTAAAAGTCGTCTCGCCGAAAGTTTGAACAAAATGAAAGAGGGGCGCGGCCACTTAATCGGAAATTAATTTACTGTTGACAGGGTGGTGTGGTGGTGGGGTTTCATCATGGTAAATTCAGGTGAACCTTGGCAGCTACTTTTCCCTCGAGTAGTGCGTGAAACGGGGTAATGTAGAGAGAGTGAGGGGGGGATGGTGTTCAAATGAATTATTTGGCGAAGAGATGACCATCGATTTCCCAAAGAAATGAATAATGCGACGAGACATATCGCCATCGCCCAAGGTCGATTCCAATTAGTTCGTTTCTTAAACTCGGCTTTGAATTTACATTACCCGTCATAGGAGATTGACAAAGTTTTTCTGTCTCATAAAACCAGACTTGGACAAAACGACCGTCTTAATCACACAAAGAAACTTTTTCTTTCTCTTCGAAAGACGAATAAGTTACAAAACCCTGTCATTACAATTGCACAAAAGAAGGTGCGGTGCTTTTTTTGGGGAGGAGGGGGTGATTTACGTTTTCACCCATTTTTAGTTAAGATAACAATGTTAGCTCTGGTTTATTTGTGCACGAGATTGCTCGCTATGAAAGGCACACACAAGAGCGAGGAAAAAGACAAATTTTTACGACGTTTGGGGCACTAAAATATACCGACAGAATGTAAGTGAAAAATAGATTTTAAGAGAGCGATAGTTTTAAGTAAAGGTAATGAGAACGAGGGGAGAATTTCATCAGAAAAGGGGAATTAGATTGAGAAATCACGCCTCGATGAGTTAATTTGTGGCCTCTGTACATTAAAGCCAAGATTTTACGTTGAGAAAACTGAGCGTAGGGCCGGATCTAACAAAGAAGGGATAAGGCTATAGGAGAGGCATTTGCCCTAGGTGGCACTCTTTGGAGCAGAGTCCAAATTTAGTGGATTTGACAACTTACAGACTCACCAATTTCACGGGGTAGGCTTTTTCAAGAACTACTTTCTTTTATTTTACTTGACTTGGTTTTATTTGACTGTTTTTTTGGGCTGGTCTCGATCATGCTGTACGCGGCAGGGGCATCCAACCTTTTTTGCTCGTGGGCCGTTAACAAGGTCGTAAGAGATTAAGCCCCACCCCCGTGCTTCACCCACCACACCACAAATCAAACACATTGGTTTTACTGCATTGTGGTTAGTATGGCAGTGGCCCCATCATCCACCCACTGGGACAGGTGGTGGAAATCAAGTGGTGAAAACAAAAATGTTGAATTTTGTGCACTTTGAGTGCACGCACTATATCTTTGAATTCCTCCGCTTCGCCAAGGCCTTAAAGAGGGATTTTCCGTGGAATGACAAGATCCCCCCGCCCAATTAGGGAAGAAACATGCATTTTTCATTATTTCTGAAAGCGCGCAACACACACAAACACAACAAAACACAATGAATAAACACAATGAAATGCATTTCAACGATTTATAGACCACTAAAGAATTTGATTAGAAATTCTCATTTTTCCCTCCATACACTTCCCCTCCTGTCTGTGATGCCTCAAGTTCCGGTTGAGATCATACGTTATACCTTCATAATCGTTTGCATCAAAAGTGTTTTAGTAGCCTAGTATACCTGAGCTTGACACGTCACAATGGAGCGGGGTTCCCTCTCTTAACGCTCTCGAACCCTATATCGCAATCCATTAAAATGTAATAATATGTATTTAACCCGTTCGTTATGCTAAGCTTTTTGTTGCTATTTCGTGTATGTGAGTCTACCTGACTCACACGTGGTATTTTATCCGAATTATCCGGCAATTCGGATTCTAATGCTTAAGAAAGGTCTATAATAAAGCAATAGTGAGAAAATTACGCTTTCAAACTAATGAAAATAAACAAAGCGCCCCCCCCCCTCGCCCATCATGTGAATTTTAGAATAAACGGGGAAAAATATAAATGATACCAAAATTAAATAAACAAAATTGACCCATGTTTACCCCTTTTAATGGGGCCCATACACGTACAATAATTATTGCGCTATAAATAAGTGCAATATTTTGACGTCTACCCTATCTATATGCACGTTTAATATATTGTGCAATATTTGGGTTTTACCTGATTTTACTGTTTTCAAAAAAAATATGGTTTGCACAATATATTCTGCAACCTATCAATAACAATACTACACAAGTACGTTCAATTTTATTGTGCAACCACTATGTTGCGCTATATTTATTGTACGTGTTCGGGTGCTTTAAGCACATTTTATGACTAGCATGAAGGCCCAGAATCGGTAGTAAAAATATAAATATAAATAAAAGTAAGAAATGAAAAAAAAAAAAATGTTTAGGCAGGTACATAAATCATCAGTTTTCAGAATTCGTGCAGCAGAGGACCCAGACCTTCCTGGAGCAAGGCAGGCAAATTGGCTCTGTGCATTTAATGCAGGCATAGACCGTATTTCTGTGTAACTGGTTATATATATACAGACACAGTATCTTCCGGCCGCGAGCTTCACTTCTGAGGTAGCATTCTGTATGGTTTGACGATCATTTCCAGGATTAATCACTTTTTAGACTGTAAGCTTTTAAATCTGACTTCTTTCGAGTGTTTTGTCTTCTGGTTTCCAGAGGTGTGGCCACCCATTGCGGATTTGCTGATGCGTTCATGGATAACGAATCCATTGAAATTGCATCAAGCGTCTCAGAGACTTGCTAAATTGAAACTTGAAAGTCTGAAGGACTCCCAATAAATGAGCAAGTGAGTCCGAGAGACTTATACGCATGTGAGTCTCGGAGACTCACATAGGTGTTTCCACTTAGACTGGAGTCCGGACGGACTGCAGTGTTGCCAACATTGCAAAAAATTGTATCCGTGTGAGTCTGCCAGACTCCTAGTAATAACGAACGGGTTAAATTATATCTCACTCATTTCTGTGGTGAAAAAGGGTGCCAATCAGATTATTTAACCAATAGTTCACGTAAAGCCGGATACACACATGCAGTACTTGCGAACTAACGAGCCAAATATTTTTCAATTTGTTGTTGGTCTGTTTCTAGGCAATTGCTAGATATTGATCGATATATTTAGCTCGTTATACATGGCATGTACCGCATGTGTGTGTCCGGCTTGAGAAAGTGTCATTAACTAAAATTCTATACATGCACCTTCCTCATAATTATTCCACAGCTATTAAGCGTGATTATTGGTACCTAAGCTGACAAAACTACCTAATTCCTGACTCACATTCCCTTATCTTGCTTACGCGACGGTGGGTAGCATTTGCGGGTTTCAACATTTTGACCCCAAATCCGCGGATTTGGCACTTGACGAAATCAATTTCGCGGGTTTGGCCGATTCAAGCCCCTAATTTTGTGGAGTCAGTCGGTTTGGCTCTTTCAAGAACTAAATTTCACAGGGTTGGATCTCTAAATAAGCGAAATTCACATATTTTTACTTTCACACCATCAAAATCGAAATTTCCAGGGTACTGGCTCATTCTAAAGATCAATTTAGCGGGTTTAGACCCTTTTAAAAACAAAATTGTGTGGAGTTGACCTATTTCGCGGGATTGGTTCCCCAAAAACACCTATGTAGTTTTTTCCAACCAAAAAAAAAAAAAAATTAATATCGACCGCAACGGACTCTGTTTTGTCGTATTTGTTTGTTGTTTTTATAATATTATTCTTATTTTTTTTTAAGCTGTGATATAATTAGTTCTCTCTCCTAATTTAGTTTGCGTGGTCTGATGAGGTCGGCACACTAATGACGAAACATCACTAATTGTTTTTAAAATAAGATAAATAAATACCTAACGACAAAACAAATTTTGGCCGTTGTAGTCCAGGAAATCGTGATCAAAATAGAGGGTCTAGCTTGCGTCAAATGTAGTAGTTCTAAATTTTTGAAATGTCATAGAGGAGGGTCCCAGTAAGTGTAAACCAAGTTTTCTAATTCCCCCTCCCTGTGCTCGCTCTTCGGCACTCGAAAAACCACATTTTTATTTTTTAGCACTTTTCCTACATTTACCACCGTAACGTTTTAACTGCTGGCGCTGACAGAAAACTTCCAAGAGTCTATACCTAGTCGACAAAATTTGCTGCAGTTTCCCCCTCTTTAGTTTTTTGGTAATGGAATCAGTAACACGTTATGGAGCTATGGATTTTAAACTTTTATGGAAAAATTCAGAATTGTTTTAGTCTTCAAGGTCTTTGCATTGAACGGCCTGGAGCAACCAGAATATCTAACTTATGCCAACCCGCGATCTATTGGATTTTTAGACACCTAATAGTGTCTAATAGTGTGTGATAGTGTTTTAGACACCTCTCTTAGACACCAGCGTATAGTAAAATTCTAATTTTCCACTTCAAACTTTCAAAGACCAAACTTCTAACCTGAAACTTTTCCTGGAAACTTGCCCTCCGGAGCTAATTTTTTTTGGGTTTCATTAACACGCGACTTCAAGCTCGAAAATTAGCATCGTTTGGATAGAAGGCCCACAGTCAGGTGGTTACGATTGAGAGAGATCATTATAATTACAATCAATTAATTAAAACGATTAAAACGATTTTGGCTTCAGAGTCATTGAGAAAACCGAAAGTCCTCAAATGAATCAAATAACGACAAAAGCAGGAAACTGTAATAAGTGCAATAAAACCATTTCACAAATGAAATACGCAAAGAATTTACATAAACATGCTAATGTTTTTAAGGACGCGCCCGCGTCAAATTTAAGCATTGTAAAGGCCGGAGAGCAAATTCTTCTCGCTCTGTAACGGTGGATATGACGCGGAAAATTTGGATCGATTGAGATATCAAATGTTCTCAAAAACCGCCATAGGCAGAAAATTCAACTTGGCAACGCTTCCATCAACCCATGGTACTGTCAAATATCACCTGCTCTGCTGCTACCACCAGGTCCAGGCATGGTTAGGAAAAGTGAAAGACCCCCTGAATTATGGATGGGAAAGAGACAGCAGAGGGTGTCTCACCCCGGTTAAAACCACGCAGTCTGTCTTGATGTTTATTTCCTGCTCGTGCAAGAAAGGTTGCAGATATGCTTGCAGCTGCAGGAAGGCAGGTCTCAAGTGCTCCAACGTATGCAATTTTCGCACTGGGCATATATGCGGGAACACCCCCTATGTGATAGAAACTCCGTTTCCGCTCATGGGAGGAATCTCACGGATTTAATTCTTTAATGTTAATAGACCCACCCTAAAAATATCCCGTCAATGAAAAGGGTAAAATTGTTTCAAATTCCATGCTCTGGGATCTAGGTACTCGTAAGTGAGGTTGCTAAGAGCTGCATATTGAAATAACCATTCGTCTAGCCATCATTCTCACCCGTCCTTATTTTGTCATTGCAATGAAAACGGGACACGAAAAATCTGAAAACATTAATCATTGAATGATTTTTCCAGTAGCGGGGAGAGAGGGCTGTATTAAGAGGCCATTGACACTATGCGGGTATGGGTCGTACTCAAATAATTTTGTTCAATGTTGCGCTGTTGTGCTGTTCTGTGCGCAGATGTGATGGTATGGGTTGGGGGAAGGGGTATTGCCTCGCCTGTTTTTGGCTCCTGGAACCGCCACTGTGGAATCCAGCAGTGTTTCATTTCCCTTGGTATAAGGAAAGAAATTAATTGAAGTTTTCTCTAAAATACTATCCACCTACTATCCTCGACTGGAATTCCTCGTTTTTGTTGTGAAGAACTTTGACAAACTGACCACTGACTTCTCGTGAGTTAGTTCAAGAAGACCTTAAACGAGGGTATAACCCGAATTCATTCACTTTCCGTACTAGGACGGAAAAATATTTTCTGGACTAGTACAGAAGATTTCTCGAATGTCACTGTGCGGTAATGGTCAATTTCCCAAACATTTTGGGTACAGAAAATTACTACTTTCGGAGCATGTCGCGTGAAAAATACTTTAGCTCTTAGGCATGAAAAGAGACACTTTTGGGACTCATTTGCGGCTGTAAAATTTGGTTTTAGTATCATGTAGGATAAAAATAAAATATTATTAGTCAAAAACCTATCAAGAATCAGGTCTTTGTATACCACATTCAAATCATTCCCAAAATGCCGAAAATTCAAGACTATTGAGCACCTCCGTACAATACCTTGCCTCCTCTATTAACTTAGCATTGAGAACTATACACTACCCTACACTTCACCTTTCTATTGATGAAAACTAAGGATGGGATGATAGTGAAGGGTATGGTGGGGAGCCGTAGGGGGGAGAGCCTTAATTTTCGCCCCCCCCCCCCTGAACCAAGATACTTTCGTCGCCACTGCCGAAGAGCGAGTAATGTAAAAGCACTGCGCGATGCAGTAACTGCGGGGAGTAGCACCCCGTGACCCCGTAAAAGAATGTCCGCCAGAAAACCCCAACCGATGAGTTCACTGCAACGGTCAGCACTGGGTACTAGCGAAAAGTAAGTGTCCGGAATTCAGAAAACTATTCGGACCTTAATGACTCAGGAATACTTGGATTTTTCGGAGGCAAGGGATAAGTTAGATAATAAATCCTTCAGTAATAATCCATCCCCCGCAATTAGCGATAAGACGGTTTTCCCCACCCTTGAAGACACTAATACCCCCAAAGCGGGCGCGCCCAAATACACCTCCAGATCCTACAATCGAACAATACAAAAAAATCTTATCGAATTTCAATCGGGATTGGCGTGAAAGCCAGCGAATTACGTACAATCCACATTCAACATTGCTATCAAAAGACGGGCTCACGGAAAAATCCAGTACCAGTTTGTACACATTAACCCCAACATTTCTTTGAAGCCATTTTTGAGATATTTATCATAGTCCAGTCAATAGGGGATTTGGCAGGGACAAACGCATAGAAGATGTTTTTTTTTTTTTTTTTTTTTTTTTTTTTTTTTTTTTTTTTTTTTTTTTTTAAGGGCTTTGACTTCTGTGGTTATTAGCCCTTCTACATTAACGTTCTACAATTTTATAGTTACTCATATATCTTTGTAAGTTTAAGAAATCGACATCTGTAATGCTCCCATTGGCGACAATGTAGTAATATATTGGAGGGAAAAAATTGTTTCTGCTGGCAACATTGGAGTAAATATTTATATAAATGAAAGATTGACAGCTTTTAGTCGCCATCTTTTTTGGATAGCGAGAAAAACAGCTAAAACTTGTATGGCTATAGGTTTTGCTGGGTTAAAAATGGGATAGTTTACCTGAAAATGAATGAGACTGCGAGGCCAATTAAGTTGAACTGTGTCTCAGTCCTCTAAAAAATTGATACAAATGGTTCGCTTGCTGGATTGTTTACATAAATTAATTATTTGATTAGATATAATTAGGATTACATTTTGTAATTTCTCATGGTAATTGATAAAGACGGCTTTGGAGATATTCTAGATAATTATAAAAGCATAAGATTCTATTTTTAAGGTAGGGAACTCTTGGAAAAGTTCGGGTAAAACCCCGGACCTTAACCTAATACGTTTAAATATAAGAAGACTCAAAAGTAATTTTGATGAATTTCTAGCTTATATTGAGTCATGTTTCATTAAGTTTGATGTGATTGTTTTGACAGAAACCTGGGTTGATGGATCTTTGAATTTCGAGATTCCGGGGTACCATGAGTATAAATCTAGTGGTTTTGTGAATAAAGCTGAAGGTGTTTCGCTATATAGTAGGAAGGAAATAATTATAAGGAGCGTTAATGAAAATTGCATTGGTGGCTGTAACTCAATATCTATTTCACTTCAATTAAATTCTTGTTTGATTACTGTGCATGCTGTATATAAATCCTTTAGGTAGGTATAGATAAATTAGGTAGGAGTATAGATAAATTTTTATTAGAATTTAGAAATTATTTATCAAGCCAATGACTGGTTGAAATCGAATAATCATATTATACAGGGTGGTCGGTTTTGAGTAGCAAACAAAAAAAATTGGGTAATAGTACACCAAAAATGGGATAAAAAAGTCCTATTCGGATAGTGGCCTATCTCTTTTTGTTTTCGAGTAATATTTTTTTTAGTGATTTTTAGGCGCAACTGTATTTTTCAACGAAAACCTGCTATTTCTCAGCTTCTACTTCACTTTTTTTCATAAGTAATGGCAGTTTCGTAATCTACGGAAAATTTTCTATGGGATGAATGCAAAATCAATATTCTAAATGGTCAAAAGCGCCTAAAAACGTAACGTTTTCGTTGCGTCAATGCAAAAAAACAAAAATTTGACTTCAAACAACAATTTACTGTCGCTAAAAATTGCTTCACTCGTTGTCAAGCGTCATAAAAACTTCTCCGTTTTCCCAGCTTTCCAACGGTGTACTCGAAAGTGGAGTTATCTCCCTCCTTTGACAATAAAATTCGAAAAGAAGCGAAAAATTCTTACATTTTGGGCTAAAAATGTGAATAATAACAGGTGCCAAAATGCATTTGTTTTGCTCTCTTTCTTGAGAAATCCAAGCTCTGGCATAGTAAAAATTAAAAAATATTGCATTTGAAGAATATTTAATAATTTAAATATTCCACACTACACTCGTAAAGACCAAATTAAAATTCTACGCCTCAAGACAGGTCACACCCGCATAACTCACAGTCATTTCCTTACTAACCGAGTCAGACCTCAATGTCAGACCTGCCAAACCCCCCTAAGTATTCCC
The DNA here is from genome assembly GCA_038030265.1 of Corythucha ciliata. Classification (NCBI taxonomy): domain Eukaryota; kingdom Metazoa; phylum Arthropoda; class Insecta; order Hemiptera; family Tingidae; genus Corythucha; species Corythucha ciliata. The sequence continues at coordinate 41,114,533 of CM075943.1, read as the reverse complement.
CATATCGTACTAGATTGTCCAATGTACCGAACACAAAGAACATCCCACAATTTGAAAAACACGTTACCCGAGATATTCCAAATGGCTAACTTAGACGACCTCCTGAACTTTATGAAAAACATTCGACTGTACGACGAAATTTAACTAGCGTGGTATCTATGTAATTGTAATAGCGGGCTAATGACCTAGCAGTCGATGCCCCTACAAAAAAAAAAAAAAAAATTACAGTGTTAAACTTAATATGTTATATAAAAAATATAGGAGTATTTTAAGAGATTGTATTAGACGAGCTAAAGCCTTGTATTATTCAGAAGAGTTAAATATCGCACAGGGCAATCCTAAGAAAATGTGGCGTGTCATTAATGAGAGTACAAAACGTTTGGCTAGCGTGAATCCTCAATCGTTCGAAATGATATCTAAAGATGGCGGCATGGTTATTGATGATGTGGAAGTAGCTAACGAATTTTAGACCTATTTTGCTGGAGTAGGAAAACAAAATATTGATTGAGTCTATCTCAGAGAGGCAGTATGGCTTCCGGGAAGGTATGTCCACTAATAATGCGTTGTACCAAGTTAGTAAATATATAGCTGAAAATCTAGACGCTGGGAAGTATGTTATCGGGCTCTTTATTGATATACATAAGGCATTTGATTCTATGGAACATGGGACGTTGCTGAGGAAGATGGAATGTTTGGGTATTCGGGGGCAAGTTTATGATTTAATTGCGAGTTACATTTCATGTAAACCTCAGGTAATGAGGGTCAATAAAAGTGTGAGCTCTGAGATACCCAATGATTGTGGTGTTCCGCAAGGAACAGTTCTTGGACCATTGCTCTTTCTTATTTATATTAATAATTTTTTAACACTTGAATTGGTGGGAATGACTTTTTGTTTTGCGGACGATACTGCTATCATTTTCCAGGGATCAGGTATAGAAGATCTTGGGGAGACAATAGTGAAAGACTTTAAATTAATTAAGAAATCGTTGGATTGCAATTGTTTGGCTGTAAATTTGAAAAAGACGTGTTTGGTACAATTCAGATTAAGAGATGAAATTTCGAAGTTGGGTTCGGCTCTTCACTATCACTCGAATATGTGCGTTGGTAACTGTGTGGAATTTTCTGCTTGTTTTTCATTAGGAGTTGTGGAGGAAGTTAGGTACCTTGGGGTAATACTGGACGGTAGACTGAAATATGAGTCGCATGTCACTAATGTAACAAAAAGAGTGCGTAAATTGTTTTTTGTTTTTAAGGCATTAAGGTCTTTTATGGCATTCGCTTTGATGAAGAGTGTTTATTACGATCTTTGCCAGTCTCTGCTTAGTTATGGGATAGTAGCGTGGGGTAATACCAGTAAATATATTATGAATACACTCTCAGTGGCACAGAAAAATCTATTAAAAATTATGCTACGGAAACCGTATGATTATCCAACGAAGTTATTATTTGAGTTGGCTGACATTAGCGGTATTGAGGAGCTGTAGTCATTTAATGTATGTTTAATGTTTTATGAAATTAGCTATACAAACTCGTTACCAATTATTTATAATACCAGATTGTCTAAGCAAACAAATGTTAAACTACCTAAGGTGAGAACGTCGTTGTTTCATAATCACGCGTTTGTAGTAGCTCTGAGAGTGGCACTTAAGCATAGATTCAATTACTGTGATTTCCCTAGTCAAGGTAAATTCAAGCGATTTTTAAGAAGCTTAAAACTTAGTAACCTCGGCTTTAACTTATGACTGTGGTATAATATTGTGATGTTTACGAATTATTTAGTTTTTTCTGTTGAATATGTGTAATATGTTATGTTTTTGTTTTTTGAACTTGTTATGTCATCCCGCTAATTTATTTCCTATTTCTCATCCTGTTCTATTATGTATTTGGCATTATTAGGTATTGATTGTTCAGGCATTTCTTTCTTGCATTCTGATGCATGTTTTATAAAAGTGTAAATTATTGAGTCGTTGCATAGGTGAGTTCTTTTTGTTTTTTGAAGTGTAATGGGTACGAAGAAATGAGCTCCAGCTCCCAACACAAGGTTTCTTAATGGGAGCTGGCAGAAGAATATTATTGTAATATTGTTTTTTAGGAAAGACAAATGGGTTTGCGAAGAAATATAAATAAAGAATAAAGGATATACCCTACTGCGTTCGGTGGGGGAACGCAGACTGTACAAGGATAACTGAACACAGAAAAGCCTCGTATAATAGTTGCGGTATGCGAGGCAGGGCCGTCTTTATTAAAGTCGGGGCCCCGGGCCCGGGATAATATTTGGCCCCCTCTTTTACCAAACAAAACAACTGCGACATTGGGTTTTCTGTGAGTCAGACCTGCACGAAATAGTCCGTTAGGGGACTAAAATACCGCAGTTACCATCACAGGAGACGAGAATTCCAAAAATATCATTTTCTGGGGGGGGGGGGAATAGTCAGTTATTTGAAAAAAAATTCATAGAATGCTAAAAAGACAGTTTTACAGCAGGGATGTTATAGGTTTTGACAGTTTCTGCTGGGGTCGAATTGTAGATTTACCTTGCGTTACAATTGATGAGCTACCGAGTTCTCTTTCTGGGGACTCATCCCCGAATATAAGCCTACTACTTGACTTCCCACGTCAAGCTGCCCACCCAAAGGCCCAAAGGCTGGCTACGACCCTGCCGTGAACTAATTTTTAGACGCGAACTAGCTATTTTTCTCATTTTTATCCGCGATTAGCGTTTTCTTAACTTTTGCTGTGAATGAGGAAGTTTCATGGGTCCGAACTTATTCATAAATCTATTTTTTAAGGTTTATTTATGCTAAAATAGAGCATAAATCGTGATCCGTTCGTAAAATAATCCAACAGTTAATAAATACGCGATTTTTGAAGTTTTAGGTCATTTCAAACACGCCAGCTAGCATGTTTGTCATATGCACCTTCCGAAAAAAAAAAATTCGCGTGTAACGTAGAAGTCGGAGAGCGGTTTGTTGTGTTTCTTTGCCTTACTTTCTACAAGAGCTCTCCAGTAATAAAATAATGGAGGATTGACAGATGAGCTTTTTAGAGGCATGAAAAGGACAGAGAATACATGGGATATTACGTAGCGGAAAATGTTCATTTTGGCGGGATTTCAAATATGCCAACTTTTGTTTCTAAATAAAAAATGTTTCTGAAGGGTTTAAATTTTTATTTATACATATATTTACGGGGAAGGATTGATATGCCTCATCGAAAAAAAATATTTTTGGAAAATGTGAAACTTCCTCATTAGCACTTTTCACAAATTTGAGTCGACAGTATAAGTTTTTCTAGATTTTAGCCATGAATTATCAATTTCTTTTGCTTTAGCCAAGACATAGCACTTTATTTCAGCAACGAAGTGGCCGCAAATTATCGCTATACTCAATTTAGCCGTGGATTCAAGAGCTTTTCCGGAAATATTTCCAACCATGCTATGAGTTAGCACTTTTTCTCCATTTTAGCAACGAATAATTAGCGATTTTCTCAGTTTTAGCAGTGAATTAGCGCTTTTTATCTACATTACTATAGCGAATTGGCAATGTTGTATTCACGTGTAGCAATGAATTAGCACTTTTCTCATTTTTAGATCCGAATTAGCGCCTCTTCTCAATTTCATCTATGAAGCTGCCTCCAAAAATCGCGAATTGGCGTTAGCTCTCAATTTCAGCTTTAAATGAGCCCTTATTCTCACTTTTTGCGGTCAATTAGCTCTTATTCTTAATTGTGGCCATGAATGAGCGACTTTTTCACATTTAGGCATGTGAGTTAGCGCTTTTTCCCCGTTTTAGTAGCGAGTTAGCGTCTTTCCTCAATTTTAGGGTGCCGGGTTGATTTTTGTGTGCGTCAGTAAATTAGGATGCACCGCAAAGTACGATTTTTTTTTTCAAATGTAGCCGCGCATTAGAGTTTTTCAAAATTATTTTACATTTAGCCATGATTTAGCACTTTTTCTCAATTTTAGCCGCGATTTTGTCGATTTAAGCATTGAATAAGATTTTTTCTATATACTACCAGGTAATTGGCGGTGCTTTCACACTATGTAGCAATAATTAGTACATTTCTCATTTTTAGCCCCGAATTAACGCTTCTTCAAAAGCCCGGACCCGAATATACGCAAGACAAATTTAGTTAGATGCTACCATTGCTAAGGTTATCCACTGGTCGCACCAGAATGGTTTCAAGATATCAAATACGAAGTCGGTGGTCTGTCCTTTCAGTCGAAGGAGGGCCTTACCTATTGGAGATAGCAACGCCCTCGAAGGAGTCGTTTTCCCAGTCGAAACAAAAGTTCGATTTTTAGGCCTTATACAAAATTGAAGTGGACGGATCATATAAACTACCTTGAGGGAAATGCAGAAAAATGTCTACTACCCGAGCCATTCTAGATCAACGGCAACGCCCAAAAACGTCCCTAGCCAAACTCGACAAAATTCAATTAAAAATCATCCGATTATGCATCGAACTTCTTTCCAGCACACCCACGAACGTAGTCCTAGCAGAAAAAGAATTTTAGCGTGTTAGCGAACCACTTTATTAGACGAATGGTAGTCGTCACGAATAATATCTGCAAACTTAGCCAAAACGTTCTGACATACGCTTACTGGAGACAGAACAGAAGAAGGCTCCTTTGATAGTCAACGGGTTTTTAGATTTCTCAAGCACACGACCACTTGTATATCAGTCAGCGACTCTCTCGCTGTTCCATTTCAAGTACGAAGACCTCGAAGTACGAAGACGAATAAGTGTCCCAACGCTCCAGAAGCCAGAAGACAAAGAAGTGGACTTTTTCAGAGTTAAACGAAACTTGTTCGAGGACATAATGAAAAGGCTACTTCCCAACACATACCTAATATACACAGATGGGTCAAAACCGAGGGCGCGGCTGGTATGCTGTATTCTATGCCCCTGCATCGTATACGGAAAATGCTTATTTAAGCTGTCTCAATATATACCTCCAACTTTTCTGCTGACTTGATTGCAGTACTCGAGGCGCTAAGACACGCGGCAACAACCAATGCTAACAAAACGCAATTCTAACTGACTATAAGAGCATCATCGACAGTTTTTCCGCATCTTGTTGAGCGCAAAAACCTCTCATTTGTTTATGGAAGCCCTAAGTCTAGCAAACGAACTAATTTCAAAAAATGCGCAAATTAAATTGGTCTGGGTTAAGGGGCATTCAATGATTCCCGGTAATGAGCAGGCTGATGGGTTGGCTAAAACTGCCTGTTCATGAGATACACCTGTAGGGAATACAAAATACCTTTTACGTAAACACTACCTCAGGCAAAAATTAGATGTATCAAGGACTGGCAAACCGATTTCGACCATATCAATACGGACGCCAAATTCAAACAAATCTCTCCAACAGTGGGAAAAAAGCCCTGGTACCATCTACTTCAACTAGAGAACCTTTAAAACACAGGTACGGCAACACGGATTTCAGCGCCATATTTTGTCCCTCAGTTGTTAGGGTAAACACAATACCATGAATGAAAAATTTGTCATCGTAACAACAAACAAACGTGGAATGCGGTCGAAATAAATAAAAATACCCCATTTATCAATGAGACCTGGGGCCTTATTCCGAACAGTCGGGAAATAATGCCGCAAGCGGGATCCAAGGAGTCCGAATAAGAAATAACGTTATCCCGCCATAGCAACCACACTTGCGGCATTTTTCCCGACGTTTCTGAATTGGGACCCTGGTGATAATTATAATCTTATGAGGGACAAAATATGGCGCCGATTTGCGTGTTTCCGTACTCGAATCTTCAACTCGCAAGATCGCAAATAAGAGGTACGAAATTTAATTTTGTGTAGAATTCGCTCAAACCACAGGACTTGCAGATCTTATTTGCAAATGATAGGAAAGCAGCCATCAGCACCCTGCGCCCCCAATGCAATGTCACGGAAGACTATCTTCGAGCATGTAATAATGGAATGCCAGAAGTATAGTAATTCAAGAAGAACGTTTTTCAATACCCTGTACGGAATAATCCCTATCCCGTTCAACCTCCAAACAATTCTATCTCACATCTCTCTCACACTCGAAGGCCTCTTAGAATTCATCACTATGGAGAAACTAAACTTTTGAAATAGATCCCATGCACACTCAAATTCGGTAATGGTTGTACGATCCTGGTACCCATGCAAAAACAAAAACATTCGTTTTTCCAAATTTTTGCCGCTAATTAGCGATTTCTCTACATTTGTTGTTTTCAATTTTGCTGTAAATCAGCGCTTTTTCTCAATTTTAGCCGTGAATAAACGCTTTTTCTACACTTTATTCCAAAATGAACTCTTGGTGAATTATCGATTTCAGTAACTTGTTAGCGTTTTTACCCCCCACGAATTAGCGGTGTAAATGTTTGCAAAAAAATCTGGATGATTTCGGGGTCAATTTTAAGTTGTTTGAAATAATTGGCAAGAAAATTGAGATTTGAGGACTACTTTGACTATTTCCTGATCGAATTAGAAGTGTCTTATACAAAACGTTCATTTTAGATTTTAGCTCATGTTGTGGGATTTTTTGGCCTTAATTATTACTTTTTGAAAAAACCGAGACGATTTAAAGATAAATTGAAGGTTTCTGGGAATGGAATTTATTAGCTAATTTTGGCGCACACAAATAAAATATTTCAAGGCCTAGCTTGACAATATTCAGGACGTACAAGTACAATTCGTACGTTTCTGATGAAAAATTTTCATTTCTAGAGTGGTTCACGAGCCTAATATGTCAACTGTGTGCATTTCAATTTTAACTCGGAAACTAATTAAGGCTTATACCGTGAACCCGGCAGGCGCCTAAGCCTCCTTTGGGCACCTGGTACCCACATTTTTTTTTTTTTTTCACTTCACACCCGTTCTACTCACCGCACACCGCCGGGAACCCCCACACGAAGGCGAGTGTGCCGGGTCACAGCTCGCCGCAGCCCTACAATGTAATGGGCAATGGCTGGATTCGAGCCCAGGCCCGCTGGCTTGCGAAGCGAGCATTATATTCATTACACAATCGAGGCCCGCGCCGTATACCTTCTATCCCTCTTCAAATACTCAACATTTGGCCCCAAACAACCAATTGTTTGTTAAAGTGGGGGGGGGGGCTTATCCACCCTCCTACTAAAAAATGTCTGTTCTGCTATAAAAAACAGCAAAAGTCACTTCAAGGCTAAAGAAAAGGAAATATTTTTCCTATAGCAGTGAGGCATAGGGGAATTCATCATCATAAGCCCAAAACTGGCCATTTAGGGCCGAAATGTGACCGCCGAAGAGAAAACATGGCCTTTTGGCCTCTGGAATGAGCTATGAGGTCAACAATCCTGAGGCCTTTGTTCCGAAACTAAATTGTTTGGAGGGCTGTGTTCGGATGTTGGCGTAATTGATCGTTTATAGCTGATGTTGGCAAATAATTGATCGGTTGAATACCTATAGTTACTGGCCTTGAAATTGGCAGAAAAACTGGTTGGACTAACTTGGCAGAACACACTACACAGGCCTGTGAATTCCTGATGGAAAACGTTTAACAATTTCTGCCAAATTATCGGTAATTTACTGAAATTTGTAGTAGTGAAATGCACTCTAATCGACAGCGACGACAGTCAGCTGCCGGAGCGATATCTTTTGATGCTTATAGGTGAGCGTTCACATTCAGTTCCGCTTCAGATGAGGTTTCAATTATTTTTAGCATGTTGAAATTCGCAAGGATTGCTTGAATTTACATATCATGACAAGCGATTTTGAATAGAAAAATCACTCTTTTTTCTAAAAAATTGTCATTTCTGCCGAAAAATCACCAATTAATGAATAAGAAGCTCATGAGTATTTTTGAAAAGGACACATTGAAGAAGTTTCTCCGGTCCATAGGAAGTCGATAGGCGCAGATTTAGTATGGGCTAGTGGTGGTTTACTTTTATTGCAAAATTAAAAATCTCCATTTCGCACAACTTTGAGGAGCTACCGAGGCCACAGAAATAGTTATTTTTTGAGGAAAATAGATAGTCCTTACAGGAAAGAGTGTGCTCTTCCCGAATCCACTGTCAAAAGTTGCAGAATGTCAGCTGGGAAGCGAGTTACTAGCATTTTTTCAAGGAAAATGATGTTATCATAAAAAGATGCTAGAAAAATCATATTATGTATCTCGAAGGGTTTTGATTTTCGGACCATGGCTTATGGGGTGTTTTCGATCGCAAATGAGGTCTACTTTTACCCAATTTTTTTTTGTCACACTTATACACATCCATCCTGTATAAAGGAGTCACAAGGGACCAAAATTCCAAGTTTAACGCATGAAGTATCGATTCTCGAAGTACGTTGCAGAGCACAGAGGTGCCAGTTTTCAACGGAGCACGACCCCTTCTGTGCCCATTCATTTTCGATGATTTCCTTGCTGTGTTTTGAGTTGATAAAAATTACTGTTGATGGCACCCTAAATACAACGACCAGTTTTTATAAGAAAAATACAAATTTCAAGTCAAGACGGTTGTCCAGTTCGGATAGGGCCGTGGTTATAAGATCCCCCAACACCACCATCACGGCCATCCCAGTATACATATAATTAGGGTCAGGGTCTCAAAAAGTTAAATACCCGCTTTGGCTAACAAAAACCAACAATGGCCCCGTTGTAAAACTCTGCTCAGCACTTGATGAGGTTTGGTTTCAACACATGTAAAATAAGAGCCTCCACCCAAGCCGTGGTGGAGGCTTATAGCCGTCGTGTTTCAATTATGAGGTGCGTTGTTGTTTGGTATGTATTTAGATTTTATTGTACAAATTTATGGCTTTAATAAATTGAATTACATTTGATTGTTTTCTATTGCGTATGCATTGTTTCATATCTATTGGGAGTTCAAATCGGCGTCGAACCCCGCTGTACTTGGGGCATTCAAACAAAATATGAGCTACGGAATATGAGCTACATCGTTCGCACAATGGACGAGATTGTCGTATGAAGCAGTGTGAGTGAGTTAATCTTGTGTGTCCTATGTATAATCGAGTAAGGACGACTGTTTCTTTTTTAGTCAGATCATTTGGGAAAAGTACCAAAAGTTCTATTAAATTTTGTCCGGAGTATTTATTTTCGAGGATTAAGCATTGCAGCTGATTTAACACGAGTAATGAAAAGCTTATCGAAGACTCTTGAAGTATAGCGAACCATGTCGTATCATTAAACTGTCATAAATCAATTGTCCTTACCTAGTTCCCTTCCGAAACTGGTTATCATAACAAGATAAAAAATATGAAATGGAAAACGAAGCTCAATAAAATATTAGGAGATAAGTTCAAATAAAACGCTAAAAAGCACTTAGGTGAGCTCATGAAAAAAGTGTAAATTTCACTGAACGCTTTACTTTTCAGTGTAAAAAACCCCAAATGTGACAACATTGAACGATGGGGGTTAGTGATAGGCCACAGGTAAGCGCGTTAGTTGGGAAAATAGATCAATCATTCTTTCGCTGATATAACTTTATTGGGAACCCTTAAAGTGCACAACGTTAATGTCTAATAAAATTGTGGGAGGGGGGGAAAGGCCCCTCTTTGCGCATTGATCCAGGTGTCCTACAACTGGATCAATCCACGTAGATAACGTGAATTGCGGTGAGAACGGTGGGAATTTGAATTTATCGCCATTAGAGGTCCCCGTCCATTGTTGTTGCAATCAGACCTATCGTCAGTGTCATTGGTAGCAACATTAAAGCGCTTTAAACCATTAGTTGAGGTAATTATATCTAGCATATTTTAATGGATAACTTAATTCGACTGCCCCCATAACAGTTTTTACGACTCTTTAAGGTAAATTAATATCATCCTATAAGCTTGAAACCGCCAAGAGGGAGAAACATGGTGCAACAAAATCAAGAGTTCTGCATTGGAATGGAACGCAATATGAACTTAATATGAAACATAAATCGCGTATTTTCCTTATTAGCAAGGCGTCTTTAATCGAATGCAGTTGCATTGCCTGAGCGGTCACATTCGTAAAGACTTAAGTGTATTCGAAGAAAGAAAAAAAAATCCAAAACTGTTCTCACTTGTCACAGAATCGGAGAAAAAATTTTACGTCGGGCAAATCAAATGGCACTGTGCCAGTAACTTTTCCGTGCATGTTTATTCGATTTAATTCTCAACAATTTGAATGTCTCGATTTTCTGGTTAAATCGCGCACGTGTCTCATGTCGTACTGAAATAATAACAAAAAAATATACCGAAGGAAATTGTTCTCGCGAGCGACCCTGCGCATCGTTTCTACTGAAATCATTTATTTATTTTCGCTTTTTTCTTTTTGTTTTCTCACCACTCCACCCCACTTAAGTTGCTCTGCCTCCACCATTTTCCCAACTGAATACCGCAGCTTTTATTTATTTAGTTTCATAAGCCGCCCGCTACTGTATTCGCGGCTTCATGTTTTGTGTCAGGCCGCTAGGACTTCTTGTTTTCGCTCGTAAATTAATTATTTGTTATCCATCCCCTCTTAAAATAAGTATTCATTTTCTTCACTTAAATCTACTCGTAAATATTATGTACTTAGTTCCTTATGGTGCTATTAACTCTCGAGAGTTATAAACTCTCTGAGAGTGCCAGGATGCTCTCCCGAGAACTCTCACGAGGCGAGTTTGGCTCTGGAGAATACTCTCGAGAGCAAAATGCTCTCAAATGTAAGCGCAGCTTTATGCCAAGTCGTTCCTCAAAATTTCCTCGACCCCAACCTACCCCACAAACTGTAAAATCACAATGTTATTTTATAATTTTTCCAGTTTGTGAGGGAACTTTGAGGTTGAGGAAAATTCGTGGAACGACTTGGCATACGGGCCTTAGTAGTTGTACCCCTCTCAACCCGCTCCACCAACCTAAAGCTTTAAATTGCGAAAATTATAACAAGGGTGCACGTGGGGACAGGGATCAGGGTTGTTTAGCTGACGCACACAAAAATGAATGCCCCCGGCTGTTTAAGACGTTGAAATTAATTTTTGTTGGAGAGCAGACTATTCCAGGCATTTTTAAATTTTCTATCACGTTCACAATAGCCCTTCAACAACCCCCATGTAAGCACCACTTCGACGGTATATTGAGGAAACCATTATAAGCATAAGACAAAAAGCCGCGGTGTAATTTATTCATTCGGCCTATAAAAGCGGAGTTGCATACACTGCGTAAGTTTTTGAACTGATAAACTGAATAGAGTACGGTACAGAAACTGATTATTCGGCCAAAAAACTGAGGAATTAGTCAGGAAGAATAGCCAATTAACGAACTTCGATTCTGAAAATCGCCAGTTAGACCCAATGGGTACACAACAGATTTTACGTAAGAATCCGATGACCTCGTGAACCACACCCGTTCCACTATACGAAGTATGAAATCATAAAAATAATGTGGGAATCAGTATTGATAGACGAGGCCCCTAGAAAACAAGAAGTATTTGAAATTTAATTGATTTACCGAATTATCGACCGCATTTTAGAATCGAAAAACGAAAATTCGGCGACCCCTCATCCCGATTTAGTTTCATCGAGTTGCAATAATTTTACAATTTAAGCCCCGTTCACACGATGCAATGTTTGAAGCTATATTGCATGCTGGTTTTTAAAAAACATCCGGTCACTGCCAAGAAACATATGTTTTTAAAAAACCAGCGTGCAATATAGCTTCAAAAATTGCATCGTGTAAACAGGGCTTAACTTGCCAAATCAGTGCTTGGCTATGGGCACAGTCAGGGACGGCCAGTCCGAGCGTCCGGGCTCACTTAACAAAAAAGGGCTTCACATTCCTACAATTTCGCTTGAATTAAGCCGTGAAACTTAAACTAAAATTAAGCCACAGATAGCCAGCTGCTTAAAAAATAAGGAAACTTTCATTTTTGCGACTTGAATTGGTGTCAATTTGCGGTTATTCGTAAAGCCCTGTACACACGAGGACATTTATGTCATGCCATCAAATTTTCAATATTTTCATGTGATGGTACTGTGAAAAAGTTTAAAAACCATGCTGACCAAGAGTTCGTAGGCCGGAGGTGCGACGACGGTTTCATACAGAAAAAAAAAAAAGGAGAGACGTTCACGTCGCGTAAAGATTACTTTATTACGGGACCGGTTTCAGCTGCTGCCAGCCATCTTCAACCTTATAAGAAAGAACACTTTACCTCACAAACCTGTCAGTTGATAAAACAAATCACAAACAAAACCCCCCTCAAACTTACCATTATAAACATAAAGCAATAAATAATTAGCTAAAAGCCATACCCCTTCAAAAAGCAAAGGCAAGGCTTCCGGAACCGTGAATCAAGAACAAATAAATGACAAACAGGAAGTGGGACCCATTTCGCCCGCCACCGGCGTTCCCCCGTCACGTCATCCCTTCCCTCTGGTCCCTCACTGGAACGGGAAAGAGGCGAGTGCACTCGGAGAGGCAGGGTGAGAGTTCGAAATCCGTGATTCTATTAATCACATGCTCGCCTCGAGCTTGATGATGCCTCACAATCTCGAAAATCTCAAGCCAAGACATTAAAGGGCCTTTTGGTACTCCATGCAGAAGAGACACTTCCCAGTCTTCGGCAGTGTGGCCCGTGGTTCGCAAATGGACGCTTAACTCCGAATTTCCCCTTGCGTGTTCCACAGCCCTGGTGCTTAATCGACGTCCCGTTTGCCCGATGTAGAATTTGCCGCAGGAGCACTCTATTTTGTACACTCCGGATCTTTCAGTGAGTGCCTTCCTATCTTTCGTATGGGAGATGAGCTCCCGTAAGTTACCCACGGGACGATAAATGACCCGGACCTCTTCCCGGAGAAGAGATTTTAAGTTTGAAGAGATTTTATTTTGGCCTCCTCAAAAAGTCGTCAAAGTCCAATCTTGATATCTTCTTTAATAAGAGCTGTATAGACAAGCAGGTTTTCCCCACTCATGCCACGGCAAAGATAAAATTGAAAAACTTTAAATACCCTTCCCAGGCTAAAAAATGTCTAACTAACATTATTAAACAAGAAATACGTTTAAATTATCAACAACGTGACACCTTTCGACACTATTTAAAATATGTACATTGTCGTCTAGCCGGTATGATGCATTCTGTTGAGTTCGACATCTTCGACAGTGCGGTCAGGGGATGCATTTTTGAAAGAATGCGGGAAAACGCAACGCAGATTAATAAACGAACGCAGATTAATAAATTAAATAGACTTAGCGGTAAAAATATGTTGTTTTTCAAGAAAGTGTTGCACTGCTGTCGGTTGAACCCTGAGGTTAGCAGCCATGATGACTCGTTTGTCACTGCCGTAACCGACTTGGCTGATGAAAGTTTTGTCACATGTTGTGAAAGCCTACCTCCCTCTGAGGAGGAAACGTTATTTGATTTTGCACCTCGTTTTGTAAATTTAAGCAATACTTCCTTCTCCAAAGAAGAAACTAATGTCCTGGAAAAAGGCCTAAAATTTGTTCCCCAAACAGAAACTATAGCTTTAGGGCATTTCTTGTCATTGGCGTCCTCAATTGATTCAAATGATTCGATAACAGACGATACAAAACGTAGATGTGGTTCCACACTTGTTCGATTAGCGTCAAACGTAAAAGCCAAACCGAGGATGCCTCCCTCGATCAAGGAACTTGGACAAAAATTGAAACTTAATGATCTCATTGTTACCAATAGTGATAAAGGGAAGACCACCGTTGTCCTCTCGAAGTCTGACTACATATTAAAAACGGAAACCTTTCTCGAGGGATGTAAGTCGGTTAACATTGGCTTTGATCCCACTGAAAAAGTCCAGAAGGCATTGAAGCAGAAAATAAAAACATCGCATGTCATACCCGAGGCCAGAAAACGTTTCCTACTCCCCATGAATCCCAGGGCGCCAGAGTTGTATGCTGTGGTCAAGTTGCATAAAGCTGGGTCGCCCATAAGGCCTATTGTTTCTTATATTAATAGCCCAATGGCAGGAATTGAGAAATACCTATGTACGGAATTGAAACGCCTCTTAAATTTTGAAAGAAGTCCTTATGCGATAAAAAATTCGTTCGAATTGTTCCGCGAACTAGATCAGCTGAATATTGTGAACTCTAGAAAGGTGACACTGATTTCATTTGACATCAAGAATCTTTATAGCAGCATTCCTGCAATCGAGTGCTTTCGTTTGGTCAACGAAATGCTTTTTCAATGCGTACCTGACAGTGCTGTGCGGCAAGGTTTCTTGGAACTTTTAGATCTTGTGGTTCACAATAATTACTTCCGTTTCAATTATGGCTTCTTTAAGTGTCCTGGCCTTCAGATGGGTTCCCCCTGTCGCCCCTCCTGGCGGAAATTTACATGTTTCACTTTGAGAAGAGGCTGCTCGAGGGCCCACACTCGTTTGGTGACTCAGTGGTATTGTGGAAACGATACGTCGACGACGTGATCTGCGTGACTAATTCCCCGGCATACGATGGCTCGGAGGCACTTCGGACCCTCAACAGCGTGGACAAAAACATTAGTTTCACATTCGAGCAGGAGGAAGGAGGCAATCTATGCTATTTGGACGTGAGAATAAGTAAAACCAACGACGGGGGATTCTCCTATGATATTTACAGGAAACCGACGACTTCGGATATTTTAGTGCCGAGTGATTCCAGACATCCGTTCTCACAAAAGATGGGAGGCTTAATTTGGTTTCTTGACAGGGCGTTGAAATATCCACTCTCCGCCCGGGGACTCCGAAACGAGCTCGCCACTATTAAATACATGGCTCAACGTAACGGCTACACCGCTCTAACGGTCGACGCCCTCCTCAGAAAGCGGCAGAGAAGGCTGGCAGTAGCGAGGTGTTACGTCTCTCCTCCACCTCCACAAGGGAATTTAGACGATCCCGTATCGTACGTGGTTCTTCCGTACCTCGGTGCGGGCATGAGTAAAACCGCCAGGGTTCTCCGGGAAGCTAGCGTCCGGGTCATTTATCGTCCCGTGGGTAACTTACGGGAGCTCATCTCCCATACGAAAGATAGGAAGGCACTCACTGAAAGATCCGGAGTGTACAAAATAGAGTGCTCCTGCGGCAAATTCTACATCGGGCAAACGGGACGTCGATTAAGCACCAGGGCTGTGGAACACGCAAGGGGAAATTCGGAGTTAAGCGTCCATTTGCGAACCACGGGCCACACTGCCGAAGACTGGGAAGTGTCTCTTCTGCATGGAGTACCAAAAGGCCCTTTAATGTCTTGGCTTGAGATTTTCGAGATTGTGAGGCATCATCAAGCTCGAGGCGAGCATGTGATTAATAGAATCACGGATTTCGAACTCTCACCCTGCCTCTCCGAGTGCACTCGCCTCTTTCCCGTTCCAGTGAGGGACCAGAGGGAAGGGATGACGTGACGGGGGAACGCCGGTGGCGGGCGAAATGGGTCCCACTTCCTGTTTGTCATTTATTTGTTCTTGATTCACGGTTCCGGAAGCCTTGCCTTTGCTTTTTGAAGGGGTATGGCTTTTAGCTAATTATTTATTGCTTTATGTTTATAATGGTAAGTTTGAGGGGGGTTTTGTTTGTGATTTGTTTTATCAACTGACAGGTTTGTGAGGTAAAGTGTTCTTTCTTATAAGGTTGAAGATGGCTGGCAGCAGCTGAAACCGGTCCCGTAATAAAGTAATCTTTACGCGACTTGAACGTCTCTCCTTTTTTTTTTTCTGTTAAAAACCATATGCTTTCATGAAAAAGCCAGGAAACCGCTGGAAAATTGTCAATAATTTTCCCCTTTACCATCTCCATTGTAGAAACTAAACCGAGAAATACCACATCGACAACGAGCAAGAAACCAGCTATTCAGCCGTGAAACAATCGATTATGTCCGAAAATATGAATTTTCCTGTTCGAACCACAGTAGAGGGCATACTTTTTCCCCCTACACGCTTTCATTCGATCAAGAAACAGAAAAAGTTCCTGCTAGAATCACGCTTATCCGCCAAAATACTTGCATTTGAAGCTCAGAAAGACTGTTTTGACTAAACTGTGGAAAGTAACGACGGTGTGAGCGTTCAATGACTCTTGAAAATTAATTTTACCCAGGTAATCTAAACCCCGGAAGCTAAGTCATGAGTCATGAATGTTTGACTGCGTCCATTTACACCAAAAAGTCCTCTTGAAAACCTTACCATTCGGCTGCAAAAAACATGGCATTTGAAACTGAAAATTCAATCGCCCAATCAATTTGTTTGGTAAATAGGTGTAGCTTCTGAATCTGGAAAATTTGCTCGTTTGCTGGTCTCTTTTAGTAGCCCCAAGCTCAAAAGGGGTGTTTTAGCCTCAGTGATTTAGACATACACCGCTTCGAGAAAAGGGCAGTTTCAACTGAAACTGTTGAGTGAGAGTATTCGCTCAGTGAGATTTTAAAACGTTTAAAGAGAAGTATTTATTCAAACGGTTAATCGTGTTCATAACAATTAATAAAGAAAAAGGGGCCTAATCTGCAAAATTTCATAGTGTTCCTAGGAATATCCTTTCCACCCGTCCGACCCGAATTAAATCACATGTGGATGGGGAGAACGGGTGGAAAGAGACGGTGATAGTGACAGTCAAAAGTTATAGAACAGGGGGCCTATTTTTAGGAACACTGAAATTTTACAGAACAGGCCCCCAGAGATGAAAAACAAATTGCAGGGAGTTATTTTAGTTATTGGCTTGAAGCATTAAATTATAATTTGCTCAATCCAACAGAAACCCATCACAAATTAATTTCGACTTGAAAAATGTTTCTATGGTGGCGGGGGGGGGGAGCCTAAAATACTATACTTACTATCATGAAATCCAGTAAAAAAAAGTCTCGAAATCCTGCATGAACGCATTGAAAATACCTCCCAGTAAATTATTATGAGGAGAAGAAGGGTGAGTGCCACGGATTTTTTGTGGGTCCCTCGTGGCTAATTCCATAATTTTTCGTCCATGTTTTTAAATAATTTTCAGTAGAAATACCATTCAACAATATCTTAAGTTTCACCCTCTCTCCCTCACCACAATAATACTCTGAGGCCACGAAACTTGCCGCAAAATGATTTAGCTTCAGCAATCTACTATCAACCACGGCATTGATTATTTTTCTCAGCAGAAACTACGAATTTGTTCCGCAGATAAAATAAATAATTCTTTTTCTTCTTTAAGGGGGGATTCAGGCGGGTTTCCTCGACCCCTTCCCAGTCACCCCTCGCCTAAACTTCACACATAAATTTTGGCTACATTTCTGCACCAATATTCGATTTCAAAGTCTTATTTTAATCTTCAAGAAGTTCTACAGTGACCCTGAAATTACCTTAAAACACATTCGAATTCAATTGTGTTTTGGGGTTATTTTAGGGATACAATTTGAAAAAGCAAGATCTAACGTCACTGTAGAACTTCTCGAAGATTGAAATAAAACTTTGAAATCGAATACTGGTGCAGAAATGGGCCAAAATTTATGTGCGAAGTTTAGGCGAGGGGTGACTGGGAAGGGGTCAAGGAAACCAGCCTGAAACCCCGCCTTAAGGTTAACATTTTTGTTTTAAACTCTCTTCAAACTGTTGAGAGTATTATATTATATCTGATTCAATTAGTACCATAATATGTATAAAGTTAATTCCACTGTATCGGCTTATACGTGCCTCGAAAACCTTCTGCTTCATTTTGTTAGACATCAAAGGGAGCCCCACACCGGGTGTCATGCTCCCTATCGTGGACGGCAACTTTTTGTTTGGCATCCAAGTTTTCTCTAGCATGATTGGTGATGTATTTGGTGATGGAATTGATGGACCAGCGGGGCGGGATTTCTATAACAACGTTGCCATTTTAGACCCCATTCACAAGTTCTATGTTATGCGACTGTGGAGTGTATGCGTATGCAACCAAACAAATTAATTCCCTCAAAAAATGAAGCATTGTGATAGGTTGCATAGACTCCATGGACGCATAACATAAAGCACCATGTCACTGTTGTTTACATATATGGCTTGTGAACGTGGCCTTTAGACCGCACCCGACCCCGAATACCCCGGCCCTGGCCCCTTAAGACCCCCCCGCACCGTTAAAATTCGGTTATGCTCCCTCAAGCCCCCACCCCCCTCAGATCCAGCCTAGCGCTGAATTTACCGGTGTTTTCGAATCAAACAAATTAGTTTTCCCGGCTCAATTCATATTATATAGTTTTGTTGAATCTTAGTGAGTACATCATCTGATTGAAGTGCCATAGGTACTCACCGTATCCACGATACCAATTTTCTTGCATTATTTTAATAATTTTGAAATTTGTTTGACCATAAAGTAAAAATTAAAATAAAGCTATACATTTCTAACGGAGAAGGTTTTTCACTTCCGAACAACTGAAGGGGCGGTTTTCCTGTGAGTAGCCAAAGAAACGTATAAATAAAGGCGGAAAAAAAGAGTGAAAGAGAAAAAAATATAACTCAAAAATAAATGAATCTGAAGTTGTCAAAGCAAAGTGTGAGAGACACGCGAGCGTGATTTCAAACGTGTACGGCAACGCTAAAGGAAAAGAGAATTTATTATTGAACACTTTTCCTCGTATACGTTAGTCACACACAGTTTTGACGGCTACTGGATTACGGCTGAAAAATAAATAAATCCGAGAAATGAAGTTTACAGCATGAACTTGATCCTTTTTAATTATGAGATACGGTCATAATAATTAGATCATTGTAAGACCGTGACTTACCTTCCCCATACGAAAAAAGAAAGAAAGAATAAGATTGCTCCAACAGACGAATTATTACACGCTCGTTTAACTTGAATTTTCTTGCGTTTTCTATTTTATTAGCCCAATTTCTAACTAAAAAGACGGCTGCCGGGTGGTCTAAATAGCGGCAGATGACGTAATATCCTTCACTTGAGGCATACGCAGTATTGTTTCAAGTTCTGTACGAAAAAAAGGATGCTCCTGCTTCACATTTTTTTAGGACCTTATGCAAGGGGATGAAGGGAAGAGGTGGTGGAATGATTTCACAACGATAAAGTACGTATAAAAAGATGTGCGTTTTTCATATTTGAACGTAGATCTTCTAGTTATTTGGGAACTTTGACTTGAGGAAGGCTGGAAAAGAAAAACAAAACAATGAAGTATTCTCTCGAGGTATATCTCATTCTTTGAAATATGATTGATTTTTTTGTATTTGAAAGCGTTAAAATTCATTCTTCTCTCAGGTGGCCTTCATTCTATGTTTACTAGCCATTAGAACAACGTCTGCTGGAATTGTTCATCAATCGAGTCATTTGAAAAATTACGACTACCACGTGAGTGTTACAAAAAACATAATTCTTGCACGCCTCAGAGTACGTGATTTCCGTATGCGTGGAGAGCACGATTTATTATTGTTTTTCGGCAACGTCAGCTTCCTTTAATCTCAAAGTTGTCCCCCCTCATAGCCAATTTTATTTTTTGTTTGTTTCGTATATAGGACGAACCGAATTACGCCTATGACTACTCAGTCAGTGATTTACACACTGGCGACACTAAAAGCAAATGGGAGACGCGAAACGGGGACGTCGTTCAAGGCGAGTACTCACTCGTCGAACCTGACGGCACGATACGTACGGTCAGCTATACGGCGGATTCCATTCACGGATTTAGAGCGACTGTCAAGAAATCGAATTCATTCGCGGAATATCATTGATGAAATCCTCCGTTAAGCACGTGGGGTGGAGTGAGGGACAATGCCATCAGAGCATACAACACAAGACCAGTGATGCTGCTGTACATATAATTCAATGAGTCAATTTGGCAAAGCGTTTTAAAGAAAACATGTACAATTTCGTCACTTTTATTTCTCTTCCGCCCCTCATTCCCAACACTCACAAACTCATCTTCAATCGATCCCAATACGTTTTACAATATTGATATCGCTTTACCTTGAGATATCTATGAACGTCAAACTTCTTTCATAATTTAAATCGGTTATACTTCGGTGGTTAAACAAAAAATAATCAATAGAATCTCCACTCTCTCCACCCATGAGGAAAAACTCTGTTCGGTACGAGTTTTTCTTCAATTTTTACTTCGAGCACATTTTTTATAATATCTTCCATATCGCTCAACCAATCGTTTTCAAATTTTACGGTGTACATTTGGGAATGAAGACACAACTTTTGAGCCCGAACTTTGAGCTATTTTTTTTTTCCATTGCCAAACTTACTTTCCTACAGGAACATTAAAGTAAAAATGAGACAAATCAATAATTCGCCGCTAAAATTGCGAGAAAATCATAATCGACTGCTAAAACAGAGTAAAACGCTACAATTCACAACTAAAATTAAGGACAATCGCTTATCAGCGGGTCAATTAAGATAAAGCGCTAATTCGCGGAAAAAGTGTAGAAGAAAGCTAATAAATTGATAAAATTAAACAAATTAATACACGCACTAAAATTGAGAAAAACGCCAATTCATGACTAAAAGTGAGAAAATACAAATTCGCTGCTCCTGAAGTTACTCTGTGGCTAAACTTGAGGAAAAGCGCTAATTCATGGCATAAATCGAAAAAAAATGCTAACTCACAGGTAAAAAATTGTGACAAATCACTAGTTAGCGGCTAAAATTGAGAAAAACTTTAATTCGCGGCTAAAATTAGGAAAACACTTGGAAAATCTTTAATTGACAGTTGATGGTAATCGGCGGGTTAAAACAGAGAAAAACACTAATTCATCGAGAAAAATCGCTGATTGTCAGATTATTAAGAAAAAGCGCTGATTTACGGATAAACTGTAGGAAAACGCTAATAAACGGTTCAAAATGGAAAAAAAAATCACTAATTCAAGGCTATAAAGCTGCCTTCACATGCAAGCTTTAAAAAGCTGAGCTGTGGGCTTCGCAACCAATCAGAGTGCTCCGCGCTGTGTACTCGGAGCGTTCAGATTGGTTGAAGCCCACAGCCCAGCTTTTTAAAGCTTGCATGTGAAGGCGGCTTAATTGAGGAATTGAGAAAAACGCCAACTATGCAGC
Organism: Corythucha ciliata; assembly: GCA_038030265.1. Classification (NCBI taxonomy): domain Eukaryota; kingdom Metazoa; phylum Arthropoda; class Insecta; order Hemiptera; family Tingidae; genus Corythucha; species Corythucha ciliata. Next base: position 41,093,597 of record CM075943.1, on the reverse strand, counting down.
TTTCAAGCGGATCGAATAGAGAATATCCACAAACTCGATGCAATCGAGCAAAAGCGATAATTCTCGCCTAAAATTGAGAAATAACTTGGAAAACTCACTATATTTCCCGAGAAAAATAAAGCGCTAATTCGCAGCTGAAATAGAGAAAATGCGTAGCGTAATTAACGGGTAAAGTTGACAAAAGTCACTCATTCTCAGTTTAAAATGATGAAATGCCAATTCTCGGCTCAGCATAAAAAAATTCGCTAACTCACGTTCTAAAATAGAGTACAAGCTTGTAATTCGCGCCTAAAATCATAAAACCTCTAATTCGTGGCAAAAATTGAGGAACATTTCCTAATTGGCTACAGATATTGAGGAAAATGTCCTAATTCGCTACAAAAATAGAGAGAAAACGCTAATTGTACGAGGCCGAAACTGTGATAAACTACTCATTCCTGGCTAAAATTGAGAAAACGCCAATTCGCGGTTCTTAGAGACAACCTCGTGATTGAAATTTACATATTTATCATATCTTCGATCACGGACCATCCACCCCTATGAGTTGAAGAAATCGTGAATTCGTGGCTAAAATTGTCACGCGGATAAAATGGAGAAAACCCGATAATCATCGAACATTGAGGAAAAACGCTCGTTCACAGCTAAAATAGAGATAAATAGCCGAATTGTGAGAAATTACGTCAATCGGAGCTGTAAATATCTGCAATATTGTAAGTTTATGGTTTAAACTTTGGCCAAATGAGAAATTTCAACCTGTGGCTAGCCCGTGGATCCTGGGCTAGCCAGCCCCGAACAAACCCACAGCCTGTCGAATATAGCCATGAAATTATGTGCCTCGGAAGGAAAAACCTGCGGAATTTATAGTTTTTAGTCTAAATATAGGCAAATTGACTAGTTTCCGGTCTTTATTTCTGCGAAATTGAAAGTTTCTCGATTTTACATTTTCGCGAAATTTCAAGTTTCAAGGACTTCGCCACTGACTGTGCCCGTAACCTGACAATGCGTTGTGTAATTTTGATGTTAAAAGCCAAATATTTGTGGGCTTGCTATGTCGGGTTTTTTAGGAGTAAAATTGCAAGTTTCCTGATTGAATTTCCACGAAATGGCTACAGGGCCTTATAGTTTAGGCAAAATTTCAAGTTATAGGGTCATCGTTGTGTGGCGATTGAAACCACGGCCGTGGCACCAAACAGATATGTTTCGTATCTTAATTTCAGTGAAAGATGAAAGTTTTCCCCCTTGTCCTAAGTCGACTCGCGCGCGATTTTACCGTTCAGAGAGGGTTTAGAGCCTGTAGCAAGCGTGTGATTTTAAGCGAAAACGCACAGATGCTGGGGGGCTGTTTTCCCTTGAAAACGTTCAAGACGCTGAAATCATGCGATTCCCTCTCACGTATGAGGGGGCCTTATAAATTCAACAGAACCTATTTTTCAAGTAGTTCACTCCAGAAACCGCGAATTAGCGCTTCCCCCAAATTTCAGCGGCGTAAATTTAAGTTTCGCTTATTCACAATTTTAACTGCGAATTGGCGATTTCTCAATTTAAGCCGTGAATTAGCATTTTTCAATTCCAGCCGCAAATTGGCGTTTTTCTTCTTTTTAGCAGTTAGTCAGCGCTTTATCTCAATTTTTTTGCGTGAATGAGCAGTTTTCCTCACTTTCTCACTTTTGGCCGTAAATTATCAATTCGGGGTTGTTTTTTTTCCCCACAAACAGGACCTTTGCTCAATTTTAACTGCGAATTAGCTGTTTTTATTCACTTTTAACCAGGAATTAGCACTTTTTCTTGATTTTAGCCCGGGTGCTGCCTCCTAAAACAGAACAGCGAATTATTGGCGTTTCCTTGATTGAAGTCGCGAATTAGCTCTTTTCTTTTACGCATTTCATCGATAACCCTGAAAGAGCGATTTTTCTGGATTTTACCCACAATATTATGAGTGCCTTTTCTCAATTTTAGTCACGAATCTGTGTTTTTTCAATTTTATCCGAGAATTAGTGATTTGTCATTATTTCACTCGTGAACCAGTGTTTTTCTCACTTTCAGCACCAAATTATATAGGTAGTTTTCTTTAGTTTTACTCCAGATTTACCGCGTTTGCAAGCTCTATCCAGCCACGTCCTTGGCCGGAAAAAGGCACATTTAACTCACATTCTAAATATAATTAGCCGCCTAGGGACTTGAGCGAAACTTAGGATTAGCGAATTTTCTCTATTTCAGCCCACGGAACACGGATTGCAGACGTGAACGAGCTTTAAGAGTGGACAACTGTACAGCAAAGCTGGCTGCGGACAGCGCGAATTTTTCTGAATTATATCACCAAATGAGGAGTTTTTAAAATTAGCCTCGTAAGGACCTCCTTGGTCACTCGTTAGCACCTGGATTAACCACACACAAAGGATTTATCCCCGAAAGTACACAAATTGATTCCGAATGGTATGGTGGGCTGAATCACTTCAGGGTATAGGTACGTAGGTAGGGGGTGAAAATTGAGTACATAATTCGGTAAAGAATTAGAGATGCGTATGCTAAAACCGGCATTTCTTGGATGGAATTCTTTGTTTTTACAGTACACTCTTTTTGCAGCGTGATTAACATTTTAATTTGTTATAATAAGTACCTCTCTATTTCTACGCACAATAACTTTTAGCCACTCTGGGCTGCAGAGCTTTGTGAATCTGCCACCAGCTCATTGTAGCAGCACCTCCTGCTCCTCCTACTGATGATGAGGGAAAAAGGAATGGAGACAAAAAATGGATAACGAACGACAGAAATCTGCCTTAAAAATTGAATCTAACGACTTAAAGAGGGGGATGCACGATGGGAAAAGAATTTCTGATGGCGTTTTCCATTTACATAAAATTCTGCTCCAGAGAAATTCACTTCCACCCATCATCTCCATTAAAATTATGTTTTAATCCAGAGAGGACGAGTGGAAATGAACTGCTCTAGAGCAGTTGATGAATTCCATCCAAGAATTTTATATAAATGGAAAACGCTATAAATTGCCTAGGTGGAAGATATAGGGATGTAGGAATTAAATGAATCAAATTAGAGGCGAATTGAAACTATTTTGCCTCGTAAAAGAAGTGAAAATCGTTTGTTTTATTCACATTTTATTCCGCTAATTCCACATCATTTTCGTCCAAACCAGAAACAGACGTGTCATGAAGTGGCAAAGGGTTTATACACTTTCACTCAAGGAAAACAATACTTTATTCCCTAATTTTAAGGCAACTAATTCAATTTTTAATGAGTAATCAGCAGAAAATACTTAAAATTATTAAAGTAATTTGTTGTTAATAACAAAAAATATAATGTGCGATAGAAACTTTGTATGTTCAGCAGCAGAAAAGACGTCTTACAATTGATTCAATTGGTCTACCAAAAATACCAAACCACTTTCCAGCAAAATATTGACAAGCACCAATAATTACTTAGGTACGTGATCTATGTATGTCAGGACTCAGAAAAAGGAAATACGTAGCACTTTTTATCATCAAAAGTGGTGCTAGTAAGTTCTTCAAGATGCATTGCGGGTATATTATCAATTTTTTAAATATGTATATGTGTTAAACTATACATTATCCTGTACGAGAGAAGCTATTTCTGTTATGGTGGGGTGGGGACGGGGTTGAAATTTCACTTAGCTACCACCGTGATGTGGAATTTCAGAATATCTTACATTTTTGATAGATGAAGGATCTCCCGTCAAGTTTGTACAATCTTTATATCTCCATAAATCAACGTAGAAACCCTATCAACGTGAGCAAATAACAAAGAAGCGTGTTTTTAATATCGATACCCAACCCCCACAAGAGCGTAATTCTTTCTGAAATGAGCACTGTTATGAAATGCAGCGACAAATTAATTGTTATATTCTATAGGTATACAAGCGTAAATTACAGTATCAATCATTCATGCGATTTTGTCCTGCACCTCCTGCAGATTTACAGGATCTAAAAAAAAAGACTCATGGTTAAGAGTCATGTTTGTCCTACCCTCCTTGATTTATTTCTGTAACTATACATATATACGTATACGCGCCGCTGGACTAAAGAAAACATGGGGCCATCCTGTCCCGTAGACCAACACCTCTAAAAAATGTACAGGTATTCATCAAACTATTTCCGACGTACTACAAACATAATAATATATTTATAAAACTAATATTATTAAGTATTTGCTATGTGTAGTTATGTACCTACATATATTGCGTATATCTTATAGGTCAAATTCATGGCTGTTAAAGAAATCAGAATTTTGTGTAAGACAAGCCAGCGAAATTAGTTTTTTGAAAAAGCCAACCCCTGGAATTCCGTTTTCTGAAGAGTGAAACCCGCGAAATTGAAGTTTTCAATTATTACTAAACTCCGTGACATGGCTTTTTTAATGAGAGGAAATCTGCATGAATGGTTTTTCCAATCACCCAAGTCATCACATCCCAGGCGGCTTGGTGAAATGGGGGAGGCTTATTGTATGGGGGGGGGGGGGTACTCGTACATTCAACATGTGCCCTAAGGTGTGTTTTAATACCATTAGTCCGTTTAAGCTTTTTTTTATTCAGTAAATTAAACTCTCCCCCAAAAAACTCACATATTAGCGGCTAAAATTGAGAAAACCCCCTCATACGCGGTACCTACGAGAGCCAAATCGTGGCTAAAATGAAAAAAAAAAAAAATTGTTATTTCGAAAACAACTTCACGGCTAAAATTAGGATAAAGTGCTCATGGGCTGTTCATTTGGGGCACGTCCGTAGCTCAAATTATAAGAAGAAGCGCTCGGCGTTTGCGGGTAAAATTTAGAAAAACACTCATTTGCGGCTAAAATTTAAGCAAAACGCTAATTCACGCTTTCTGGAGGCAACATGGTGCCTAAAGTTGAGAAAAAGTACCGATTTCATGGCCATAATTCAATAAATTGCTTTTAAAATTGGGTAAAAGCGCTAATTCGTGGCTAAAATTCAGAAAACGTTCTCATTTGCATCTAAAATTAAGAAGAAAATCGCTAAATCGTGGTTAAAATTGAGATAAAGCTTTAGTTCGCTGTTCACGGGTAAACTTAAGAAAAAAAACACTAATTTTTGTGTTAAAATTGAGGAAAAAAGCCAATTCGCGACTGAAATTTAATAATAGAGCTGATTCGTGGCCAGAATTGAGGATACATTATGAGCCAATATGCGGGCAACGTTTTGGTTAAAGTTAAGAAAATAAAGGCTAATTCACTGCTTCAAGAAGACCCAATACAGTGCCACGTGGCTAAAATAGAGAAAAAGAGCTCGTTCAGAGTTCACCTACACCTCTCGGGGCCCCGGTACGGAAATCTCCATGAGGCCACTTTAGTATCTAAATAAACAAATAAATAACATTTTTACATAGCGTTAATAGCCCAGGAAAATTAGTGCAAACAATGGCCCTATAGCCCCTAAAAATTGCTCGAGAGCTGGAAATCGTTTTAATTCATCTTGGGGGTGCTGATGAATTACAAAGTAATGGTTATGATTTTGCGACAGTTTCTTAGTTGTGCTTCAGATTTGAGAGCCTAAAAACCGCTAAATTTTTGCACTTTTTCCAGTTGTTTGCGTATAACTCGAAAATTACGCATCCTACAAAAAATGGTACTAATTCTGTTTTCAAAGGGCGTCAAATTTCCTGTCGAATGACATTAGAGACATCACTATTGGTCTAGCCGTTCAGTTGCAATCACCAGTCACTGATTGTAAATTTTTAGAATAGAGATTTTTCTCAATTTTATCCGCGGGTTGACGTTTTTTTTTTACATTGTAGCCGCGAGTTCCCATTTTTTTTTTCACTTTTATTCACTTCTATTATTTTTCGCTTTTCTCCATTTTAGCCACAAAGTAGATATTCATATGTCACGAATTAGCGTTATTTTCTCAATTTTAGCCGCGAATTAGCGATTTTTCACCCTCTATCCGTGAAAAAATATTTTTATCAATTTCACCCGCAAATAAGCGATTTTTATTAACTTTAGCACGAAATTATTTCAATTTTTTGTCACATTTTTTCTCAATTTTAGGCGCTATTTTTTCCCACTTTTAACTATTAATGAGCGCTTTTTCTTAATCTCCGCAGTTCTAGCCAGGACTATTAACGGTTTTCCCCAAATTTTAGGAGCATCAATGTAATAACAGCACTTCAGGGCGTCTTCTCTATTACTGTCGCCAAAAGCAGTGGCGGCGGAAATCAGACGGCGGCGTTGGGGGAGCAAGAATCTGAGCAGTTCAAATATTGCCCCCCCCCCCCTATTCAACAAAAATATCGTGTTATGTGCAAAATTACAATTTTTGGCCCCAAAACTCTAAATTCTTCACCAATTTTCCTGGCGTCGTCCAAAGGCGCAGTCTTATTACATAACGCCGAATCGGAAAAATATCGGTCACAGCGTATTCGTCCAGGAAACTGCGTGTGTGGGGGGGGGGGAGAGAGCAAGAATATGCCCTGAACAGTGGCGAACCTACTCCTGTCGGGGTCCTATTGGAGCCCCTTGGTCTGTAAATAAACAGTAAATAGGTACACTTTTTACGGAGAGTTAATTAAGGTACTTTTTTTTCTTAATTTTTGTCATAAACGTGCCTCAGGAAACCGCCAGTTGGTTTTTTCTTTCTCCTTCTTAGGTGAAAATGAGCCCTTTTTCCAATTTTGGCCGCTAATTAGCTCCTTTTCTCAATTTCATCCCCTGATTAACACATTTTCTCAATTTTAGCAGCGAGTTATACTAGCGCTTAACCCTCCTCTGCTACGGTGCGGTGGTATCACTCATGAGCTACGGTGGGTCAAATATGACCCATTAAGTTTTTTATGCTTCCGGAAGACAAAAAAACCGGATTCGTGTTCAAGAGGATCTGAAACGTGAAAAAATGAATCATGTGACCCCCACCCCCACCACGAGGACAAGCGCAATATTGCATTTTTTTAATGGAATGCACTAAAATTCAAATAGGGGGGGGGGGTAAGAAAACCAGTTGTTGAATATAATTATGAGGTGGAAAATATCCTCTTCATCATTCTGTTCGCTGCAACGCAATCGTCAATTTCCGATTAGCTACCATAATCTTCGTCCATTTGTCGCTGGAGTTCTTCATTGAGCACTTCAGAAGTCGAAAACTTTCTTTTAGACGCCATTTGCCACTGTGAACGATATGATCTGATGGCTAACACACCTGACAAAGAAATGGCAAGTAAGACGTCATAAATAATGGTTTTTATTATTGCGTAAGTAAAAACAACTGGAAAGTTTCAACTAATTTTTGGTAATTTGTTGCTACCCTGGGTCAAATATGACCCGAGTAAATTTTCAGTCGGCTCAAACATTACAATGGGCATACGTTGAGCGGTTCAAACGGGGTAGCGTCTTCCTCACGACTGACTAGAAGGGTACTTGAAGCCTTGAACCGCAAAGAGGAGTGGGGGCGTCGTGATGGTGGCAAACACGGGTCATGTCATGTTTTTTTCACGTTTCAGAACCTCTAGAACACGAATTCAGTGGTCTCCAGGATTCATATACAGGGTGGAACAGGATAAGTGTGACAAAAAAAAATTGGGTGAAAATAGGCCTCATTTGCGATCGAAAACACTCTATAAACCATGGTCCGAAAATCAAAATCCTACGAGATATGATTTTTTAAACGTTTTTTGATGCTTGCATCACTTTTCTTAACTAAATGAGAATAGATCAGTTTACAGCTGACATTTGCAACTTTTGACGATGGATTTGGAAAGAGCACACTTTTTTCTGACTAGAATAGCCATTTTCGATAAAATTCAACTATTTTCTGTGGGCTTGAGAGATGCTCAAAGTTTTGCAAATCGTGGATCTCTAATTTTTCAAAAAATTCAGCCTCCACTTCTCTACACTAAATCTAAGCGTATCGACATCGGAAAAACTTCTTCAATTTGTCCTTTTTAAAATTACTCTTGAACGTTTTTTTACTTCTTCAGCGAGTTTTCGGCAGAAAGGCCATTTCTTGGAAAAAAAAAGAATGATTTTTCTCTTAATAATCGCTTGTTTTGACCAACCCAATTTGAACGAGCTTTGTGATTCAAAACATGCTAAAACTCATTAAAGCCTTATCCAAAGTTTTCCTTCGAACCGAATGGAATGCGCACTCCTACCAAAATATCAAAAACTGTCGCTCCGGCAGCTGGCTGACGGCAAGGGTGCATTTCACTACTGCGAATTTCGGCGTGTTTAGCTGTTATTCGACGAAATTAGTGCACTTAATGACTCTACTTGTTGTTACCAATTTCCGATTCGAATACGAATTCGAAATTCGCAGTAGAGAAATGCACTCTATCCGACAGCTAGCTGCGGGAGCGACATTTTTTGGACTTTGACAGGCGTACACAGTCCGCCCCGTTCAAGGGAAAACTTTGGATGATGCTTTAATGACGTCAATCATACTAAAAAACACAAAGCTCGTTCAAATGTTGTAGGTCGAAACAAGCGATTTTGAAGAGAAAAACCATTCTTTTTTACAAGAAATGGTCATTTCTGCCGATAAATCACTGATTAACTAAAAATACGTTCATGAGTAATTTGCACCGTAATGATTTTGATTTCACTACGAGCACCTAAGGAAGGGGAAATTTGGTAGAAATGATGGGTATGACGTAACCGAATAAAATATTTATATTTGGCGGATTTATAAAAAGGGGACAAAACTTAAGCTAGCAAAAAAAAACAATCAATTTGGTTAAACAATTTACACTTTTATAATCTGACCTCTATGATGACGATCTCAGCTCTTGCTCTCGCTTCTTCCGTGTCCGAAAGTCCTCTTCTCATTTTTTTATTTGCAATTTAATTTTTCTTTCGCCTTTTTCTCGCATACTCCTGGCGTTGGAGGGGATTAGGGAGGCGGCCCATACCTCTCCGCTCCACCGTAGGTTTTATTTGCTCGCTTAGCGTTGCAAACATCCCCCTCTGGGGAGAAGGGGTGCGTCATTGTTGAAGGGCGTTGTTGCGGACGGACGCAGTGTAAGGCGTGCGTCAGCGGCAATGGTTGCAGTCTTTCTTGACTGGGGAAGATTGTGTGTCGTTTTGGGCGTACGACATTGTTGGCGGGTGTCGTTGTGGACGGCCGACGTTTTGGGCGTTCTTCGGCTTGGTAGGGTTGATTTCCTCCTTCTGTGGGGAAAGGTAGGTATCGTTGAACGACGTTGCGCGCGGACGCGGGACGCGTGTTAAGCGTGCGTCAGCGGCATTGGTGGCAGTCTTTTTTGACTGGGGAAGACGTGTCGTATTGGGCGTACGACGTTGTGGGTGGGTGTTGTCGTGGACAGCCGATGTTGTCGGCGGGTGACGTTGTGGACGGGCGAGGATGGCGGCGAGCGTCGACGTGGAAGAGTTTTTTTTTTTTTTTATTTAGTCGCGTATTGATTGTTTTTTTGTTTTTTTTTGTTTTTACATTAGTTAAAAATGCGTTTGATCACAGTGACGGATAACTGATAATTTTTGTTCATTTATTTATTTATAGTGTGTTTTATGTACAATTGAAAAAAGTATTCATTATAACTTATATGTACATTGACATTTATTTTAATTTATTTTTTTTTATTATTTTTTATTTATTTTAATTTTTGGGAATGTGGACTTGACTTTTGCTTGTTATACAAACGATTCTTAGTCTAATTTTTGTATTAAGGTATTTACTCTTTTTTTTTATTTATTTATTTATTTTTTTTTCTTTCTTTTTTTTTTTTTTGCTTACTTATTTTTATTTTTTTTTTTACTTTTTTTTTTTGTGGGGGAGAGAGTTTTGCGTACATAGTACGGCTTTATTTGCGAGGCATGGACATTGCGATATTTCGAGCTGTTTGCGAGATCGTCTAGAGGTGCTACTCGAAATGACGTTCTATTTAGAATTTCTATAATTTTGTGAGGCGCTGAATATTTCAGACTTAATTTGGACGTAATTTGTTTCTTTGCGTTGCTTAAAATGTGGTGTTTAATTAGGACGTTATCGTGAAGTTGAAATTTGAATGGGCCGGCTTTCTTGTCATATTGTTTTCGGTTATTTAGATTTGCCCTTTGCAGCTTTTTGACTGCTATTTTTAAGATTTCGGGATTTATTTTGGGATGAAGTTGGTGTAATTGCCAAATTAAGGATAAGGGGGTATTAATTGCTTGGTTTAGGAATAATTCGCCGGGTGTGTGGGCAGTGCTTTCGTGCTTGGCAGTGTTGATGGCTAGCATCACGTAGTGGAGGTGGTCGGACCAATTAGTTTGAGAATCGTGGTGGTAGGCTGTCAAAATTTGTTTGATTGTTTTAATGACTCGCTCACTCTGATTGGGGTGGGGACGATAAGGAATCAGGCAAACGTGATTCACTCCGTTTGTGAAAAGGAAATTTTTGAATTTAGAATTGTTGAAGGTGCGGGCGTTGTCAGTAACTAAGTTGACGGGATAGCCGAAATACGCTATAAAACGAGTTTTTAGTGCCGTGATGACTGCGTCCGTAGTCGCTTCTTTGAGCGGGACGGCGGTTGTGAATTTGGAGAATCCGTCTATGATTATTAGCATATATTTATTGTCGTTGGAAGGTGGTAAAGGGCCTGTAATATCTATGAAGACTCGTTGCATGGGGAAGGTTTGAATGGCGGAAGCGAGGGGGGGTATGGTAGATGTGTTCTTTTGCTTAGAACGTTGACACACGTCGCATGTTTTAACATATTGTTTCGCCTCGTGGAACATGTTTGGCCAATAGAAATATTGTTGTATGCGGGCGAAGGTCTTATTAATACCCAAGTGACCCGACGTATAACCGTCGTGGAAATATCTTAGAATTAGTGGTTTTATTTGATGAGGAACGACTAATTTGGGTGGTGAATTCCTATTTGGGGTAAACATTAGTTTGTTTTGATTGAGGAAGTAGGGTCCATTATAACTATTTTGTTTTATGTTATTGATGATATCGAGTAACTGGGGGTCTTCCGCAGTTGATGGGAGGTGAGATCTTTGTACGACAAGGGGAAGGCAGTCAAATTATTTAATGAATGTGGAGTTGGAGGGGGTTGGGCGATGATAGTAGCCATTTCGTAAGATTTGTCGTGGTCTTCATCTGACGCGATTTCATAAGGGTAACGGGAAAGTAGATCTGCTAAACTGTTCTGCGCGCCTGGGATGTGTTTCGACGTAAATGAATATGAATTTATGTGAAGCATGGTTCTCAAAATACGGGGATTTTTAGGGGCATGGTGGGACATGTAGGACAAGGCTTGGTTATCAACCATTAGAGTGAAGTGGCGGCCTTTCAAGTATAACTTGAACTTTTCAAGAGCAAATGCCACGGCCAAGAGTTCTCGGTCGTAAATAGCATATGCACGTTGTCGATCGGTGAGTTTGCGACTTGCAAAATGGATGGGGAGTAATGTTCCGTTGCTTTCGTTTGCGAGTACGGCTCCTATTCCGGAGTCACTCGCGTCGGTTAAGACGACGAATGGGAGAGAGAAATCGGGAAGATGAAGGGCGGGGGGTTTTGAAATACTTCTTAGTAGTGTGTCCCATGCCGCTTGGCATTGAGGAGTCCAGTTGAATGGGCGGTTCTTCTTACGAAGTTCGTTTAAGGGAGCGATTATCTGGGCCATGTTAGGGATGAATTTTTGAAAGAAATTAAATGCGCCTAAAACTTGGGCTATATTTTTGGACGTACGGGGGCGAGGTAGGGAAAGAAGAGCATTGATTCTATCTTCGGATAATTTATACTGACCATTGGAAATTACATGCCCTAAGTAGGTGACTGATTCTTGAACGAATTGAACTTTTTTGGGGTTTGCAGTAAGTCCTGCTTGTCGAAGACGTGAGAAGATTTCGTGGAGCGTATCAATGTGTTGATTTTTTGTTTTTGAAAATACAATTATGTCATCTAAAAAGGTGAAGATTTCTTTGTATTTTAAATCGTGGAATACCTGGTCTATTAGGTGGGATAAAAGCGCGGCTCCGGAGGAAATACCCATGGGGAGTTTGTTGAAACGATATATTCCGAAGGGGGTGGTGAAACTAGTCAAATTTTTACTCGCTTCGTCAAGCGGTATCTGATGGTATGCTTTGGCCAGATCGATAATGGAAAAGTATCGCGCGTCTTTAAGGTAGCAAAAGGCCTGCTCTATTGTGGGCAATTGATATGAGACGGTTTCAATTTGCTTATTCAAGTGTGTGTAATTAACTACAAGACGATAGCTTGACGGGATGTTGGGGGCGTGGCGTTTTTTGACGAGAAAGGCGGGGGACGAATAGGGTGATAGGGTCTTCTCTATTACTTTTGCGTCTTCTAATTCGCGTATTAGGGAGCGTAAAATTTCGAGTTTATCGGGGGCTAAATGATATACTTTTTGTTTTTGGCGGAAATCAGCGTTCTGTTTTACTTCGATCTTATAAGTCAAGAGGTGGGTGGTCCCTAACTCTTTGGTCAAGACGTCAGGATAGTGGGTATGAAAATAGGAGGCAAATTCTTCTGGAGTATTTAAATGGTTTAAGTGGAGGTCTTCGAGGGTGTGAGTCGAGGGGGGGTTTTTCCCTACAGAAAATTTGTATTTATTTAGGGGCCTGTTTTTGAAGTAAAACTCGTTGCTGGAAGGGTCTATTACGATGGAGAATTTCTTTAAGAAATCTAGTCCCAGAATGATGTCTCTGGACAGTTGAGGCAAGAGGAACAAGCGATATTTGAATTTCAAGTTGTGAATGAAGAATACTATTTTTGCCGATTTATTAACGATTATTTTATTTTTATTTGGGAGAACAACGGGGAAGGGGTTTTTAACGGATTGGGGCCTTCTAGTAAATAAGGACTTGAAAAGAGCTTCATTCATGAAGGAAACAGATGAACCTGTGTCGAGAATTCCCTGGGCAAGGTGAGGTTTTGGGGCGTTTATGTATAATTCGATTTGATTTGTTGGTGGATGGGGGGTAGGCTGATTAGTGATCATGGATGGATGGTTGGGGGCGGGAGCCTTTGGAGGATCGCCCCCATGGCTTAGTTTTTTGATTTAGTTTTATGCGGTTGCGCTCGAGATGGGAATACCCTGATCTTGGGGTCCGTTGGCGATGAGTTATTACGGGTAGACGAAGACTTGTGTTCGTCTCCGGGAGTGGGGTTTTTGACTTTATACTCTGGACTGAATTTGAAGTTCGAGTTTCCTTGTTTGAAGGAAGAATCTCGCGGGGTATATCGTGAGTTACTAGAGTACCCATTAGTAGAACAATTGGGAGAATTTGGACGAGATGTAGTTGGGGAGAGCGGGGTGTAGGTGCCGTCTTTATTGAGGCGGAAGATTGGGGGTGGGGTACTTCTTTGAATATGGTGAAGTGAGGACGAGTTGGGATAGTCGCCTCTTTTCGTCTCCCGGTGGGTTGGCGACGTACGGTAGCGGTCACTTCTGTTGGGTGGGGGCAGAGCTTCACGCTCGCGATAATAATTCGGGCGAGAAATATTTGCGCTATTTTGCGGATGACGATACGTAAAATTTGGTGGAGGGGATGGCCGTTGATAAATGTTGGAGGGTCGGGAATAGTGTCTATGGGGGGAATAATTTAATTCTTTTTGCTCGACTTGAGCCACGAATCTTTCCAGTTCCTCGTAATTTGAGGGGGGCTTTAACGTATAGAAATAATTGCGACTTGCGTGTGCCGCATTATTCAGGGCGATTCCTATTATTTCCTCTTCGGTGTGGGACTTTAAAATTTCGTTCGTCCGTTTCAAATGATCTGTAAATTCACGAAAGGATTCTGAGCTGAACTGGGGGCGAAATAAATAGTTGCGTTGGAGGTCGGACATTCCATGGATATTTATAAGTTCATGAAAAATTTTGTTTCTGAGCGTCTCGAAGTCCGAGACTTGTTCCTGGAAAACCAGCCGTTGCAAATATTCATTTTTTTGTTCTATTGATAAATGGAGCAGGACCTGGTTGAAATTATTTCCTGATATATTGGATATACGTTTTGTTTTTAGTAAAAATTTCACGATGGAGTGAAGATTATTGGTTTTTAATTGAGGGACTTGGTCAATTGCATTTAGAATATATTTTGGGAGCTTTTGTTGATAATCGTTGTTATTAAAATGGGAAAAATTGGTGGGGTGTTTAAACGTAACTTTACCAGTCTGGGGGTCAGTTGTTAATTCGGCATTATTATTTGTATAAATGTTACTAGCGGAGGGGGAGTCTTCAGAGACGGTGGCATTCTGTTCGGGTTGGGTGGTGGGAGGATTAATATCTGGTAGTTTCTTATGAGTAGATGGGGGCTGTTGGAGGGGGTTCGCGGTTGATTCGTCGTGGACAAGGTGAAGGGAGGACTGAGTCATCATTTTGATGAGTTGGTCTAACTTTTTATCTATTTGAACCTGGGACTCTTCTAATTTTTTTATTACTGGACTTTTTTCCAATTCTTTATGGAACCATTCGTTTAGATCGTTTGGGAATGTTCTTTGTTTATCAAGAACCGATCGTACAGCGGATTTAAGGGCTTCGATTTGGGGATTTATGCTGCAACAATTGTTAACAAAAGATTCTTTTCGTTCTTGATTTAACTTTTTAAAATTTATGAGCGTTATTTTGCTACAGTTTTCGCACCTTTGTGATTGACATTGTGAACAAACAATTGGGGGATCTGAGGATTGTCTTTTGCACGAAGAGCACTTGAAATTTGTGGACGGTTGGGAGGTGGACGACATTTTTACGAATTACTTGGATGAAGGTGAAGGGCTTTTAAAATAACCGAAAAATAATGGGTTCAAAATGTTTGGGCGCCAGTCTGCACCGTAATGATTTTGATTTCACTACGAGCACCTAAGGAAGGGGAAATTTGGTAGAAATGATGGGTATGACGTAACCGAATAAAATATTTATATTTGGCGGATTTATAAAACGGGGACAAAACTTAAGCTAGCAAAAAAAAACAATCAATTTGGTTAAACAATTTACACTTTTATAATCTGACCTCTATGATGACGATCTCAGCTCTTGCTCTCGCTTCTTCCGTGTCCGAAAGTCCTCTTCTCATTTTTTTATTTGCAATTTAATTTTTCTTTCGCCTTTTTCTCGCATACTCCTGGCGTTGGAGGGGATTAGGGAGGCGGCCCATACCTCTCCGCTCCACCGTAGGTTTTATTTGCTCGCTTAGCGTTGCAAATTTCAAAAAGGACACATTGGGGAAGTTTTTCCGACCCATGGGATGTCGGTGCGCTCAAATTTCGAAAAGAAAAGCGGGGGTTGACTTTTTTGAAAAATTAGAAATCCTCGATAAATGATAAATGTTATATTTTTTAGGGTTTTGGCTTTTTTCTTCTTCTACTTCTTCGTTTCCTTTTGATAACTTCCTCCCTGTAAGGAAAAACGTTATTAATATTATCAGTTTTTAAGCTTAAAAACTGATAATATTAATAGAAATCCTCGATTTGCAAAACTTTGAGCAGCTCAAGAGCCCCCAGAAAATGGTTGAATTTTATCGTAAATGACTAATCCTGACAGAAAAAAATGTGCTGTTTCTGAATCTGTCATCAAAAGTTGCAAAATGTCAGCTGGAAACTGAGTTATTCCCATTTAGTTAAGAAAAGTGACGTGAGTCATAATAAACGTTAGAAAAATCATATCTCGTAGGGTTTTGATTTTCGGACCATGGTACAAAGGGTGTTTTCGATCACAAATGAGGCCTACTTTCACCCAATTTTTTTTGTCACACTTATCCTGTTCCACCCTGTATATGTATATACACAGGGTGTTCGAAAATTCGACGCTCAGCCGAAAACTGGTCATAGTACAGCTGATTTGTGGTCGAAATTACTAAATTCACTTTTCCGGAATTCAGCTTGGTTTTCGAGTTATTCCACCATCTTTAATTTTTTTGCGGGGCTATATATTTTTTGAAATACTTGCTCCCGGCCGCTCTAGAATCAATTCTAGCCCAAAACTAATTGGGCCATTCGAAAGAGCGCACAATTATCTTTAAAATGACTGTATTGTATTATGAATTTGGCCATTTTTTCAGGGTACTAACGCTGCTGGAAAGTGATATTTTTTCATCTTTGTATCTTTCCCTTGTTTTTCAGCTGCGATTTTCTCCCACTCCTTAAAGGAAAATAGTTTTTTGGGTTTATTGGAAAAACTTCCTCATTTTGTTAGCTTTCAAATGGAGTGTAATAGTCCCGGGATTTTACAAGTATTTGCGAAGAAGTAGCTGTTTGAAGAGTAAAAACCGATGGGCTTTGTGAAGAATAACAGAACTTTTTTAGAGGATAAGTATGTTTTGAAGCCAGAGTTGGTGAGGTGAGAGACAGGGACGTCTCGGAGTGTCTGAATGTAAGCTAATAAATTACAAAAAGTACAAGAATAGCAATTGAAAAAACAGCCGATATTCGGAATTAGTGACTGGTAATGAATGAAGGAGTGGGAGAAAATCGCAGCTGAAAAACATGGGAAAGATACAAAGATAAAAAAACATCACTTTCCAGCAGCTTTAGCGCCCTGAGGAAATGACCAAATTCATAATACAATACAGTCATTTTGAAGAAAATTGTGCGCTCTTTCGAATGACCCAATTAGTTTTGAGCTAGAATTGATTCTAGAGCGGCCGGGAGCAAGTATTCAAAAAAAAAATTTAAAATATAAATAAAATATTAAATATAAAAATAAAATATTCCACGAAAAAATTAAAGATGGTGTAATAACTCGAAAACTAAGCTGAATTCCGGAAAAGTGAATTTAGTAATTTCGACCACAAATCAGCTATACTATGACCAGTTTTCGGCTGAGCATCGAATTTTCGAACACCCTATATATATATAAATAATATTATGGCCGTTTTCTTGTTAGCACGATAACTCTCGAAGAAATCAATTTCCGGTCGGTATTCATTTGGGCCAAATCGGTCGAGGTGTAGGGGGGGGGGGGTAAATAGGGGTTAAATGGTCAAAAAATCACTATAATTCACCAGTTGATTCCAGAAGCATTATATTCGGTATGTATACTCCATGTTATAGTAGCCTTTGATTCCCATTTTAATTCTTCGAAAAAGTCAAGGTGGTGGGGGTGGTCCTTCCGGTGTGGAAGTGTAAAAATAGCGTTGAACTTCACTAGTTCATCTTAGCGCTCTAAAATTCGACTCAAAAATTTAATGTAACGAAAGCCCTCCGTTCCATTGAGATTTATCGAAAACTTTGATGGTGGAGGGTTAAAAGGGGGATGAAATTTCAAAAAAAATCGCTTAAATTCACACGTTTAGGTATTATAAAATACGGCACAAAAATTTAATATAGCAAAGCCCTTGGAAAACTACCGAAACTTTTCGACATTTTTGAAGAGAGGGTGGTGAAAATAGAGGAAGAAGTTCGGCTTGATGAAACAAATTATGGTATCAAAATTATTACTTCTGGGACGGCTTAGGGTATCCGTATACGGAATGAAATGCACTCTTTTCGACCGCCAGCTGCCGGAGCGATTTTTTAAAAATCAAAGTCGCCATTTTTAAAAAATTAACAGATGTTTCAAGCCCGAAATTGTCTGTTTCCAGACAGATTGAACATATTTTTTTAACAAAAACTTACCTACTCGTGTAAAGGGGCCCAAACACGATCATCCTGGTTGTCAACTTAGTTTACAACGTTGCGTGTTGACAACAAAGTTTACTGTCTGTGGGGAAGTTGGTTGTTGAAATTTTGAAACAACTTCCCCACGGACAGTCAACTTGGTTGTTAACACGTAATGTTGGCAACCCAGGTTGATCGTGTATGGGCCCCTTAAAAGGGGCCTTAAGCGGCCCATACACGTACAATAAATATTCCGCAAACTAGGGGTTGTACAATAAAATTGAACGTTTGTGGGTTGCGCAATATAATGAACAACTCATTTCTTTTTTTTTATCCGTAAACATCTGGAAAGGAAATATTGTACAAATTTATTGCTCAATAATTATTGTACGTGTATGGATCCCTTAATAAAGGAACTACTGCATTAATAAGTTTTTATCGCATATTCTTTGGGGAAAAGTATGTATAGCTTCGCTCAATTTTAGCGATGGACACGACACGACTTTTGTGGCGTTGCTTCAGTTTGGCATTAGGCCGAGGTCGACCACGTCACTTTAAAGTTCTGTTTAGCCTTAAGCTGAGCTTAAGAGCTTAAAATCCAATCAAAATTGAGTATTGCACGCCTAGAGTGACACCTGAAGACAGAACAATTTGTTCGGGATGGACGATTCACACATGCACTGACGGATAAAAAAAAGATATTAGCATGATTACCTCAAGAAAATGTATATATCAATACATACTTAGCCATGGAAAACGCCTAGTAGCTCCAACAAAAAAAAAATTGTTGAAGCAACAGTAAAACGATACAAAATCATCACTCAAACCGGCACTTTCGTGGGGCGATGTTTATCTGCAGTATATACAGAAGTATATACGATCATGTTTCATGAGGTAGTCTTTCACGACTTTTACTTGAAGGCTTTCACGGTACTATCAGGGGCATTTGTAAAGAAATCGAACCTTCGTTTTGTTTTAGGCTAAATAACGCTAAAACCTTGTCGGTAAATCAAAGTACTGTGCTATGATGCTATGTGGATGTAAACTACTTCTTTCTGTTTTCTCCGTTTCTCACCTTTTACTCAGTGTACTTCGAAAGTGATAAATAAACGTACTTTTCAGAAAACGACAAACTATGTTGTTTGATTTTACCCAATCAAGGAAAATAAGGAATCCGTAATCAAAATGCCACGGTAATTGAAGAGGGGAAAGGGGAGACCTGTCGACTGTGCGGTGTGGGGAGGGGTCATTTTAGATATCGCCTTAGCGCCCCGAAGCGCTGTTGGCCAACACCTCTTGTCACTTTACCCTGCCTTTTGGCTGGCTCTCTTAGTTATTTGATTCTCTGTGGGAATGGGGTTCAGAAGTTCCCCCCCCCCCCTAATATTCGATTGAGCCCCCGAAATCGCTATTCTGGTGGCTCAAATTGAGAAAATTAACGATATCTTGAGGAAAATTCGCGGCTAAAAAGAGAAAATACACCGTGTCCCCAGTTTCATTAGGTCCTTAAAGCCCAGTAAAATTCTAATCGGCAATTTGCAACTTGCTGACGCGGCGCTTATTCGTGGTCTCGCGATGCAACTTCCAGACTAAATTTGAGGAAAAATCGCTGATTCGCGGTGCATGGAGGCTATTCTACGAATAAATTGTGGAAATCAACGCCTAAGTGTTGTTTTTTGGCCAACCCCGCGGTTAAAATTGAGAAAACGCGCTATAATATTGACAACAACAAAATTCGCTTTCAGGTTAAAATTGGACAAATATGGCAAATTCACAACTGAAATTGCGAAAAATCGCCCTTTCGCGTATAAAAAAGGGAATAGATGCTAAATCGTTGCAAAATTAGCGTAAAACGCTATTCTACAGCTCTGAAATTGGGAAAAATCGCTAATTTGCAATTGGCGGATATAGGTGAGGAAAACCGTTAATTCGCGGATGCAAATGAAGAAAATCGCTAATTCGCGGCTAAAATTGAAAAAAAATCACTAAATAGCCCTGCTAAATTTGATAAAATGCTAATTTTCAGTACAAATGGGGAACTTGCATGAATCTCAGATTGGGTAGAAAAGCATACCGGTGATTTGACCCGTGAACTGAAGGATAACAACGGAAGTCGCAACCCGATTGGTGCGTTTTAAGATTTTTAAAAAAGGTTCAAAGTTCTTCAGAAGAGGATGGATGGTGCGAGGGGAAATGACGTAAATACTTACTTGTGAAGCATTTGAGGGAACTCTAAAATTGTTTGTTTACAAGTAACATGAAAAATGTCCCCCCATTACAAGGTAAATAGACTTACAGAGGTATGCTCGTAACTAAGGAAATTTTTTTCAAAATTGACGTCACGGGAGTAAAAAAAATAATGAGGGACCAAACTTCACATATGAAGCTTCCCCTCCCCTTGGAATTTCTTTGTAGATCAAGCAAAAAATGAATGAAAAGTCATAATCAGTGCCTGGCAATTTTTTTAAAAGCGATATAATTTGGCGGAGTCGTTCCTTGGACCTTAGGTACCGTTTTAAGGCCCAGTTAATTGTAACGTACCACGTGTAGCCCCATGTATTCAGTACAGACAGCACTCGGCGCAGTGACGGGCGAGTTTACTATGTGTATCAGCGAGAAACGACGGCTTACGACCAAGTAAGCTTCATGAGGGAGCAAGGAAGGGCTTCCCTGCTGCCCGCGACAATCACGCCCACGAGCATTTTTCTTAGATAGGTTGGACAATAAAACTGAAGTTTAAAAGTATTCCCTGTCATGTATAAAAATAGAAGTACATAGTTTAGTATTTTAGTATTAATGGTGTCCTTCGACCAGAATCCCGGCCTCAAACCTAGCCGTATTCAATCACTGTCGATATCGAGGAATTTGTTTGCCTCATCTGGAGCCTTTAGTACAAACTCGTGTGAATATGCCGCTAGACGTGATCGCTATGGCGGGATAATGTTATTTCTTATTCGGCGTCCTTGGATCCTGCATGCGACTTTTCCCCGACCGTTCATACGAAGGCCCCTGGCCGCATTAGAGGTGTGACGTGACAGCTTTTGTCGGTCACAGTGACAACTAGCTCCAGTGACAGGATGGAGTAGGGCGATTCACACTCTCATTTTTCGAGCGTATTAGTCGATGTCCGGTTTGTTATACAAACACTGCCGAGAATCCTCAATACGAAGCCAAGTGTTTCGGGGCGCTTATATTATTGTTAATTGGAACGGTGGCGAGGTCTCTACGTTGATGAGTGTCACGAAAACTCATTATTTAACGAGAAAATTGCTGAACTTAGCTCTATCTTAAAAGAATTTCAGAAAGTTTCACAACTGAGATGATACCCTGCTCTTGCAGCAGTTTTCTTTGCTCCAACCATTACACTTAGGGGCCCTGCAATCACTTCTTTCACAGGAACATTGTTCTCCAGGCAATAATGCGTAGTTCTCCCGATTTAAAAAGTGGCCCCAGAAATGTTGACCAATTTGTTTTATTGAAAAAAGTCCCACCTGTTAATTTTTTAAAAATTTGCCATCCCATGACGTCATGGCGCAAACAATAATAATTGGTTGAAAATTAAGAGCATACCTCTTTAGTCTATTTACCTTGCCCCCATTAAACTCGTCTAACCCCCTCTTCCCCGCATCATCCATTTCAATAAGTAAGTTTTTACGACATCGAACCCCGACTCAAAATTTTTAAAAATTCCCTAAAAAAGCATCCTTGACTGATTTTGAAGTTTAATGTGAGCAATAGACTTGTGGAAGAGCCCTCTTTAAGCAACACCAACTTTTGAAAAATGTACAAGTTCCCCATTGGGGAAAATTGCTAATTATCAGCTAAGACTGGAAAAATGGCTAATTTGCAGCTTTAAATTGAGGAAAACGCCAATTCTTGGAGAATATTGAGAGAAGTCGGTAATGCACGGGTTGGAAACGCCACGGCAGGTAAAATTTAGCGCCAATTCACTTCTAAAATTCAGGAACATCACTAATTTTCGTATAAAGAGTGGTGAAATTTTTAATTTAAATACGCGCCTTAATCTGAAGGCAACTTTGTGGCTAAAATTAAGAAAACCCACACATTCATACAAGGTTATAAGTAAAAACAACCCTGATTCACGGACTAGAACTGAGAAGAAGCAATAAGCTATTCCTAAAAGTAATATAAAATTGCCAATGCGGTGCTAAAATGTGAAAAACCCGCTAATTTGCGGGTAATATTTAGAAAATTAACAATTAGTCTGGCCAAAATTAAGAGATTTTGAAAGTTGATTTTAAGCCTGAATTTATAAAAAGTGCTAATTCGAGGCTAAAATTGAGAAACATTCTAATTTGCGTCAAAACTGAATAAATACGCCATTTGCGGCTTCTGAATGCAACTTTTGAGGCAGAAATTGAGAAAAAGCGCGAATTCATGGCAATGAGTGAAAAAACTGCTAATGCGCGGGTAAAACTGAGAAAAATTGCGCTTGCATAGCATAATTATGGTGAACCAAAAAATTTCTAATTTGTGAAAAGTCCTTTATTTCGCGGCTAATATTGAGGAATACACTTAAGAAAAACTCTAATTTTCAGCTAAAACTGAGAAAAGTGCTAATCCCCTGCTAAGAAAAGTGAAAAAATCGCTAATTTGCTGCTAAAATTGAGGAAAGCTCCATAACTCGTGAAAAATTAATAAACTCGCTCACGGGATAAAAACGCTAATTTGCTGCTAAAGTTGAGAAAATGCGCAAATTCATGGTTATGGAAGGGGGGATAAAACGATTTATGGGAAAGAAAATTCTGGGATGTCTGGATGAATCAGGGATTAATAGTAATTTTGTTCTCGGGCAAGGCTATGATGGGGCCAGAAAGATGTCCGATAGATTCAAGAGTGCGCAGGCTGGGTGGAATGATGGCAAAAATGTAAAATTACCCCCTCCCCTCACCACAACGAGATTTCAATCTGATCCCCCCCTAGGACAAATTCCTATCTGCGCCACTGTGAGTTTTTCGGGGCATATAGTTTACCGAACTGAGTAAACTTATCAGAGGGAGACTTCTTTGTGCCCACAACCCCCATCCCACTGCCCTTGAGAAAAACTCTGGATCCGGGCCTGTAGTACTATAATCTGTATCGAAGAGCGACACCCGTAGCCCGTAGGGATTCATGATCTGGCCTACAGCTCGATGTTAGAGCTTGTGAAGGCGTCTTTAAATACAAAAGTTGTGTGTTTATTAATATTATTTATCTGAGAACTAACGCAATTTTCTTTGGATTTTCCTCTCTAAAATTAATAATATTGGGTATCGTTTTTTATTTGCGACTTTGACCACGTTCTGTAACTTTGTGAGCTACATGAGAGACGTTAACGTGTGGAATTTTTAAATTATCTTTCCAGTGTCATAAACAAGAAAGCAGTTTCTTTTTTGAATGGACTGTCATTCTGTTCTGACAGTTTGAGCTGACAATTTCAAAAGAAACAAAAATAAAGGGCAGGGAGAGAACATGAGCTGTTGCCAAATGAATTTAAATAACAACTAGGCTGTGCGAATGAGCCTAGCCCGTAACAAACGGGGATGGAGTCTCAGACCTTCCGGTTCGCGTTTATATTTCTACTATTTATTTTATTTTTTTAAAAAAAATGTCTTTTGTTTTGTAAACGCCATGTGCGTCTCAATCGCCGCTTTTAGTTTTAGTTTCTTGAGTGGGAGTCCCCCCCCCCCGTTTGCCACCTTCCCCACCGTTACGTTATAATGGGAAATTGCACAAGAGAGCTTCTAGAGCCAATTAAAGTAAAGGAAGAGCCTTGGGTCAAATATTATTTTTAGAAGGAAACGTGCCAAATGTAGCGCTCGGAGAATATAATGTCTTTTGACAGTTTACTGGTAGTTGGCGCGAGAGAGCTGCCGGGCTCAGTCGACGGGGGTTTTTCGCCGAACGAGAACTTGAATCGACCGCGCCCGCCAGGTGGCTCACGCGGGTTTTTCTTGTGTTACTGAATATCTGCGCGGGTAAGAGTGCGCAGTGTCAGGTCAGCTCTATGCTCGGCTGTGTCGAGAGTCGAGTAGTTAAGGGGTTTCCTCGGAAATCCTATGTAAATTGTGTAATATAAGCGAGAAAATCGGATAGCCAAATGTCGTCCAACAATCAAAAGTTGTCGACCACCGCCCGCGTTATTCAAAGTGAGTCTCCTTTTTCATTATTTATTTTTTCCCTAATCGTACGGCTTACGGCCTTCCCTTGGGGGTCTTCACACGGGGGCGATAAGGGATTGATTTTTCTGGGTCGCCATTGCCCATTTGCCCTATTGATTTACTCGTAGTACTCCGATTTCTCCGTGTTTTCCGTTCATGCCGCCTTCAAGCTGTCGAAAAATGATTCGCGGAGTTTCAAACCCGTCGGTGTCAAGTTCGGGGGCGGTCCGATCCTCGGGGGGCTGGAGAGTTCACCGTCTAAACGCGGGTCTAACCTACCGCCTGCCCTTCGTTCCCGGCTTTCTCTGTGAGAACCTGCCTCCGTGACCCTCAACCGCCGCCGCAACCTTCCTGTTCAGAACTGGCCCCCGGACAAACTTTTTCCCTCTCATAAATTTACAACTCTTCTCTTTACTGACGTGACCCTTAAAAATGAAATTGTAGATAAAGCTGTCACTTCCGCCTCGACTACCGCCTGCCCCAGAGTTATCCCTGTAAGCTGATTAGCCTGCTTGAATTATTTCACCCTGTTGCTTGCTTCCGATCAAGGGTTGAATCTTTCCTCCCCTCACTACCCATTTTATTAATATTTTTAAATTAATTAATTTCTCCCTCATCGCATTACACCGCCACCACCCACCAATCGTTCTTGATATCCCCTTTTTTGCTCTTCAGACATACCAGCAATATGTTACACTTGACAGGGTAGAATCTTCCGTTGTACGAATTACAAAATTATACGCTACTTTCTCATCTCTGGGCAACGTCTAAAATAAATAAACAAAATAGTATACTCACCTTCGATCTCTCTCATTCCCAATAATAATCTTATCTGCTTAGGTAATAACCGCAGTTTTACGACTACGATTACTTATTATAATTTTGTTTGTTTGTTCAACTCTCTACCATTCTGACGCACTTCGTACGTCCTCTGTAATAATTAATTTGATAAGTCGTCGAACCCATCAATTAAAACGAATTCTTATTTCGCTGATTAAACTTTTTTTTTCAGCCTTAAACCTTTATTCCCCTGTATTCGACGTCATTATTGTTTACAAAGGCCTTCGTTTTTATTTCCCTCTTCAACGGGGGAGCCTTCTTTATTTTTTCCTCCCTGATTATTATCGGGCGAACGGCTGGCCCAACGCCCCCGCCCCACCTTACCAATCCCTAATAACACACTCGACCTATAGAACGACAATAGGTGTGAACGTAGGGGAAAAGAACGTCATATTTTGATGAAAAATTACGCTGATCAACAGGTGATCATAGTCTTCTTAGCACGCTCCGGTGATTCGGTTAAAAAAAAAAAGAGAGTAAAGTAGTAGTAATATCGGCCTCTTCTTTTGCCAATTAAAGGCCTTGACCGGTTTTAAATTTATCCCCTCTTGAAACGTGATACCTTCCCCGCGGAGAGATTCTTATGGACCCACCCCCCTCCATTTCCACTCCGTTATTTCTGCCTAATAACGACGGGATGCTAATTTCTGGCTAGTCACTGTTATTTTCGCGAGTTTGTTCTGGAGTAAATTTTGCGTTCGATTTTCAACGCTCAAGGGCGCCATCCTATCGAATCACTGAGCTTTTTTTTGGGGGGGGGGGTGACGTGTTGAAAATCCTCAACCCAAATGTTATCGAAATGTTTAACCATTTTGAGAATTAACTTTTATCCGCCAAATCTGACGTGCAATGCCTCAAACAGCACCATTTATGGATGATGTTAGTTATTATCTCGTCACAGTCTGCGGCCCAAGCGTTTAAAATTAAAACATTTTTTTCTTTATTATCAAAAACGCCGAATCGCCAGTTATAACGAGTTGAATTTTAGGCTTAAGAAGTTATCCTAGCCCCATATTTCCTAGAATCGAGGAAAATCCTTTGATCAATATCCCCAGCGCAGCGACCGTGACCTCTCACCCAGTTAGCGACTGTACCTTCTATTTGACCTGCTGGGATCCCTCCCCTTCCCACATCACAGTGTCCAAAACATCCTTCAGCAAGCCGAATAAGCTTTCTTGAAACTCCAAAACCCTTTTTGACTCTTATACATTGTGTGGGTGATTGAAATTTCAGGTGTGTCTAGGCCGTAAAATTTAGCACCTTATTTTAAGGGATGAGAGAGTGCGGTGGCACACGGCTTCAATGAAAAACCTTACCGTAGAGGACAGAGAAATCTCCTAGAGACAATTATGAAAATCCAGTCACTGCCCCTGATGCATTGAAATTATTGTCAAATAGTGACACGATGAATATTATTAAACATGCTTGCAAAACTGTATTAAAAAAGGCAATATCGTCATGACAAGGACGAGGATTTAGAGGTTGTACCCCTTGAGGGCTTCCCATCTCCAATGACATGACCTCACTGTCAATAGGGACTCTGAAACTGTCCCTCTGCCCTGAATGAAATCAGATACAGTCACAAAGAGCTGCTGACGAGCAACAGTAGTTAAGGCACTATAAAACACGAGTACTGCAACACGGAAATCGGCGCCATGCTTGGTCCCTCACATGATTATAATTATCACCTGGAGGTCAACCATGAGCTACCGTTAAAAAATTATCGCAAGCGGTAACTAAGGACGCTCTATCACAAATAATGTTATAACGCCATAGATACCGCGTTTTGACGGTATTTTTACGCTAGCTCATGGTTGACCCCCAGATCTCATTGTCAAGTAATATTTTTTGATTTATTTCGATCGCGTTCCGCGTTTGTTTGCTGTTACGATGAAAATTTTTTCACTCATGATATTTTGTTTACCCTAACAACTGAGGGACCAAATATGGCGCTGAAATCCGTGTTGCAGTACCTGTGTTTTAAAGGTTCTCTACAGTAGTTAATCAACCTACCTTCCCCCTTTCATCTACTAATTTCAACTAATTACGAGATTCTGAAATCAAATATCCATCTGTTCTGAGCTATAATTAAAATCCCCCTCCCCTCCTCGAGGGACTACCTATTTGAGCATGATATGACACGAGATTACGGTCACTTGACTGAAAAAATGGACGTCAAAACGCCAGTTTCAATCTAACAATTACTTTTTACAAACTGAAAACTGGGCAGCGGAACTAAAAAATTCAACAAATTGACCTCCCCCCCCCCTCACACATTATTTGGCCATGAATTTTGAAGTTCGTCCTTCTCCCCCTCTTCCACAATGACTTACGAGCAATGTCTGCATTAGAACAAACTATATTCAACCAGCGCTCTGTCCATTTAGACGCATAAATATTTGTTCATATTTACGACTCATTTTGTATTATAGCCCGTCAAGAAGAACATGAACCTGTGGCCAGCGCTCTCTCATTCGATTAGTTGCAACTTCTCTTCCCTCTACTTTCGTTACCGAATTGGTTGTCCCACTGTTCACCATAGATAAGTGTTATTATCAAATCGGAGTTCCATATGGAGGGGTTAAGGAAAAATAGCTAGAGGGGCCGATCTCAGGAGGGCGAGGTCCACGTTTAACTTGACGGGCTATAACCGTCGCGAACTTATCTAGACATAGTTATATGGAGGATTGGGGAAAGACTCGATTATGCCGCCCCTAAGTTGACGGGGGGGTTTGCACGTCTCACAGCCTCCACTATTTGTCTCAGTCAGTAGAATCGGTCTCAAATGATCCGCTTTGGAAGGAGCCACAACTCGCGAAACTGGTTTCTGGAATAGCCAGATTCACGAAGTTCGGTGAAAGAGTTGGGTCAACGACATTATGTTTTTTTTAACCAGTCGGACCAGCGGAATTGGTTATTTGCACGAGGAGCCCGCGAAATTAGTTTTTAAATTTAAACAGTGCGAAATTGTGTATGTAGTTGATGCAGCGAAATGGTCGTCTTGGATGAGGCTGTGCCCGTGAAATAGGGTTTTTAACGAGCCAACCCAGGCATTTTTTTAAAAAGGAGCCAGTCCAATCAAATTAGCTTTTCTAGTGGGCCAAAATAGTTTTTTGGATGAACCAGCCCCGCGAAATTATGTTTTTTTTATGACCAACATCCATAAATTGGTATTGAATGAGCGCCGACCTAGTGAAATTTGGTATTTGAGAGTACCGAGATCCGCGAAATTGGCTTTTCGAATGGCGAATTGAGTGTGCCTGCTGAATTTTTTGTAGCCAACCCCACTCCCCCACCGCAAAGGGGAGTTTTTACTTTTACCAAGGGAGTTCCATTGGGGTCCGTGTGAAATCCACGAAATCGAGTTCCGTAGTAGTCAAATCCGCAAAATTTGGGCTCGAAAGAGGCCAGCTCGCGGAATAGGTTTTTTGAAGGACCTAAACCTGTGTGAAATTTATTTTGTGAATGAGTCAACTCCCGCGGGAGTTGGTGTTTTAATGGATTCAATTAGTAAGGCACGAGACCGAGACGAGACTTGAGTGGTCTCGGTCTCGAAAAGTTAAAGGCGCGAATTCAAAGTATGTGTGATATTAGTGACGAGTGATCCTATTCTCGCCTCAATGATTACAGATGACGACGATAGATGAATTTATGCTTTGCTTTCCTTCCTTGGTGGCTCGTGGCACGAAGGGAGATAAGTGATACTCTACCGATTAATGACCAAAGAGCTTTGTAATTGCCCCAAAATAGAATCGTGCCTTTAAACAATCGTCACAATGAGAACGTGAAAGGGGAATGGTTGGGAATTCAACGAGATCAGCTCAAAATCTCGCACATGCCAACTCATTTAGTTCAAGCAAGAGACTTCCCTTCCCAGACACGACGAGGTAGAGGTGCACAATCCCCCCTCATACATCAGACCCTCCTTCTCATTCTTCAACTGGCAATGTTAGTTAAAAAAAAAAAAAAAAACAAAACAATGAAAGCGGTGTCGCGTTTGACGATAGCGGCCCAGGGAAGTTTCAAACGCAAAATTAGGGTTCCCTTGCACTAGGCAACCAGTTGGCTGCTGTGCAGTTGGGCTTGTTCTAGTGGCTGCCCCAGCCTGGAAATCTTTGCTGCCTAGTGCGCGGGCACCCATAGGTTGCAATGTATTTCACCGCCCCCCCCCCCCGGGAACCCTAACTCCTTTTTTTTTATTACGATTCGTAGGCATAAAGAGCTTTTAACGAACGAGGCACGATGTTTGTGACACGAGACGAAGTCCACTGCCATCATCGGTAGAGTTAGTAGTGCGATTATACGCCTCAGGATCGTACGCTTTTTTTTTTACCTTCGATCGTACAAAGCCTTTTAAAGCCAATTAGGTTCATAATTATTTAATTTGACTGTTCCGTAAAGTCTCCCATTTGCCACACAACTTCATTTCAGGGAAATAAAAAAGAAGAAACAAAAGAAGCGCGTAAGATGAAAGCGGGCTTCCCTGCCTCAATTCTTCTGTCAACTCACCAACATAATCAACTGACTTTGACCTTTTTGGGATAATTTAAATTCCACCTCACGGTTCCACTCACCCATCGTGTTCATCGTGCTTAAAGACCTACTTTACACACGCCGTGCGGTAAAGAGTGAACTCATTTATCGTGAACTCTTTACGCCGCGGCGTGTGTAAAGTAGGTCTTTACGCACGATGAACATCTGCTCAAACACTTTTTCAAGAATGATTGTAGGAATAGTAGATTATACGCATTATAGGCAATAAAGCGATTTTTCGGCGGCCGAGAGAAAAAATTGGTCGGGCGAGGCGTAGCCGAGCCTGGTCTTTTCTCGAGACCCCAAAATCACTTTTTTGACGTGTTTTATCCCCTAGGCTCTAAAATAATCAGCTGTTTTAAAAAAATAGTATCTTACATAATAACGAGACACGTAAGTGCCATTTTACTTGTGAGTACTTTGTTTGGCTGGCGAGGCAAAGCCGAGTCGGCTAAATGAGTACGAGCAAGTGAATTGAGTTCTGCACGATATTTTTCGCGCGACAAGTGAAATAATAGTATATTTCACTACAAGTGAGGGAAGTGGAGTTTTACCTGCGAGTTGTGTTTGGCTCACGAGGCGTGGCCGAGTGAGCTAAAAACATCGAGCAGAGTGAAAGCTTCTTCCTCACGACTTGTGGATATTATTTTTCGCACGACCAGCAGGTTTAGCTGTCTTTCCTGCAAGTGTTCGGAGGCAAGAGTACGATAATTGATTACAGAACTTTTGTTCACTTTCCTTCACTAGTGAGTGAAAATCTTCCTGTTTCCTTCGGTTGCGAGGGAAAATGTGAAATTATTGGCATTCTGCCTTACTTTCCTTCACCAGTGAGGGGAAAAAAAATACTTTTTTCACCTAGCTCATCTTCTCAAGTAAAAATCAACTTTCCTGTTGAGGTACCTGGAAGGGGAAGTATCACTTCCCTCCCTGATCGTGCGGCGAAAATCATCATGTATAATTCGTGAAAGAAGAAGAAATGTGCGTGTTTCCTATGATAATTTTACGAAAAGTAAATTTTTTCCCATTATTTCATGTCGTTTTGTGCGTTGGGGGGGGGGGGATATGTCCAACCCTTGGATCCACCACATCCCGGAGGTCCATAACACAATAGCCGTCTCGGCATGAAACAAGGTCATTTCATTGTTAAAATGTTCTGTATTCATAAATGAGCCATCATTTCTTCATTCTTTCAAAAATAGCGGTCTCGGCTCGAGACCAGAAAACTTGGTCTCGGTCTCGCTCCAGAAATGATGGTCTCGTCTCGGTCTCGTGCATCACTAGATTCAATCCTGCGAAATTTTTGATTAAAGAAGACCAGCGCTGTTTAGATCTTCGAATGCCATTATTCTGAAAACTCAAATCCGCGGAGTTTATTCGGCGCGCACAACATAGGCGAGTGTATTAATGGGGGAGGGGGGCGGGTACTGCGAGAGCATGTGCCAATTATCCATCAGAAAATCTCTAACTACAGTCATTTCCGTTTGTTAAATCAAGCCGACAACTTTTTATTATTCTTTTATTCCAATTCTTAGTTTGAATCCTACTTCCTCCTTCCTGAAAATGGCAGTCTTCTAGTGCTCAGAATAGAATATTGAGCAGAGCGAAATGATCGCTGAAACCTCGCCACACAGAGACCGGTCCTTGCGTAAAAAAAACTCATGACAACGTGGAATTATTTTCGCGCGCGGGCCAGTCCGTGCTTGTGAAGGTATCGGCGTGTGTTTGGCGAATGGTTAAGGGTGAAGGAAAGTTGATCGTTTTTAGATCCCTGAATCCTGCTAGTCTTGAAGGAAATCTGATAAGTTTTGCTATTTTGTAAATCTAATGTAGTAGCCTACTCTAGAAACTGGTGGTTTTACGGGATCCTTTTGTTCTTTGGACGATGATGCCTGTATGAGGAGTTCCATGGCTCCATGGTAGGCCTGCGTAATTTGGGGGAAGGCGAATTATTTTTCTCAATGACCGCAGGCCAGATTTTATACCCTATTAGTCATTCCCATCCCTCAACAAAAATGTATTACATGCGTGATATGTGTTCAGTGGGTTTTAGTTGGTCTGGTCTAAATTGGAGCATTCGTGCCCTTTTTTGCATTTCTGTCGCAAGTATGACAGTTTGATGGATGATAAATATCCGTTGAGGCGCGGGGCGCTTGTTTTTTACGAGATGATTACACCGTTTTGCGAAAGTTTTAGCGATAGATAAAACTTAGCATCATGCGAGAGATTGGCCTGTCGATATTAAAAAAAAGTTCAGTGTGGATTAAAGTGTCTGTTTTATTGATCCGTTGCGTTTTTATGTATGTCAGCTATTTTTTTTTTTTTTTTTCCGCATTGTGCTCCGGCCATTCACGTTGAATTTGAATGAATGAAATCCTGCCGTCTGAGTTCATTTTTGTTGAAGCTTCGTTTAAAGAAAATAAAGGGTTTGTTCTACCTTCCTCTGCAGACCACCAGTCTAATGGACAACCGCAGTATTTCTGTATCTCGCGGTCGGAGACAATAACAGGACCGTTGGGGATTTAATTGATCCGTTAGAAACAAAGCCGTGGTTAGCGTGTGTGTCAACTGCAATAAAATCGCATTGTCACGTCAGACGTGTAGTCCGTTTCAGGAGAAAATGCTAACTTTCGTTTTTTCCCCCCGTTTTACCTCGAGCCCCCCCTCCCACAACATAGGAGTGTAAATCTCAATGAACGTGCCTTGTTAAAGATAACGTGTATTCAACGCACAGAGAGATCCATTTTGTGAGCACCCCCGTTACTGTTTCCAGTGGAATTTACGGCTTTCTGTCGTTAAACATTGTTCGTAAACATTTCTACCTTCCACTAGTGAGCGACTATTGTGCTATTTCCTTTTATCCAAGGCATGGATATTCCCCTGCAGTACACGTTAGTTTCAACGTTCGACGTTTACTCTCATTGAATCATCCCTCTCCTCCTCTCCGAATTGTCTTTGTTGGAATTGACTCTGTCCTCTTGATGTGATTCATTTTACGCGTCAATTCATTTTACACAGGTCGCTTAGGGTTTTAGTGGTGGGGGGGGGGATCTGGGGTGATGAGTGTTTTCGGCTGTTATTGTCAATAACATCAATCGATTTTCATTGAAAAGGAGAAAAACATCGGTTTGAAATGTGCTCCAACTTGGTTCACGAATAACTGTGTTTACTTTACAATAACAGTCTGAGCACCCTATTAATAGAATTTCGCTTGGAAAGAGTTTAAAATTGTGCTCTTGTACACTATTTTTGTCTGACAATCGTTATCAATTCCCCTCCTTTCCCACGTTGGCTTAATCTTCTACATTTTGAGCACTGATACTAAATAGTCTATTCGTAAAATGGATTCAAATTGTTATCTGTATAGCATTTCCCTGTTATTTGTGTTCCGTCGGCTCTCTCTCACAATCAACTCATTTTGACTTACGCCCGGGTAAATTGGTTTACGTAGCTATTAGGTCTTCTTTGTTCCAGCTATTTTTCGTTTTTCCTCACCGTTGCATTTTTAAACTGTATTTTTTCTGTTACTCGGCGAAACAAAATAATATGCGTCCCGGCGTCGCTTCAGTTTTTGAGGGAAAAACTTGCTTGAGGCTAGCCGATTACACGGGAAGTTTTGTTTGTTTATTTTCGAAAAAGTAGCTTTTTCCCCTCGAGAGACTGTGATTACTGTGAACGGAGCTAAGATGAGTAGGGAAGTTGAGTTTTGGAAAAGAAAAGTAAATTCCAAGAGGGAGTTGTTTTGCAGCCCTTAATACTTGTTGACCCTTGCTTTTTCAGTTGCGTACTGATGGCGATGCGATGGGGATGTTGAGTAGGGAGTAAAATCAAGTTTAAGAACTTACAACTTTCTAATAATTACTTGAATTGAGAGGAAACTCGAATAATTGACGGTTGTGAATTAAATAAGAACGGTCTAGTTAAAGTCAATATCAATTTGCCCCTTTTCCAAGGTTTTTCCTCATTATTATTCGTGAAAAGACCCTCGTTTTTAATCATGCTATTTGTTTTTCGTATTTTTATCGTATTGCTCTAATGACTTCGTAAGCTAGGCTTATTCAACCCTCAAATTATCGGTTTTTCGACTCCTTAGGGTTTCATGCCCTCTTTTTAATAAAGAAAGGCAAACGCTCTGATTGGGCTTTAAAACCAGGTTAAGAGAAAACAGCAAATGTCCACCAGTGCTAGAAACGCTACTTCACGTGACTTCCATATAAATATCCCTTGCTAGAGCTCCTTTTCAAGATGAGGGACTTCTTTGATTTAAACTCGTTTTTGGAGCATTATATAACCATCAGTAGATGAAGTTTACTACAGGAGGTAGCAATTTTTCCACGGTTCTAAAAAAACTAATTGATTGGTTTTGAATACCAAAGTCTGGTGTGTAAAGGGACAGCACGGGTAAGCCACTGTTGCAAACTTCGTTGAATTCTAATGACTTCTAGTCCTTCAAAGCAGTTTCGGTTTGGCGATTCTCCATGAATTTAAAACATTGTAACTTTTATTATTGAAACGAAAGGGGAACGGTCCGTTTAACTTCTTGTTTTCAGTTTATTAATCCCACCTAAAACTGAATTCTTGTCGGACTTTATATTTTATTAACCCAGCCGAATATAGTCTATGACCGCGTAAAAGGCGCTGTATCGACGTGGATGCTAAGCGATGCGGGAGAGTCCCGTTTCACCGGTGGATAAATCAGCTTAGGAAGGAAGAGGCTCCCTCTTCTCTAATCATCAAGATTACAGACTGGGTGAATCTCATGCTAATTCGATACGGATTTGATCCCTACGTCATCATTGAAATTTGTCTCTGTTTTCGTAATTCAGTGCCCTATATCCAATACCAACCTTCTAATTTGGCGACACCTATTTTTGAAGTTGTAAAAAGTGTTGACGGTGCCTTTTCGACCATGTGTATGTATCCTCACTCCTGTATCACGCACTTTATTGTTTTCATTGCTTCTCGAAGATAAGGGAAGAAATTCCCACAGGAAAAAGTAAGAGCGATACCTACTATCTCTTTTTTCTAACGATTAAATGTTTTAGTTTTTATTTTTCATGTGTCCGTTTGACGAATCCGCGATAGTACAATATTATTTTGGGAATTGAGGGGCCATTCTTTTTCATACCATTTCACGAGGACTTTTTTTCTTCAGTTCCCCGAAAGTATAGTAGTCCGGGAGCCGAGGCCAAAATTCGTGTCCTACGAGTTGACAGCTAAAAATATATTTTTCACAAAATGTCCTAGGTAAAAAGTGTAAGCATGGACGTCTACCATTCCGTGTACGCGGATTTTGAAAATGGGGGCTAAGCTAAAATTTCAAATCATAAGTCAAAATAATAAGTCGAAAAACCAAATGTTGTCAATTTTGTCTCACCTCTGCCACAGTATGGGAGGGAGTGGGGGGTGGCAGACTTGGATATTTCAGCTCAACATAAGAAGTACTTAAGTAAAGTATAACTTGCAAACATCAACTAGTAAGTCGAAATTTCACAAATTTTAGCTTAGCCGCTATTTTCAAAATCCGCGTACACGGAATGGCAGACGTCCATGCTTACACTTTTTACCTAGGACATTTTGTGAAAAATATATTTTTAGCTGTCAACTCGTAGGACACGAATTTTGGCCTCGGCTCCCGGACTATAGTGAATCGGAACTAATCATTATTATTAGTTTTCCTGTTGATTCCAACGCGGTTAGTTCTCTGTCCTCTTCTTTACAACACGGTGTTAATTAGCGATCGTTTCACATCGCATGGGTTCGTGGTTTGAAGCGATATATATTCTCTTGATAAGCGTCTAGTAATATTGATTTGACACTCTCTTTCGAACAAATAGATTATCGCGTTGTGCAGGAGGATCACGATTATAGTCCTCTTCAAAACGCTGTAGAGACTTGATGAAGTTGGCCGGGCCCTCATTCACGCGATCATTTCAGCACGAACGATGACCATGATAACGCACAATTTCTCCCCCCCCCCGCCACGTCCTATCTGCCTGTTTGACTCTCAGGGATTGTGAAGGTAATTTTTTAAAGGGACGCTTTACGTTTCATTAAAACACCACGAGCGTTAGCGTCTGCCAATGAAGAAACATCCTCAAAAAGCACTTGCGGTGTTTGATCACGATGGAAAATTGGGGCTGTTAGGCTCTCTATGGCTTGCTTTACAGAACTCCCCATTCTGTCCCAAAAACAGTCCAATCGTTCTCTCCAAAACAAAAGATTTGTTTAGAATAAAAAAAATTGAGAAAAGTGTCAGATCTTGGCCACGTTGAAGTCAAGATAAGGACGACCAACGGATTTTGCTTAGAGAAGGCTTACTTTATTCCACTTGAATTTCACCGATGATATCTCTTTAAAAACTTGATTGATGATGGCTCAAAAGTTTTAACTTGAGATAGGCACTTGAAAGAAGAGAGATTGAAAAGAAAAGAAAATGGAAAGCATAGCTTGGTGGTAGGACTTAGCTCGTGACTCCGTTGATAACGGTGTTAGAATTTTCGGTAACGGATTAAGGATCGAAAAAGAAGTAACGACGCTTATGATTGGTATAGTTACGTTATCGGAAACCGCAGGCGTATAGAAAGCCACAGTCTCCACAGAGTAGTTCATAAGAAGGTACACTACTTGAAGCGCGAACATGAGGGACTGAATGGGGTCGATCGCTGCTCCCCTACCAAAGGCCTTTGACTAGGAATCCAAATTGTTGACTAGAATAATACAAAATTAACAAAGTGTTGTTGACGAAGTGGATGTTTGCTGATTTTTCGCTGTCGTCGGTGTCGGTCTTACCTAATAGAAGTGGGAAATGTGCCCAGAAAATATAACTGTATAGCCAAGAATTGGTACCCAAGTCCCTCCGACTCACTAAAAAGAAAATCCACCCTTCCATTCAATTTTAGCCTAATATATCGCTTATTCAGCTCTAAAATTTAAATACTTTGCCCAAAAAACTACCTTACCCTCGGCGATTTTTTGGCTTGTCCGATTACAAAATATTCGTTCGAACTCATTCTTGGTTTCGACTCTGCCCAAAAAAAAACATCATAATTGTTGCAAATAAATCTTATTTCAAATTAATCTTATTTCTTCTATAATATAAGAATATTATTATTAATATTCAGGGTGATTCAGGAGGAATGTGCCAAACTTGCACAGGTGATAGTGCCGTACCTGGACGCACAAAAAACTTCATAGGGACGCATAGCCGAAAATGCCTTGGTTACGAGATATGAGCATTTTCCTGTTTTTTTCTAGTTGCATTACTTTTTACGGTAATTGTCGTGTCCAAGGCTCACCGTTAGTGGTTAGACAAAAAATGACGGTGGATTCGGAAAGAGAACAAAATCCTGTTCCTGCAACCACCATGAAAATAAAAAAATGTCGCTTGCGCGTGGCTATTTCAGCCATGTGAAAAGCTAAGAAAATAGTTTTTTCAAATACCTGATAAATTTCACATCAGTATCATCAGCTGCTAGTGCACGCATCGACGGGCAAGTTGTGGAAAACTACCCCGTTCTGTGTACTTTCGAACGCTGTCCTGACGGTTGAAGTTTGCAACCCTCCGACTTAAGCAATCAAGTTTAAATGCAAAAAAAATGCAAACTTGCTTTGTTAAAACAAGCCGAATAGGTCTGGGTAAATGTCCTTTCCTTGGGGTATTGGGTTCCTACGAGCATGCTCCTCTCAATGCCTAAAGTAAGGATTCTATTGACAACGAGGTTTTCCATGTATGGAATGTGAATTGAGATGGTGGATGGACAGCGTTAGGGCGAAAAATATTTACTTGGACATTTCACCTTATGAGATTCAGCCGGTACCCTCATATCTCACTCCGTACACTCATATCTCTCATTCACGGAGTTCGTTGTACATCGTTTGTCCCTCCAACTTGTATGAGATCAATTTACAGTAACAACCTTAAGTTGAAATAACAACATAACATCATTTAAATAAGTGTTCAAAAATTCCTCCCCCTTGTGGACACTCGGAAGCTCTTTTATGTAAAGCTCTGGTGGCTCGACGAATTTCGACATGTCGTTGTCTGATCGATTCAGCACAGGCCACAACT
Source organism: Corythucha ciliata (assembly GCA_038030265.1). Classification (NCBI taxonomy): domain Eukaryota; kingdom Metazoa; phylum Arthropoda; class Insecta; order Hemiptera; family Tingidae; genus Corythucha; species Corythucha ciliata. The sequence goes on along the minus strand of CM075943.1, from coordinate 41,056,459 downwards.
TTGTTGATCAACTCCTCGCATTTGCTGGGCTTGTGTTCGTATACCGTTGTCTTGATCCACCCCCAAATACAGTAATTGAGGGACGTTAGTTCAGGAGACCTCGCAGACCAGTTAATTGGTCCTCCTCGCCCACAATCTGCTGAGCTGAACTTTCTGAGGAGATAGAACGGCCAAGTCCCCGTTCAAGTCCTAACGTAGCAGTTCATCCACGGCGTCTCTCATGGTGAGCCTCGCGTAGTGATTTGAATTCTTACTTTTACTTCAGGCATTGAGGGGAGCATGCTCGGAGGACCACAACAACCTAAGGAAAGGACATTTAACCTGACCTATTCGATTTGTTTTATCAAAGCAAGTTACATTTTTTTGCAATGAAACTTGATTGCTAAAGTCGGAGGGTTGCAAACTTCAACTGTCAGGACACCGTTCGAAAGTACACAGAACGGGGTAGTTTTCCACAACTTTGCCCGTCGATGCGTGCACTAGCAGCTGATTGATACTGATGTGAAATTTATCAGGTATTTGAAAAAACTATTTTCTTAGCTTTTCACATGACTGAAATAGCCACGCGCAAGCGACATTTTTTGATTTTCATGTGGTTTCAGGAACAGGATTTTGTTCTCTTTCCGAATCCACCGCCATTTTTTGTCTAACCACTAACGGTGAGCCTTGGACACGACAATTACCGTAAAAAGTAATGCAACTAGAAAAAAACAGGAAATTGCTAATATCTCGTAACCAAAGCATTTTCGGCTGTGCGTTTATATGACGTTTTTTGTGCGACCAGGTACGCATTATCACCTGTGTAAGTTTGTCACATTCCTCCTGAATCACCCTGTGTAAGAATAAGAAGTATATATAATATATTTTAAAATACTCTACTTGTTCCAACTCGACGAGTAATCAGCCTAACTCGCTGTTTATAGCTCATTATTTTTTGGGTTGATTATGAAAGAAAGTTCAGCCAAAAATTCACTTTTTAACCCAAAAAATGTTTTTTTAAAAGGTCAAGGTGTCTGTTGTGGGCGTGGTTTTTGCGTATACATATCCCTAAAGTAGATCGACAAGTTTCTTGTGGTAAATTCAGTTAAATTTCGAAACCCATGAACCTGGAAATATGGGCCCTCGGGGTCCATTAGAAACTTGTCAAGTTATTTAATACACTCTCGTCAGGCAGGGAGTCTAGCCTGGATGGGTGACTCCAGGTGACGGGGGGGGGGCGGATTTTGTTTTTTGCCACCCTGAGGCTAATTTAACTTTGCCGCCCCGTGCTGCCCCCCCCTCCCCCGCGAAATTATATGTTTCTGATCTTTTATTTTCGCAAAATTGCTAGTTTCCGAGCTATGTTTCCCGCGAAATAGCAAATTGCGAAATAGGAATTTTATTTTATGGGCCCTTCTTTTAGTAGGCGTGGGCCCTGGAGAAGCCGGCCATGACTAGGCCTGACGAATACCCGCGTAATTTGTAAAGCTAAATATGTTTGAGTGTGCAAGTTCGGGCCCAAATTTCTATGAAATTACAAGTTTCCTGACTGAATATTCGGGAAATCGCAAGTTTCTGGCCTTTACTTACGCGAAGTTGCATTTCTTTACCTTTTCCCCCGCGAAATTGCAGTTTCTGGTGTTCTTTTTAACCCGGTCTAGCCACCCTCAACAGCGCCCAAAGTCTGACGTTAGTCACAAAATTGCAACATAGGGAGTTAAATATTCGCGATTGAAAGCTTCCTGGCTGAATACGGCACGAACTGTGCAGCTCGATCAGGACGTGTCGTAAAAAAAAAAAAATCTATCTCTTTTCCGTCATCTCCTTCTGGTCCGATTTGTCTCATTCCTCTCCCCCGCCTCTTACAGTCCCCCCCATGACCCGGTCCTGTGACTCTGTGACTTAAAAATGTGACTCGAGACTAAAATAAAATGATCCCCTTAATACTTTCGTTGATCTTTATAAGGTAACCACCTTTTCCTCAAGAAAACTGTTCTGTTCAGTACACCATACGTCAAAATGCCAGTCAAAGACTGACAGGGATCTTTGTGTCCGACTTAAATGATCAAGAATTCAAAATTAACTTAAATAATCCACTCCAGACTGTATCAATACTTTGAATTCGATCGACGAGGAAATCTGAGTTGAAAAGTCTTCATTGTTAAACCCTCTCTCGTTTTGAATAATTGTTGTTCTAAGTAAGTCAAAGATGAGATGAGGAAAGTTCAAGTCTGCGCTGCTTAGACGAGAGCTTATTGCTGAGGGGTGGATTGGGGTGGGGGTGGGGTCGTTGTGTAGAAGGAAATACAGAGGGAATTGTACAAAGGGTTTAAAGCGGTGAATTCCAGAAAGTCAAGGCTCACTCAAGGGCCAGTTTACCCTTCTCATTACAGTAGCGGGAGATACTAAGCTTGAAACATTTTCTATTAGACGCTGCTACAATTTTGTGGTCAGTATATACAAACGTGTCCCTATAAGTTTTGTCTGTAAACATGACCTAAAGAACATGGATTCTCTTGGTTATTTCCTCCCTGTAGAGCGATTTTTCGTTGTTAGCGACAGTCAGTCTTTATTCAAGTGCTGTTTTATACCTCCAAAATTGTACTAAAATGTCATTGGAGCCCGCCCTTGTTCTACGAAATGCACTGAGCGGAGAGCTCAAGGCATTACCCTCGGCTTCTTACCATTTTTATTTTTATTTCATCAACGATACGAAGCTACCGTAAAATCGGGTAATTAGGATCAGTAGTCTAATAAGGATCAAAACTTTACCTACACGATATTCGGTTCCTGGTAGCTAGTAGGTAGAAGTAATTACAGAAATCGAGGGTTGCTTGTGTTGTCCGCCATGAGCCTCAAACGAGGTGTTGCAAAAGATTCACGACCGCCAAAACGCTTGGAGTGTTGTCACTCTTATTACGTGTTTTTGTGTACCACGGAAACTTCGTACACCTTGGTTATGTTGTGATTATTTGCGTCAGTTGACAGTGATATAGTGTAGAAAAGAACATACACCAAAACCTTTTTATGATATTCCGGGTTTTACTCAATTTGAGGGCGTTCAAGTGGGGAGGCACCCGATCTTCCGCTCCTGGAGTCTAATAAGGATCACCACATGCCTGGCTGGATATTTGAAGTTATTTCGTTTTTTTTTTACGTTGAAATGGAACTATTGACGCCTAATTGTGGGATAAGTAAGCCAAAACGCTGATGTAAAGGAACTGTAATCCAGAAAACAAACTAGACCTAGTTTGTCAGCTTTTCCAAGTTTATATTCCGTTTTTGTAATAATAACTTCGTTTTTCAACGATATTTTGTGTTTTGGATTTTTTAAACTCCAACTAATGATCCCTAGTAGAAAGCAGAGGTTTAATAGTGGTTTTTGGTAGAAACTATTGGTGGTGATCCTTATTACCCCACCCCGAGGGTAATAAGGATCAGACCACAAAAATGCTTTTTTATGGTGTTCATGCGATGATAGTTGAAAAGTTGAGGCATGAAACTGGTTCTTTGGCTCAAGACTAAAATGAGAATCCAGTCCCCAAATTCTAAAAAAAATTATACGTGATGGAATTCATGTTAGAAGATGAAAAGTGATCCTAATTACCGATTTTACGGTACCTAGCAAAGCTGCAGCGTTGAGAATGGGTACGCGGGAAATCCCACGTACATAACTTGACACGTCTTCCACTGGAGCTTCCTTTGTTTTTCCGTCTCTAAATTATATGTATTCATGCAAATTTTGGGACTCTGCTCCTGTGGAGGTAAAAGTACTGTGGGAAAGGGGAAAATCTAATGAGTCATGAGTGTACTGTCTAAGTAAATGGTTTATTTATTTATTTGGAGTTTCCCCTAGAAAATCACGAATCTGACCTGTTTTCTGCCTTTAAAAAACCTCAAACTGTGTTTCTTATAGTATAATGTAGTACGTAAATAATGAATTAAAAAAATTTTCATTGAAGGCCTCGTGAGTCTTTTTTTGGAGAACAGCAAAAATTGTTCGTTGTGGTTTGAGAGCTCTTCCTGTCACGAATCAAGCTGCGAGGAAGCTTTAACGATATCACTATATTAGTTATGAATTTCTTAGTTAAATGTGCCATCACAACACACATTCTGTCAATATAAAAGCTGGATCGAGGCCCTTGTTCGTGTTTTCGGTGGTTCCTAACCTCTCTGTACCTAACAACTCTGTGATGCCAGTGCATCTCACTCGCAACCATGCTCCTGATAGCCGCCTCGCTTTCGTAATATATTTGCGTTTTAAGTTCTATTCGCTGAAAAAGTACGAGTATCACGCACTGGAAAAGCTCATTTGCCGTTTCAGTACCAGATACGCTCTGGTACGAGTGGAAAACTCGCCAATCATCGATCCCTTGCAATTAGCCTTTTAGGTCGAGTTCACTTCTTTACCCCTACATCAGCCTTACCTCTCCCACCTGGTTGGCGAACCACTACTTTCATGCTCTCTTCACCCGTGAATACGTCTCGATGAATTGTTGACTTATAGCAAATTAACTTTAGCTTATCCATTCCACCCTTTACTTTACATTAAAGTAGAACTGTTTTCTAATGATGCTTCTTCAACTTTTTAAAGCTTTTAACGTGGAATGTTGGCATTTGTCGGGAAAAGGAGGAGGATATTGCCAAAGCGTACCTTCCACTCAGTGGTTGACCCTCCAGATTTTATAAAGTCGAGTATTTTACGATCTTTATACTCAAGAAATGTATTAAATTGTAAAAACTATTTTTACCACCAATTTGGCAAACGTTCAGGTTGTGTTCTAAATACTCAGGGAAATACTAACGGGTTGGAATCAATTTTTTTTTTTTTCTTTTCTTCTTCATAACGCAGTTTTTTTGTAAATGCTTTTTGTTTATATTCCGCTTATTATGACAACTTGACGGAGGCTCACCTTAATAAACGCTTGGTAATTAGTCCTTAGCGAATGATGAGTTGAGGTTTACTCAACTCTATTTGTTCTTTCGTCTGTATTTTTTCGAAAAGAACCCTCTTCTGGGTAGCTTCCTTTGACAAATCATGCGAACGAAGTTAGCGTAACAAAATTAATAGCGTCGAATATTTATTTTCCCCGAAGTAGTTAACACGATTTTTCCGTCCTCCCTAAAAAAACTCTAGTTTTAATTTAATTTAATTTTTTTTAAATTTTGTTTCAGGTGAGTTATCGACTGAGTTCAGCTATCACATATATGATAAGTAATCTCTTAACTTATTACTCATCGTCCTGGGAAGAATTTTCGCGTTCACACTCCCCTTCAAACGCCACCATGTGGGGCATCGATCCGCGCTAATGCTAGAACCTTGACGCTATTTACTTCTATGTATCACCATTTTCTACCTCGTTCGTGGAGGGGTAGGGGGAAAAAACTCATTCTTATTAGACGTACCCGTTTTTTTTACCTTGCTTACAATGGTGCAATAAATATTATTAATTGGCATTCCGATTATGCTAAAAAGGCGAGGTTATTCGCATTCAACGGCACTATAGTAAACTTGAAAGATCTGCACGCTCTCCCCCCGATCATTACTCAGTTCGAGTATGAGCACGGCTATATTCAAAGCTTTCCAGCCATGTTGTATTAAAAATATCCTCTCTAACACTTTTTAATCGATTCTAAAAATTGTTGTTGTTGGTAGTTAGGGTGGGGTGGGGGGTAGCTGAATAAAATATAAAAAGCCCGGTCAAATTCAACCAAACTTGGTCCCTCCTCCACTTTTTAAACTTATTTATAGTGTCTAAATTTAGGTGTTCGCTAAAAATTAAAAAAAAATCCTTGAAATAATTTAAAGTGGTGCATTGTAATATTGTTTACCTGGTAAATCTACCATTCGTTTCGTTTATGGGAAAAAGAAGTATCTCCCTCCAAATAAATTTCAATTTATAATAATATTTTTCTTTGTAGTCTTCTTTTCTCGAAGTGTCATGCGGTCCTATTCATTTATTTATATTTGAGTTGGTATTATGATTTCTATCCTTTCCGAACGCATTGTCAGAGTCACTTTTCATTCGTCGTGTCTACTCTCCTGTTTTTTGTTGTTTTTTCCTCTCTCTGTTTCATTTAAAAAGCATGAGACCTACTCGTTAACCCGACACCTTCCATTATTCAACTGTAAGATCTTGAAAATCTGTCGTATGGAAAAGGGCATGTTATGTATGCTTATATGAATGAAGGTGTGTATCGAATAAGTCGCGAACGCATTCGTCTTGTTCTACATTTCTAGGAAAAGTATTTCCGTTCGTGAACAGCATCTTTGGTTCCTTTACCGCGGGGAGAGTATGGATTCTTGACGTTTTTGCGTGTAATTTCATTCAGTTTTATCGCTTTATTTCGCGCGTTTTATTCTATTATGCAAAAAAGCGTATGAATCGTAATCGTCAACTTCGTTAATCAGCCTGTTGGTTGTCAGTCTTGAAGAGTCTTTATTTTTTATTTTTTTACTTTGGTGCGCTTAGATATGACTATGTATAGAGTATTACCCACTTTTTTGTTTTTTTTTTATGAAGCAAGTATTCGCGTATTAGTACAGGCGGGTCGGGGTTGTTTCCGTCTTAATTATCCCTTTGGGAAACAGGTAGTTTTTCACGAATAAATAATAAGGGCGTGGGAGAAAGAAAGCGTTTGGAAATGGGGGTGGGGATTGAGCGTGTTATCTCGTGGCGTTAAGTATCCACCACGCCATACTTTTTTCCATTTTCTCTAAAGCACGCTGCTTGCTTTTCTTAGTCGTTTATTATTGTTCTTAAAAATCGGACTATGTGAAATAAGAACAGGGAGGGAGGTGCCGGGGTATGAGGAGACGGGTTAGGGAGGTAAGAATAAAGAAAGACTACCTTCTCCCATTTATCAGATTCTGCACGTAACCATTTTTTCGGTTTAATTGGAAATGATAAAATAAAGGGTGCTTTTGCTGAGAGGACCATAGTTTTCGATGAATAATTTTATAATTATTATTATTGATAAGTTAAATAAGGTTTCCCAGGCTTCTTCCCCTCCATTTACGAAGGCATTAGTAAACGCCAAGAACTTAAAATATGCATTATGTTGTTTTTTGTTATTATTTTGTTCTTATTTCATGTCAGTAACTTGGAAAAATTTTGGTTGCATAAATGTTTGGTTCTGGCAATCTGCCCTGAGTCATGGTGGGTTTATAAAAGAGGGTTAAGTATTAAAATCGAACCACTTTCCAAGGTTTAAAGACGCTTCACGATTCCTCCGCAATATCCTTTATTCCCTCTCGTCCTTTCTCCTACCCGTTGCTCTTTTCTGGAGAGTTGAGTGAGACCAATTTTCATGAGTGGGGAGAGGAAAGCATTATAAATGATGGTGCTCCCCTACCCCCTCACCATTGCCACTAACCATCAATGATCGAATGAGTTTTCTCTGAAGGAGCTTCAGGCGCAGCGGAATTCTCTCTTAATGGTTGTGAGGGTAATGAATTGGTAATAATCTTTGTCGCGTGATAATCACCACTCGTACACCACGTGACTCGGCATTTTCATCTATAGGTAGAAGAGGGGTGACGCTGAAGAAGTTCAGACTTGGATGAGGTTGAGACGGCGCGGAAAAAGATCCTCGTTCCCGCAATTAGTGGGTTGTTTTGTTGCTACTAATAGGCTGCGAGTGACTGAGTGAATCAAATCTTGGAATTCATTCCCAATTTGGTTTTCTCTCAGGCAATACGTGATAGCACTCTGAAATACTGTACGTGAAAACTGTTTTTGTTCTCTATAAGAGAATAAAGCCAGTGGCGTCACGTTTCCAACCCCACTGGCGTTTCGGGCGGGGGGTGAATGTGGCTTCTAAACCACAGCCAAAAGCAGTGGTATTGTGGTTGAATCCCTTACGGAATTTTCTCCTGTACATAATACGTAAAAGGAGTTATGGACTGAGTCTTTTGAGTGTGCTAGACGAGTTACTCTTATGATTGCCTAGGATTTTTATTGGTTCCTTAGTAATTTTAATTTATTATGACTTGTAAATAAATTAAAAGAAAGTGATATCTTTCCGGACAACGATGTAAGGGCATAGCCCAACACGATTCGAGTTTCTAGAAAAAATGGGCTCCCCGGCGGGATTTGAACCAGCAACCTCTGGATTACTAGTCCAGCGCGCTACCAATTGCGCCACTGTGACGCTTTTTGAAGTCGTACTGCGAGGGATCAGCTAAGCCGAACTTCATTTAAGATAATTATGATAACATTGGCGTGGTTTACCTTCGTGATAAGGAGAAACGCCTAGAGTTCCGAGAAACAATGGCCCTGGGTGGGGTTCGGCTTTGCTGATCCCTCGCAGTATGACTTCCAAAGGCGTCACCGTGGCGCAATTGGTAGCGTGTTGGACTTGTAATCCAGTGGTTGCTGGTTCAAATCCCGCCGGGGAGCCCATTTTTTGTTGAAACTCGAATCGTGTTGGGCTATGCCCTTCCATCATCTTCCGGAAAGATGCCACTTTCATTTAATTTATTTAATTGAATACCGGCGACGTCTTTCTCAATTTATCGATTATGACTTGTGTTCCTCTCCCGTAATACGTCTCGTGGCGGTAGAGCCACGCGATCGAAAATTAGTTTTTTTATGTAGTTTCTTTCGTCATAATATTTCGACTCTTTAATCGTGGGCCAAATTGTGATCTACATAGTCTCCGCTTTGGTTCGGTCGTGGATTCTTACCCCACAGACTGAGTTTCCTTGTTTCTTAGGCATAAAAGGCCTTTAATTGCGATGGAGAATAGATTTTTAGGCCCAAATGGTTTTTTTGTGTGTCCCCTTCAAACGGATTCAAAGGCTCAGTTGACAGCCCTGGGGCTGGGGTCCAAAATGTCTTTGGTCGTGAAGTTATTTTGAGGGTGCTTAGTTAATTGTGACTTTCTGCGGCGAAAGTATCTACAGTTTTTTTTGGTCATAGGAGCAGATTCCACGGCTAGGTATGCCGCATACGGCGCATGTAATTTCCAATTTTATTTCGGTTTCTGTGTTCGAATCGTTTTTTGCTTAAAGGTGCTGTTGAGCCGTTGAGTAGTCTGTTCCCAAGGTGATTAGAATAAGGTAGGCTCAGTTATGATGTATCTGGGGTATTCCAAGGTGACTAAACTCTTCTATAGGTGCCGCAGATTTCCCCCTGCCCATCATGCGGGAGGGGTGGCACTGACGTCACCAGCAGTCCGTTACTCCCGATTGCTCACCCTAGAGCTGCAGAGCAAGTTAATTTTGAAATTGAAGTTTATAAATTCTCAAAAATCACAACCCAATAACTATTAATAATGTACTGGGTCCCGAGCAAAGGCGGTTGGGACTTCTCGTGATTTTCTGACTTAGGGGTCACAGGCTGTAAAACTCCAACTTGCCGGGGCTTTGAGCCTGAATTTACTGTGACCGGAGGTCCCGAAGATGTGGTCAGTAAAAATAGTTTGAGAATCTAACAATCAGTGAAATTTCTAGTCAGGGCTTCAAACTGCAAATAGTCTAGGCTAAATAGCCAAGAAATTGCCAGTTTCTGGGCTTGAGAATCGCAAAAATTGCAAGCATTGGCCGCAAGGCGTTGAGATACGAATGATGAATAACCACGAAATTGCAAGTTTCGGTACTGAATCTCTGCATGATGCCAGTTTCTGGCTTAATAGTTACAAAACAGCGTGTTTGCGACGATAGACAGCCGCGAAATAGCTATTTTAGGGGGAAACTGTGAAGTTGTAAAGCAATTATTTTGCTTGTTATGTGGGGTTTTTCATGTGACCGCGGAACCTGGGATTACCTGACGAATGTCTGTGTAAATACAACATTTTGAGCTGATATATTTTGTGAGTTTTACATCCTAACTATTCATTATATCTGCGAAAATAACAGTTTCAAGTATGAATTTCATTGAAATTGCAAGATTAAGGACAGAAGAAATTGCAATTTTCGAGGCATTTTAATGGCGGGGGTGGTCAGGCCTACAAGTTATTAAAGTCTGACGAATATACCCACGGAGTTAGAAGTTTCCTTGCTGATTATCCGCACAATTTCGAGTTTAAACTCTTAATTCCTGCGGAAATGCAAGTTTCTGGTCTTAATTTCTGATAAACGTCAAGTTTCGGGGCTAAATATGAGCAAATAGTGAGTTTACAATTGTTTTCTGTGGGCTCAGTCCCCAGTCACGACGGCAAGGCTCACGAGTATCATGCGGCGTACCCCGCACGCCACGCATCTCATCGCTGAGCTGTATGCGCCACCCCTACTAAGCACCCCGCTGAGCTGTCATCTCTCGCACACACGAAGCGCGGAACAAGCTTCGAGAATCGGCGAATTAGCGCTTTTTCTATACTTTTAGTCTTGGGACGTGTGGCCCCAAGAACAGCCCAATAGCGCGGTTTCTAAACGTTATGCGCGATGTCACCTCCAAAAACCGCGAAGTGGCGTTTTTCAAATTTTAGTCCAAATCAGTGCCTTTTATCAATTTTTCCCGAAATTGTCACGAATAATCACTATTTCACTTTTTCGCCTTGAATTAGCGCTTTTTTAAAAGTATAATCAGTGATGTGGTCTTGCTCATCACTGAGTATGATCCGTGGTCTTGCCATACTAGCACAACAGATTAGCGATTTCCCCCAATTTTAGCCGCTTATTAAGGACCTCGGTCAACCGTGAATTAGCCTTTTTTCTCATTTTGGGTTTGAAAATTGCTTTGAGAATCCGGGAATCAGCACTTATGCTCCTATTTAGACGTGAATTAGCGCTTTATCTAAACTCTTAGGCCCGTATTTATGAACGCCTTGAAGCTTCCTTGAGTCGAGGCGTCCTTGAAAAGCCTTCATTGACAAGTTTTCGTATTTCTGAAACTTCCTCGAGTTGAAGGCTACCTTGACTTCAAGGAAGCCTTGGTAATAATCGTGACAGTTGGTGTCCCAACTGGTAGGGACCGGTTCCGGTGTATTCGGGTTGGCTTTCTGTACGTGGTAGTAGTGGTATTATTCTCATGGATTCTTACTAAGCAAAATCCTTCGGAGTTCCTTCTTTCCAAGTGAAAATGTCTGGTCACCGTTACCGATTCTGCCAGTTGCTCATTTTTCGGTCATGATGTATTCTGTCCCCTATGAGACAGCTGGGGCCTTATTCTGAAAGGTCGGGAAAAAATGCCGCAAGCGGGATCCAAAGACGCCGAATAAGAAATAACATTATCCCGCAATAGCAACCGCTTTTTGCGGCATTTTCACACGGCTTCGGAATACTGCCCCTGGTGTAGAGATTTCAAAGCAGAACTCGCTTTAATTTCTGGGGCCTTATTCTTGAACGCCTTGGCAACACTAGTTTCGATTGTATTATTGTTTTTGTGAGGAAGCAACATTGTCTAGTCGAATTCTTGAAATTAGCATCATTGCTTTGGGCGTCATTTTTCTCTGGTAATATTGCCTATTTTTATACCAGCCGGTGTTTCCATTTTTGTCAATTCGATCACAACATTCCTTCTCTGTTGTCATGGGATACCCGAGGGTTTCCATTTTGTATTTTACAAGAAATAATTTATTTTTCACAGTTGAGCTTTCTTGTTCGGTGAGTGCGGTTTGTAAAAACAAAAGAGAATCCCTCGAAAAAAGATTATTTCGTCTAGTCTTTGGGCGTCAACCGAAAAATGAGTTGCCAGTGACCTGAATCAGCGACATGCCCACGAGAAACGCTCAGTAAGAGGCATGGGGAGGCAAGGAAGGGCTGCACGCCACAATTACGCTCACCAGCATTTCTCAGATGGGTTGGGCAATGAAGTCAAAGTTTAAAAGTTGTCCTTGATGTGCATAAAAGTGGATGTAATTTAGGTCCATCAGTGTTATTCGACCAGAATTCCGGGACTAGCCTATAAGGTCCCTTGCACATTAGGAGAAAAAAAAGTCGCCCAGGTGCGGCGTCGGGCTCTTGCAGTAAAAATACATAGAACTCTATGGGGGCCTTTCACATTTGGCGCCGACGCGGGAAACGTCTCACCCCCGAGAAAAAATACGCTGGCTACAGCGATAGGTGTTTTTTCTCCTTGTGTCGAATTCAACGTCGACAACGAGTTATTCTTGCCCCATGTGAGCGAGTAGAGGGACCATAATGAGGTTTGCTGCTGCAGACGAAAACTCTCAGTTTAACAAAGAATTTCTAAACATAGCTCTAGCTTTAGAGATCTTTTAAACAATTCACAACTGAAACGAATCCCCGCGGTTATTTTATTGCATCGATTCCAGTATTGCTAAGAAAAGGTATTCTTGAAACAATGAAACACTCTGCAGCCCAGACAACATTGCTTTCACTTCTCTCAAAGCAACATTGCCTTCAAAGCAATATTGTAAAATTTTCACAATTTCAAGAATAGGGCCCCTAGTCGTCTTCGTGCTTTAGTTTTCATTTATCATAGCACAGCAGTGTAGGCAGTGTCAACTGTTATTCACTCCGTTACATCATTCAAACGGACTTCCCCCGATAAATTAATTGGTGCGGTTGAAATTCATCAATATCTCAAATAGGAATATATCCGTCAGCCCAAGTGGAGTTGATATTCATTTGTGAATGGTCAATGGTACAGTTATCCGTATTCCGTCCTGCTCCCTCCCCCTTCCCGCCACCAGTCGTCATTCAGTGTCCATTCAGTACCGATTTGTAGAATGCTGAACATGAGCTTTCACGCGACTCAACTCGACAGAGTGTTGAAGAGCATTATTTTATTATCAGAAGACCCTCCTAAAGAGTCCTCGATTCTCGTGTACACGCTTCGTGGATGTTTCGTTGCTTTTGTCCCTCTTTTTCTTTCTTTCACCTCTCTCCAGCCACCATTTGTTATTCTTGAGCACTATGGCGCCGGTGTATTATTATTGTATTGTTTCATTTCACGCACCAGAGGTTAAAGCCTTCTTTAAAATTAAAGGATTTTATTTTTTTTCTGAGAAGATTCTCGTTAGGTACATTATTGTGGAAAATGTTCAATTTGTCAAGTTCGTTTGAATCTATTCAATTTTTATAAGAGCGAACTTAATTAGGAGACTCGAATCTCTTGCTTGTTTCGCTCTCCTCCTCCCCCGCTTTTATCGTTATGCGACCATAATGAGCTTTATCTCGCACAATACACACGGTGCTTCCCTAGGTTGGGGGCTATTCTTGTTTACCGATGAGATTGGATGAGAGGGAAGTTGTTCCTCTGTTTTTGAAAAAGTGTTAGTGGTGGTCAGGGGAGGCGTGAGAGTTTGTGTGTGTGTGTGTCAGGTGCAGGGGGATGAGCAAAAAGAGATTGGGGAAACGGTGCCGAGAAATTAATTACACGCTCGGACTGTTTGGCTGCTCGGTCGGAAATATTTAATTTCACCCCTAAATTGCTCTGTTATGTTTGTTATGTACGTACGACGATCACACCGAGAACTTTTCATTCATACGAAAATAATATGGTGACATCCAGTTGTAATTTGCCGTTTTTTTTTTTTTTTTTTTTTTTTTTTGTCTGTTGGTCGTTGAATGTGTTCATGAATTCGTTGTTTTGAAGAAAATATCTAATTCCTTCTCGTTTAAAAGGAAAAAGCGCCCTCACGTTCTTTCTTGGAGCGTGTTCATTTCATATTTTACGGCTAGCCCCTGTTTGCATTTAGAATTCTTATCGCAATCAGTACATGAGCCCGGATCAATTGAGCCTTCTGAGGGAAAATAAGAAAACAAGAATAAAAAACTTTTGAATTCCCCTGGTGGGAGCTTGATGGGCTGATATGATGCCATCATATTATAAGCGTTCTTTATGGTTGGCAGTTTTACGAAATGTTTGTCGTCTTGTTTTCTTAATTTATGGTTGGGGTAGTAAGAACTTCTACTGTGTTATTGACTTTTTTGTCCAAGCTAAGTATAACTTAATTTTTTCTCTAAAAAAGAAAAAGGAAATAGGAGGGTATTTTCCTACCTTTTTCTTATTCCAAACATTTTAGAGATGATAAGTGCTGAGAGCTCCGAGGAAGTCTCATCCCTCGTATCTTTGCTCGCAAGGAAAATGGAATGTAGACGGAACTCGGCCTGATAAAGTAGAACATTATTTGTGACGAGGGTTTACCTCGAGTCGGTTAGGTGGGTCTCCCTTTGAAATGTACTCCTCACGGTCCCTCATTTGTCTATGAAGAGAGCTCCGCCACTAAATTTTTACTTCTTTAGCGAGCTGAGGGAGAGAGGGGTGAAGGTAAACTGAAAGCTGGAGAACTTCTCTCTAGAACGCTCCCCTGCGGCAAATCAATTTCCCGTGCGCGAAGTCTTTGTGAGGTGTTTCGTTATAGTAGATTGGTAGATCGGTTTTGTTTTATTTTACTGAATGAAACCAAATAAACCTTTATAGAACAAGAGCCAGCGATGTAAAAAGTGCAACCATTTGCATATTTTTCGTACCCAGCGCATAAAATCGTTAATAATTCCCCACTATTAGTGGGAAAATTTTTCTTCCTCCATTTCGACGTGACGAAACCGCTGGCAGACGCCATCAAAGATACACTTGTGGGGAGAAGTAACACGGTCAGACGGCAAAAACGTTTTATTCACGTGATAACGCATTGGAAAATATTGGGAAATGAATGTTACGTTTCATGCTATTTTATAATACGCACACGAAAATTTATAATACGCATTTTCCATGCGCCGTAAATCATAGTGCAGCCGATGGGATCTTTAAAAATAAATCGACTAAATAAAACGGATTCGATACTGGAATTTTTCGTCCCTCTTCTTCTAATAGACCCCACGTTTCCTGACACGGACAAGCGGTACTTCGAATTAAAGGGTTTTCGGGTTTTCTGACTTTTCCTTTGGCTCGCGGCCACAAGATACGATAGCATGAAACGTAACATTCATTTCCCAATATTTTCCAATGCGTTGTCACGTTAATAAAATGTTTTTGCCGTCTGACCGGGATTTGAGTTACTTCTCCCCATAAGTGCATCTTTAATGGCGTCTGCCACTGGTTTCGTCACGTCCAGATTGAGGCAGACCACCACTATTCCCCTTCACTAATTTCCCACTATTAGGGAATTATTATTAGTGCATTTCATTCTGAAAATGCACTATTGGTCTCGTCGTGATGGTGGCAAACATGGGTCATGTCATGTTTTTTTCATGTTTCAGAACCTCTAGAACACGAATTCAGTGGTCTCCGGAATTCATATATATATATATCTTTATGGCCGTTTTCTTGTTAGCACGATAACTCTCGTAGAAGTTAATTTAGCAGAACGCGCTTTGGCAAAAAAATCAGTAGTCATAAGACCCTTGTCGGTATTGCATTTGGGCCAAATCGGTCAAAGTGGAGGGGGGGAAAATAGGGCTTGAAATAGTCAAAAAATCACTACAAATCCCCAGTTGATTCTAGAAGCATCATATTCGATACGTATACTCCATTATAGACTAGCCTTTGATTCTCATTTTAATTTTTTGAAAAAGTCAAGGTGGAGGGGGTGGTGCCCCCAGTGTGGAAGTAAGTGTGTGGTCTTGTTAGCACGATAACTCTCGAAGAAATTAATTTATCGGAACGAGATTTGGCCCGGAAATTAGTAGTCGTACGACCTCGGTTGGTATTGCATTTGGGCTAAATCGGTCGACTTGGAAGAGGGGGGGGGGGTAATATGGCTTGAAATGGTCGAAAAATCACTACAAATCACCAGTTGATTCTAGATCCATCATATTCGTTACAAATACTCCATATTAGACTAGCCTTTGATTCCCATTTTAATTTTTTGAAAAAGTCAAGTAGGAGGGGGTGGTGCCGCCGGGTGGAAGTAATTGTGTGGTATTGTTAGCACGATAACTCTCGAAGAAATTAATTTATCGGAACGAGATTTGGCCCGGAAATTAGTAGTCATACGACCTCGGTTGGTATTGCATTTGGGCCAAATCGGTCGACTTGGAAGGGGGGGGGGTAATATGGCTTGAAATGGTCGAAAAATCACTACAAATCACCGGTTGGTTCCAGAAGCATTATATTCGGTACGATGATTTCATTTTGAAGTAGCCTTTGATTCCCACTAAGTTGTGCTTAAACAAACCCGGCATCAAACAGTACGAGGAAGGGTCAAACATTAACGAAACAAATCATGGTCTCAACATTATTACTTCTGGGACGGCTTAGGGTATCCGCGTACGAAATGAAATGCACTCTTTCCGACCGCCAGCTGCCGGAGCGAATTTTTTTTTGATTTTATGCGTTGGGTAAGAAAAGTATGCAAATGGTTGCACTTTTTATGTCACTGGCTCTTGGACTATTACCCTCTAAACTGTACTTCCTATAGTATCCGAGAATTCGTTGGATACAATTTCTTGTTTGTTTTTAAATGGAAAGGACATCCCCATTGCCAAGTTTTAGAAGTTGCGTGAATTCTTTGTTTTCAAGAGTATTAATAATGTAACATGAGTTATGTTACGTCGGAGAAAAAAATTCCGCACGAAAAATAAGAATAAAAAACTAACCCCGAGGACAAAGGAGGGTTTTACAGTGACTAATGATTTATACAAAAAAATAAAATAAAAATTTCTCATTTTCTTTTTAAAACGAAGAGCCGCTCGAAAGAGAGAGAGAGAGAAAAAATGTTCTGTCTATCGAAATATTCTGCATCAGTATTGCAAAGTTTTTTCATGCGTATTAATAAAATAAGTCAACGAGTTATTGCTGTGAAAATCGCCATCAGGGGCTCCGTGGAAACAAAACTATGCACGTCATATCCGCAAAAAACGAAGTCTTTTACGAGTGCACTGCTCGGGAATGCTGCGACAGTTAGATGTGTTTTGCCATGATCGGATTCGCTGGACGCTTAATGACGCCCTCGAAAATTACATAGCAAGGAAAAAACGGTGAACAAGTGAGTTTTGCGTCACCAATAGCCTATAGCGTTGGTTATGCGCTGAAGTGCCAATTATGTATAACGGTTAGTGTTCGGCTATCGGTCAAATTTTTCTCGGTGGCGGGTAGAATTGACGTGTCATGCCTCGAGAGGAGCCATTTCTAGTCAGAATCAGGGGCGTAGGTGCGGGGAGGATATGGGGTATAGATCCCCTCCCCAGAGCTACAAGTTTTAATTTTCTTCATTTTTCTTGCCCCACTAAAATATACCAGTGTGTGGGTGCGTTTATGTAAGAAGTGTTTCAAAAGTGTCAGCGCTCAAGTGCATTTCCTTTCCACTCTCCGATCGTCAGACTAGTGAGGATCTAATTTGCGGAAAACCCGTAGTGCTTGCGGAATCGGCATAAAAAATTAAAAATTATCCGAGGACGCTGAAAATGTACACAGTTACTACTCGCACTAATCTAAAGAATATTTGCTGACAGTTATCTCAGTTATCGAAAAGTACTTGTACTTCTCCCATTTGTGGAGTCATTTGCGGAAACGATATACCTACACTTGTAAAAAAAGTAGAGGACGCTCAAACCACACACAGTTACTGCTGAAGTGCTGACGCCGTTTGACAGTATATGTATTTGCTGAAGCTGGAAATGCTCAAATGTGAAAATGTGATAGAATATGGAAATGTTCAAAGAATTCCAACTCAGTATTAGTAGGCTAGTAGTAGTAGTAGTAGTAGGCAATTCATATACAAATGTCCAAAAATGAGCGTTTCGCGTTGCAGTTAGGCAGATTTTCTCGACTCCAAGCGGCTTGGCGAAGTCCGCGTGTACCGAGCCGCTCCTTGGACTTTAGGCCTGTGGATTGCATGATCATCATGTGCGGTAAAATTGGTTCAGCTTCTGTAAGCGGGCGAAAGAGGCCTGTAACACCTGTAACTATGTCAACATCTTCAACGGCTAATTTTTATTATTTAGTGAAAGTTAAGTAAACTTAAGGTAATTAAATTATTTTTTTGAGTAAAAACATTAATTTTATTGCCTTTTTGCCGACTAGTTATTGACATGTAACAGAGAGATTTGTCTCATCCAGGAATTCAGGATGCCTTGATAACGGGGTGCATACCCCGAAACTAGCCGGCAAGAGTGCAATAAAACGCATGTTTTCACAAAAAAAAAAAAAAAAATCATTTAATTATCTTCATCGACTCTTCTGATTGAAAGTGCTCCGAAATTTTGGGTTCTGTGTGTTGAGAAACCCCACGATGCACGGATTCGTCCATTTCTACATTTTGGTAGTTTCCTCAAAAATCGCCCCTTATCTAGTAATTTTTATGGTCATTTTTTCTGAGTATTTCGATGTGAGCCGATCACGTGAGTCGCGTGGAGAATTCTCATTTGACCAATGTATAGTATCGCCCCCCCCCTCCCTCAATTTCACTGAATGGTCACCAGCGTCTTAAGTTGGTTAAAAGTAAGCGTTGTGCACTATGTCGATCTGCATCCGGGAGGACTTCTTGAGACTAGCGGACAAGCCTCTACTCATTCCAAAACGGGGGAGAATTCATCGAAAAGAAAATTCTCCAATGTCTGGATGAATTAGGGATTAATTAGTAATTTTGTTCTCGGACTAGTCTTCGATGGACGCGGACCGGCAAGATGTCCTGTAGATTCAAGGGTTGTACCCTGTGTAGGCTGAATGGAATGATGCCATCACAGGGCATAAAGTCTGGGCGGGAAGAAGGTACTGTCCTGCGGAATGATGCCTAAAATGTGAAATGCCCCCTCCCCCCTGATGCGCCGAGATTTTAATCCGATCCCCTTCAGGACAAATTCCTACATACGCCCCTGGTCATAATATCGTTTGTACGCTCCCCGACCCAATATTGTGTTGAGCGGTATATCAGATCGTAAAATCGTTTGTTTATAAAGCCGGATACACACATGCGGTACTTGCCAAGTAATTTGCAAAATCAATTTCTAGCAATTGCCTAGAACCCAACCAGCTGAGAAATTCAAAAATGTGTTGCTCGTTACTTGGCAAGTACCGCATGTGTGTACCCGGCTTAAGGTTGTTTTACCATAATTACCGTTTGTTTATCATTTCGTATCATAGTTTAAAAACATTGGAAAGTTAGCCGCACCTCACCCAAGTTTGTTTGTTGCTGATAGGGCTTGACAGGCTAAACAAACTTGTGACTGAACAAACGTAAATCAATGATATTAAGACTATAAATTGCGCCAAAGACCCAAACGATGGGTCAGATTACTTCAAGTTGGTCGCACCCATCAATTTTATTATTTATTTGTTTCTAATTGTTTCGAAATGCTAAACAAACGGTTTTACGTCAAGATATGCCGCTAAACAAACGGTTTTACGTCAAGATATGCCGCTAAACAAACGATTTCGTCCATGGGTCGAGAAGTTTGCCTTTTAAACTTGAGAACATTTTGGCCAAGCAAATGTAAACAAACGAATTGGACCGTTTTCACGGTTTTCTGAGTTATGGATCGTGTATTCGTGTCAGGTTCAAATGCATGTGTGGTGGCCGGGACCTAAAAGATGGTGTCAGGCGACGTGTTTCGCGTCTGATGTTGAGAGATCGACCCAATAGATTTGTATTCGAATGGATTTGGTGATCAAGCTCTCACGACGATTGCCAAGTTGTCGATGAATACGGCAGCTTCTCTTCATGTAAATAGGAAATTTGACGTCATCTTTCTCATCACTATAGCCCGTCAAGAAGAACATGAACCCGTGGGCAGCGCTCTCTCATTTGATTAGTTGAAACTGCTCCTCCCCCTACTTCCGTAACCAAAATGGTTCCAAAGATCGATTCATCAAGGTGTATTTTTCAAGCCGTGGTCCCATGGGGAAGGCAACGGAAAGTAGCCAGAAGGGCTCACATCGGGAGGGCACGTCCACTGGACGAGCTATAGTTACATAACTGCAATTTTGAATAGGATGATACACGTGTAGTCGATTATACTGATTTCTTTCTCGAAGTCTGCCCTGCTCCATTTTACGCGGCTCCAATAATACTTCGTGGATTGGTGTAATTATAAGAGTTATTTTTGAGATCAAAACTCCGGGGATTTAACAAATGTCGATTTATTTAGGGTAGGTAGTGAGTCAATTATTTAGTCGCAAAAGGAATGTCAACAATTCTGTTCCAATTTGTTTAAAAAATATATTTTTTTATCCACGCCAAACCAATTCTCCTCATTCCCACCCAGTGATATAAATTCTGGCGAGTCTTTCGCAATTTACGTCCAGGGTTTTCTTTTTAAAAATAAACACCAAGAGCATAGTTTTGTCGTGAGAAGAATCGTTCATACATCATTGATTAATCGCGTGCATCCCCTTCTCTACTAGAGAGTTGAAGGCCATTGCTTGAATGCAAAAGCTATCCAAACAACAGGTTCCTCAGGAACAGTCGCTGTTCGTCGTTGATGTGCACCGGGCCTGTTATGAGGCGTGGGTGGAGTTGAGGGTGAATGTAGGACTCTCCAGGGTCGTATTGCTCCATTCTATGTACTTGCTTATGGTGCCTCTTGCAATGACTCTTTGAAAAACTAGTGTATTTTGTCATACAACACTCTAATTACAGGGAGTTAAATAATTCAAAAGCTATCCCCACCATTTGACTTGGGTTTTTTAACTTCTTAAAAATGTAATAAAGTACCTAGTGTTGAGGGAAGTCGTCCTTGGCCTTTTCTTGATGGTTTTGCACTCAAGTCAATTACGAATTTAACGCCTTTTTTAATCCCCATTTCCTGTTTTAATTTCAACTTTTTAAACTCACTCCTCTCTCACCCCGTTTAGTTCATGACAACATCAGGCTGACAGACGACTAATTATGTCGCGTATTTTTTTAATCAAGAGTTTGATTGCCACTTCTTAACTTTTCCAAAAGTCCTTTCTTCTTGACTGAAGTATCTTAACAGTGATTTCTCTTGTTGAAATCCTTTCTTTAAAATCTCCCGTAAAAATGGTGGGCTTTTATCCTGAATATTCACACCCCCACCCTTTTCCGTGGATTCTATTTTTATTCTGAAAAGGAGAAAAAAACGAGGAAGCCAGTGTTATACGATTTTCCAATGGGGGGTAGTTATAGGGAAGATTTACCGGCTAAATTGGCAGGCGGCCAGCTTGCGTGAGTCACAAAAAATAATGCCGGTTTTCTCTGTAGTGTGCGGTGACATCGTAACTTTAAATTATGGACTATGGAGGTTAACGTAGTGTTGGTCATGGATATGGCGTGAGCTTTGGATTCTTAAGTATGTCCCCAAACGAGAAGTGGGGGGGGGGGGATTATCACCAACCTATTTTTATGAATTATGACAAACAAACGTAAGGAATCTGTGAAACATTCTTTCCGGCTCGAATTTCCCACCACATTTAATTCCTAGAATGTGTTCAGGATTACACGTTTCATTGGATCGTGGAGGCCCCAGCAAAGCTGTGGAGAGCTCTTGATGAGGGACATAGGGGGAAAGTTTACTCTGTTAGGAAAGCTAGCGGCCGCGTTTACATTTACTGTTGCTGCAGCCGCAGCTTTGCCTCGAATCATGTTAACGTGCCTTCGACGTCAATTGCCATAACGATCAAAGTCCGTCCTTTTTTCACCTATTGAACGTATTGCAGATTTGATTTTTTTATTTACTGCTGCGAGAATGAAATCCATTCTCGCACTGGGCTAACATTCTTGCCCATGTGCGAGAAAGTGGCCCATTTCTAAACGCTGCAGGTTATTCTAGGGCAGTGCCGGCCAATCTTTTTCGGTCGTAGGCCACAAACCTGGTTTTAAGAACTCATTCGGGCCACTCATCCTCGCCCTCCCCCTTCCACGAACACAACACTTTGATCTTTCAGCGAAAGGGCGTGACGCTCTCAATTAAACGCACTGAGGGCCTATTCAATAATTTCAATAACATTGGATAGCGGCAGTATAAAAGCTTTTTTCCATTTGTACAAAAATATGCCCTGGGGCAGCTCATTGCAGTGCCCGCCTTGGACTTTTGGCGCCCTTGCAAATCTTTTACCAGTGCCCCCATGAAGTTGTTTTCAGGAGTCGCGAATGAAAATCGATAAAGCTTCCTTGGTGTCTCGTTGTCCTAGTTCCGGACAGGGCCGGATCATGGTGGTGGCTTACCGGGGCTGTAGCCGTGGGGCGGCAAAATTGGAGAATTTTTTTTCAGACGAGGGAGGGAGATACCTAAGACAAATTAAACCAGAAGAAAGATATGAAGAAGAAGAAAATATTCATTTTTGTCCATTTCATGCGACACAACCTGATCGAGCTGTGCACTACGTGCCCGTATTAGGCAGCCTCCTCGCCCGGTGCGCGATTTGATGAACGCTTACACAAAGCCGAGAGTGCTGGCTCGCCGCAGCCTTATGGCGAATTGGGCAATACCCGGATCACAGTGGCGTACCTACACCTCTCGAAGCCCGGGCAGAAATCTCTATGAGCCCCTTATCATCCTTTGCCTGTCCAAATGACCAAATTCGAGGGTTTGATTCTTCCAGAAAACCAAATTTTGTGAATAAAAATTGTGCTTTGGCGCTTCCAAAATTCAATTTTCATGCCTCTATCTCTTTCAAGGCAATTGGGCTGTTTTCCCTCCAATATAAAATCGTTTCGCGGGGTTGGCACTTTCCATAAGCCAAACTTCTGAATGATCGCTTCTTCTTAATTTTAGCCTTGAATCATCATAGTTTTGCCTTAATTTAAGTCGTTGATTAACCCAAACACAAGAGAGTTTTTCCTCAAAATTTGGTCTCGAAGTTGCATCAGCAACGACCAATTGACGCATTTTCGCAATTTTAGCCGCGTAATTTCCTTGTATTGTCCTTGTCTTCTCAATTCTAGTCGCCTAAGGGCGTACCGAAACTTACTAACCTAACTGTATGTAGGTAGGACTATCACTTGCAATTTTTTCCAAGACTTGTAGCGGGCGGTCACCGTTTGATGGGCGAAATCGTTGAAAATCAGGTGAAGACATTTGGGGGGGGGGAAGGTAACTTTGCCCTGGTAATTCCTCTGTCGAGGAATTAGCGATTTTCCCTCATTAGTCGTGAATTTTGTGATTTTAGCCTCAAATGAGCGATTTTATTCGCGAATTAGCACTTTTTCTCAATTTTTCACGCGAATTAGCAATTTTTTTACTTTTAGCCATTAATTAGCGCTTTTTTTCGTATGGGGAACTTGCATGAGTTATGAATTTGTCTTAATTTTAGCCATGATTTAGCACTTTTTCTCACTTCTGTCCGAGAATCAGAAATTTTCCTCAATTTCAGCCGTGAATTAGCCATTTATGTCAATTTTAAATTAGCGTAATTTTTACTTGGGTGTGGATTAAGTTGCATCGAGAAACCTCGAATATATTGTAATGTTTTTCCCCCATTTTGGGCACGAATATTAGCACTTTCCCAAGCATTTTTTTTGTTTAGTTCACTGTGTCGATCTGAGCGTGACTTTGGTTCATTCCTTTCTGCCGCCCCCTGTGTCGGCGTTTACGCAGGGATAATGCTCCGCTCATCTGCTTTTTGAAGAAAAAGAACCAATCCAACATTAAAAATGATAATTTACCACGGCATGGCCCGTTGGCCCCCCCTGTTCTAGCGATATGTTCAGAGAAATATATGTGCATTTTTTTCAGGAAGCCTTTCGTTACAGATACAGTCCTATTGAGCTCAATTAGTTTTAAACACAAGCATAATGTTAATGCATTTTTTAAAATTGAAGGTAATCTGTCTTTTAAATCTTTCCCTCTTCATCACTTATAGCTTCATTCTATAAACTTTTCGTGGGCAATCATTCATTGTAAATAGCCCCCTGTTCGCGTATAATATAATTATAAGTTTATAAATTAGGCGGCCGCAAACTTCTTTCCCCATGGGTATAACTTCATTCTAATTAAACAAAAAATCGTTGAAATCACTACTTTTCTAGCGTAATTCAGTTGAAACATACCCGAAGCCCAGTTTATTCCAGTGAAATAAACGCGTCGTCTCTTCAAATTGAAAACAAGAAACAACTAGGCGCCCCTGAAAGTTTGTTTAATTACGTTATGAAAGTTGAAACTGAGTCGAAAGGCTGAGAAACGCGGTTAAAGCGTAACGAAGGAAATATGTAGTGGGTTTATTCGGTCAACTTGGCAATCGAGTTTAAACGCGAACTTGCACTCCATCAACCAACCAAAACCTTTTTTTGTGTGTGTTGCTGCACGAGAACGTTCATTATAATTTTTTTGTACATATTTTGAGAAAAAAATGAGGTACCTTCAGGGTATTGAACCTTTTTTGTTTAGCTGTGAAAAATTGTAATAGATGCGTGCACGTGTCTTTTAAGTGTGTTCTTCAACGGCTTGTTAAGTCCCTCTTCTTCATTTTTTTAATAGTTTCACGTTGTTTTGTTCTTCGAGTTACAAAAAGAAAACGGAAGGTGAAGAGAAAACAAATTAAGGACAGGACAAAATAAGAAAAAAATGATGTCTACCTAACTTGGGCGTGACGATTTTTATAGCCCTTGGGATGAAGATAAAAGGGTTGATCGATGGTTCAATCACCAAGCGACCTTTTACTCTCAAGGTCTTTTTCTTTCCTTTTAATACTTGTTGAAACTTATTCAGAAGATACGGATGGAGCGATGAAATCCCTTGGAGGGCAAAAAGGGTCGGACAAAGTAACGCAAATGACTGGGTCACGGGATTAAAATGGGACTGGCATCTCAACCAATTTCTGCTTCAACTTTCGTTCTCTCTGTTTATAACTCTGCGTTGTGCTCTATAGGGCGTAAATATATTATTTTTGTCTAAATGTCCTTCCAGGGCGAAAACTTGCCTTTCAAAATAATAGAGGGAATTAAGCTTTAGATTAGACCCCCTTCGGTATAGCTTATTGCTCGTTTAGTTATTTATGCGAAATATAAATAAAGAAACTATTATGTATTTTATTTTTGGAATTCTCTGTGGGTGACCTCACAGTGACTCGACTTTTTAATTCTTGTATTCTAATATATTTTATTTTCAATGTTTCCAGACGTGCCTTTTCCTCCATCGCGGAAGTTAACCGTGAATGAAGTTTTCGAAACTCGGGGTGGTCGACCGCGGCCCGATGTGTTAAAACAGCATTTTATGGCCGAAGGCCGAATAGACGAGGCGGCTGCCCTTAGGATCATTAACGAGGGAGCCACTCTTCTTAGGTCGGAGAAAACGATGATCGACATCGAAGCCCCAGTCACCGGTAAGTTTTTTTCTTCTTCTTTTTCTTTAAACCAATTTCAAGTCATCCCTGTCCCTCTCATCGTTGTATTTTCAAGAAAAAAGTTAACTTTTATAAAGTCGAGTGTAAAGAAAGTCAAAAGATAATGTAGTTGCCACACTTCTTCATCGTCACGCGAAGTTATCCGTTTTAACAACGTTTTATGTCAAGACGTTCTCGTATTACTCTGTACACAATTTATCTTCAACCCTCCGTCCTAACTTATCGTTTTAGACTAAATTTAACCGGAAATTGATTCAAATTAATCACTCTACATGTAATACCACACTGCACTGTATAATGCTCCGCTAAATTAATTAATCGTGATAATAGCCTGTAGTTTAGGTACAACGTGCAAAAAAGTCATAAACATAGTAGTATGACGAAGAACCTGTATATTTATAAGACGTCCGAATACATTATAAAATCGGTTTTGCTTCACACGTTGGATAGTAGTAGTAGTAGTGGTAGTAGTATTATGGTGGTGGGGGAAGGGGGTGATTTACATATAGCTCTCTCGAACGCGAAGAGAGCTACCTCAAAAATAGAGTCGGCGAGACCTTTCAAGTTTTAAGTAAAGGGAACACCCTAAAATGCCTTCATTCATTTGCTGGAATTTAGATGGATATAATGAATAATTCTGTCGCCGGTATTTTTAATTATTAAATTAATTAAACTGATGTTATCCGGAAGACGATGGATAATGTTGGAATTTAGTTGAATTACTAAAATAATCTTGACAACAATTCGTTTAGTTGGTTCCTTCAATTTTAACAGCATGGTGCATGGATAACACTTTGTTATTGCCGATGAGAGTTTTTCGCTGGTATAATTTTTAGGGCGAAAATGAGAGTCCAATGCGATTTTGGTCGTCACAAACTTCTGCGGGGGGTGGGGCCTCTCAGGATTGCGGTACTACCGTAACTAGAAGGGGGCACTGTGCCCCGGACCCCCGGGTGCAGCTTCGACAACAGTGTTCTTCCTTTTCACATACAAAATGAAACTTCCCGCACTGTAATAACTTTGTTCACATCCGCATCTCACTCCTCTGGAAATCTGGCGGTAATTGAAATTACCAGATGCAGATCCAGTCGAATAAGAACAAGACATCAATTTTAGCATTTCACCACTGATTCTCTCCTACACATCGTCATGCAGACTTGGCTCCCTCAAAACCCAATTGCACGAATCAAACCCCTATATCGTGTATTTTTACTTTTTGAAAGATACAATTTCATGGTTTTGCAAGTTTGGCAATTTCAAAAACCAGTTTTTGTGGGGGAGCCAACTTTTCGGAAGTTTTGCCCTTTCTAAAATAAAATTACGTCGGTTTGGCTGTTTTTTTTTTAACATTAGTTTTTCCGACTTTGTTTTTTCAAATCAAAAATTTTATGAATTTGGCTTCTTCAAAGCACAATTTCGGGGGTTTACGCTTTACGAAAATCAAATTTTTCGGCTTTTACTTAATCTATAATTTTAGTTAGTTCAAAAAAACTAGTTAGGCTCATTTAAAAACCAAATGTGATTTTGACTCCTTCAGACCACATTAATTTTACCGCGGATTTTTGCTCTTCCATAACCAAATTTTATGGTGTTGGCTGTTATGTTATAAAACACGATTTCGCGAATGTTAGCTTTTTAAACCACAGTTTTGCTCTTTCAAAACCCAAATTTCGTGGCTTTAGCTCTTTCTAAAATTAGCTTTACAAGCTTTAGCAATTTGATAGGGGTATTCATGAAAAATGTTAAATGTTGAAAACGTTATGTATTTGTTACATGCTAAATGGGGAACTTGCACATTTTTCAATCACTGGTGTTTCTTGAAGAGGGCTCTTCCACAAGACAATTGCCCACATAAAACATTGAAATCAATCATGAGTTTTTTTAGGAGAATTTTTAAAAATATTGAGTGGGGGTTTGATTACGTCAAAGGGCAGTTAATAAAATGGATGGTGTTGGGAAGAGGGGAGGAGACGCGTTTTCTGGAGTTTAATTTTTCTTGTTATTTGTAAACAAAACATTTTAGAGTTTCCTCAGACGCTTCAAAACTGCACATTGACGTCATTTTTCCCTCGCACCACCCATCCCCTCCAGAAGAACTTTGAAATTTATTTAAAAATCACCAGACGCACCAATCGGGCAGCAACTACCGTTGATATCCTTGTCCGCACGTGCCAATTCACTGGTATACTTTTCCCCCAAATCGGGAATTCATTCAAGTTCCCCATTCCGAACAGATGAGTGTAGTCCATAGAAACAGAGAAACAACACACACACAAAGAAATAACAGGGTTACGTCGATAACATATGTTAAACTTTTGAGTATGAATACCCCTTAAGTCCGTTCCATTGTTTTGCTAGTGCTACACTAGTGTAGAAAACCATATGATATCATTGACTTTTTCGGAAAAATTGAATAAAATCAGATGATTTTCTTCAAAAGTGTAGCACTCGCGAAACAATGGAACGAACCTCTTATGTTTATTCTTTCCAAATTCAAATCGACGGATTGGAAATCCAAATTTCGTTATTTCGGCTCTTACGTTGCCCCAGTTACAGGGATTTTCTCTCTTACTAAACCAAACTTAGCGGAATTATCTCCCCCAAATCCTAATTTCAGTCAGTTTTTTTGCTCTCGCGAAAACAAATAACCTAAAATTTCGTAGACTTTTGCGTTGCTTAGTTAGTTTTTTAAAGCCCAATTTCTATCAAAAACCTCGTGGGATTTAGCTCTTTCTAAAATCAGTTTCGCAGATCCGTCAAATTCGAAATGAGAACGAAGAAAAAACAAATTTCGTGATTGTAGCTCTACCAGACAACAATATTGCTGTGGATTTTCTCGTTCTTCTATAACCAAATGTCGCGGATTTTGCTCCTCCATGACACAACGTCGCGGATTTTTGCTATTTCATAGCTTAATTTCGCGTATTATGACTCTTTCAAAAACCAGTTTTCTTTGCTTTATTAGCTGTTTCTAAAGTCAGTTTCGCTGGTTTGGCTTGTTCGAAAAACTGTGTTTTTTTCGACCTTTCGGTCTTTAAAAAGCCAAATGCACCGAGTTCGCTGTTTCTATAATCAAATTAGGTCATTTTGGCTTTTACAAACCTCGATTTTGCGGATTAGTTTCGTTCTTTCAAAGCCTACTTTTGTGGATTTTCGCTGGAGAAGTCGACTGGGCACACCTCCGGCGCATTTGGCATTTTGGCAATTGAGATGGTCTGATACTGGTCGGTGTACTCCGCACCCAAAAGATTGAGAACCCACGTTCTATTAATGGTAAGCTTGTCTAAGTTGTGACGTGTTGAAAAGAGATGTAAAATTTTATGCGCGCCCCGATTGCTCGGCGGCTCCGCTCGGCTGTCTAAACGGTACTGCCACTTCAGTTCTATGAAGCTAAATTACAATTGAAAGCTCCCTATTCAATTGGTGAATTCCTTCCGTGGGATGGAGACCAGTTTCTCAACTTGACACGTACACGCAGTGGTGAGTGTTCTGTATTGAAGGTAGCATGTCAAATCATCTATTCTGTACATGTACATATATAGCCCGACAGATTCCTCAGGTCGAAACATTTTCTTCTCGCCCGTCTACAGGTGACTTATTGTCCCAACCCCACCGCTGTATCAGGTAAAGTGAATGTCACTGACCTCTGACCTCGAGGCAGCGCAATATTGCTCAGAAATTCTCTCCATTTGAATGACTACGGGCTTCCAATTAAGAAAAGCAAAAGGGAGATCCCTTCGCTTCAAAACACTCTGGGATTAATTCTCGCGCAACGGTTATTTGTTTTCTTGTAGAATTCAATAAAAATGTTTTATACTTGCACTCAGTTTAATTAAAACACTTGAAAAGGCTTAATTATATTTCTGTCGCCTCTTTTTGCACGCATCGTTTTCCTTAGTGCTATAACTTTCATCAACGACCTCTGGTAATTTTTATAAGAGAACAGCCGGTGTACTGTCCCTTTTTTAGGAAAAAATTAATCGCCGCTTTTCAATCTACTGCTATATTGTCCGTCTCCAGCGTGGATCTTGCATGTTACGGCTGAATTTAGTTATAAATTATTTATTTTACCCGTTCTATTTAAAGTTGTCTTTAGTTATACAGGATCTGAAAACGGTCCTGTTTTAAACGGAGCGCGATGCAGGTTGAGTTTCCATGTTTGGTTTTGCTTATTAAATCGTTACTATGCTCCAGAAAAAATATACCTTGTTTGATTCACTTCTTCTGTCCCTCGAATTGAGATTACTTAATCTCGCATTTTGGTATCTTCTTTCGTCCCCTTCCCACGAATCAATTACAAAGTCTCTCGCCCGTCTAATACTGAGAGGAATTAGTTTTGCATTCAGCGAGGTAGTTATTGAAGGAAATTACTAAAGTTGATCCCCCCCACCGCGCTCTTCCAGCATCAAATTTTGTATCTTTCCTCGTATTTGTTGCTTGCTCTCGAAATCGGCAAAGTGGCTTTAAATGTTGCCTACTCTTTCCTTCTAGGGTTTCTCGATTAGTCTCTCGAGTAGTTGTTTTCACTAATTGGATTGTTGAACTATTTCGCGGTGTGCCATACTATTCATAGATGCCTCGATACACCTCTTTTATTTTGTCCTAATGTGGGAGAGGGTCAGAATTCTCGAAATTTTCCGTTGAGATAATGTTTTGATTATGTTACAAAATCCATAATTCATTTTTCCTTCCCCATCCAACCCAAAAACTTATGATGGTCATTGTTTCGAGTTCACTTCCCTTCGCGTAGCACTTTTAATTGATGGACAACATAACTGTATCTTGCTTTTAAAGTTTATTTATGTTTCTCAACGCTTTGATTTCGTTCCTCTTCCTTCATTTTTTAGTATTTCGTCCATTCCCACTGGTATTCGTCAGCTCTGTATCATGCTCTTTCGTACTGGAAATGCCATGAAGGCGCCCGTTGTTTGCAAATCTGATTTTACTATTTCAATAACGAATTCCTTCGCTGGTTCCTTGTGGGTAGGGGTGAAACTGATTAAATGAATGCAAGCTACACTTTGCCTCGCTTGTTTTTTCCCCTTCATTTTTTTTTCTTTTCTTTTCTATTTTTTTTTTTCAACGCAGGAACAGTCACGCCATTTGTGATACATTAGTGTAAGTCATGCATTGGCGTTTGAAGTGGTAAGGTGAGGGTTCCTTTTAAGTAGGTGCCGTGCTGTTGGAAAAAAAGAATCTCGTGACCTGTTGTTCTAATCGATTTTTAGCTAAACGCCTTCAAGTTATGGAAATTATACTTCATGTTCATGTTGGGGCGTGGACGTCAATGCTCATTATTTCCTAACGTATAGCCAACTGATTTTGTTCCAAAGATTGAGCCAACTATGGAGAGCCGATTGAACTGTTTATAGTTATCGTTAGCGCTTATAGTTATCGTAACAACCTGTTGATTGCTCTCTCCTTCTTCTTGATGCGATCTGTTGATTTTGTTTGGCCTTTGCCGTCGTTGGTTCCACAAGGTTAAATAGACAAATACTAGACGAAGGGTCCGTTTCAAAATCGTTGATAGACCCTGATAGGGCCTGTAGCGCATTTTCGCGGTCAGTCAGGCTAATTTTTCCATTGGACCCCGTAAGAATTTTCGAAAACCTTGCAGATTTCTGGTGCTTACAAGCGTTGCCGTAACGCAGGGCAATAGCGAGAACTGTGGCATGGATCGGTGGGGGGAGGGAGTTTCTCCCAGTCACTTTCCCATCAGTGACTGAAAGAGTGATTTTGACTGGCTGGCAATGCTTTTCGCACCTGTTGCTGTTGGTCTTTAGGCGTGGAGACGCATTCCCCTATCGTGGTTGTTGGTGGAATGATATTTTTAAAATTTGCCATTCTCTGAACGTGTTTTCCGGTCCGCGGGAGGTCCATGTTGTGAGTCTTCACCACTGAAACACATCGCAAAATGTAGTGTTTCAGTGCTTTTTTTTTTTTTTTTTCCTCATTGTGCCCTTTTCCGCTCTGGTTACCACAATTGTCTATTACCCCCCCCCCCCTACATTTTTCCTTTCATACGTAAAGGATATTTAACCCCCTTCGACCCGCGTTTTTCTATTCACCCTCATGAAAGTCTGTTTTGGCACGACGCCGCATTTTATATTAAGAGTCAAGCTAGTCAAGAATTGTCTCTCTTCACTTCAAAAGTGCAGAAAAAAATAAAATGAGGGATGAATTGCCATAAATTCCGAAGTAATTCTTTTTTGCTTCTCTCTCCTAAGGGGTTTTCTTTTTATTCCCGACCTTTTAAGCGCTTTTTTTTTTATTTCACTCCAGCCTCTTTGATTGAGAGGAACTTGCGCTCAAGGCCCTTTTTTTCCTGCAGATATTGTTCGGAGGGTTAAAAGCATCGGAGGCAACGCTCCCGCCTAGATTTAACTATTTTATCTCCTTCCAACCCTGCATCCCTTAACATTATTTTCAATATGGGGAACCGTTGTTGTTTCGACGTAAACTCAACCGCATTACGTGCATTGTGGTGGGGAGGGGTTTACCTCATTTGACCTGAATAAAATTTCGTGGCGTTTTTTTTGCTAGGGACTCATTATAGCTATGAATAAAAAGGTTCGGAAATAAGTTTTCTTCTTGGAAATTTTAAGATTTAGTGCGCGTTTGATGCCCATTGTCTGTTAATTATTCTGTTAGCTAACAACGAATTCTGATGGAATTACCTTACCGTGTGTTCGCATTAATTACGCCCGTGGGAACACGTTATAATTATGTTGACGGCATACTTTCATTTTAATTTTTAAATTCTTGTCCTTTGTTTTTAACTTTGTTTTATTCATTTATTCGCATTTTATTTTAGAGATTCCATTGGGTTTACGATTACGATGGTTGCCTCGTTTTATTTTTAATTTTATTTTGTTTCATTTTCGTCAACTTTTTCATGGGTTCGGTGGTTTTAGTGAAGAGGTTCTAAAATTTGCACACAGCGAAAAAGAATGCAAAGTTAATAAAATTTCACATGATTTCTATTCGTTCGAGTGAGACGAAAACTCTTTGTACTGCAGCTATTCGTCGGGAGACAAAATCTTTGCTATAAAATATTATCCTCGAAAATAGACCTTTGTGCTTTGTTCTTATAATTAACTACCCTCTCTCTCTCTTTCTCGCTCTCCATCTCTCTCTCTCTCTCTCTCTCTCTCTCTCTCTGCGTTGTCCGTCACTATTATTTTGTCCCTTCGCCCTAAAAACGTAACAGCTTTTCCCCGTATATCGATTTTGTTATATTGTTTATCATGTAGCTAGCTGGAGCGGAAGAAGTGACTTATGTATAAAAATCAATAAACGACAACGAAAAAAGTATACTGTTTGTAGAACAGAGTCTCATCTGCCGAGCTTCAAGCCATTCAAATTATGCCCTAGAAAAAAATTGAAAGTGCTCTGTGGTGGAAAATAACTCATTTAACCTCCCTCCTCTTCACCATTATCAAATTTTCGTCTGAATTCTCACTAGAAACTTCCCATTTTTTCACCCGTGCGAAGCCGCAGGGCTTCTCTTGAATAATGTTTCCTTTCGATGACAAAAAGAATTTACTCATCCTCTTGCCTTAATCCCCCTCTCTTCGTGTGAAAATATTCCTCCCCTCATCCTCTTCCTTTTCCTCACAACCGGCCTGTTATATTTTTTCGGAGTTCCGTGAAAGAAAAGGGAAAGTAAATTCGGCCACAATCCCTTCAGTTCCTATTGGTTTCATCTCTTTCGGCTCAAGTCCGATTGACTCGTTTGTGACGTGACGGGGTAGGGGGACGCTGTGGCACAGTATAATGGTTCAAGTGAGCTTCACAACACAAAGAAAGAATTTGAGAACTCCCCCCCCCCCCTTTGCAATAGAATCACGATATAGTGAAGTCATACAATTGACATTTTTCATTTTAGAGGTTGTGCTTGTAAGCGCTTATTATTTTCCCTTCATAAAATATTGGAATCCACTTTTCCTGTTTATTTAACAATCGTTTTAACCCTCTCCTCCATCCCATAATATTTCAGTCTGGTGTCGTGTGCTCTCTTTAAAGCACTCTCAGGATTTCAACCCGATTGAAAAAAAGGGTTTTACTGCCATCCCTTGCTAATTCCTGTTCCAAACTCAATGGAGGTTCAAAGAATATTTCAACCGTAAAATTTATTGAGACTTGTATCAAAGACGTCAGACTCATCGATTTTTCTTCTTCATTCTTGGAATATTTTCTTGAAAACCCCGTTCTCTTGTCATGATTTTCCGCAGGAATTATTATTCTTTGAGGGAATACTGTCGTCTTTTGGCCTGAAAATAACGCCATGTATGGGCTGGTATGTCGGTTTAGAACTTTAATATAAGATTAGCTTCAGCAGAACAAAATGGTTGAATGAATGATGGTATAAAGTTTGCGAGGGGATGGTGGGGGGTTCTGAGCCTCAGTCCTCCTTCGAAAAAACACCAAAAAAGCTTTAGAGGCTCTCAGCTCAATTATGAAAAATAGAAAATTGCCTGGACCCAACATTTATTGAGGTAACGGGCCTCATCAGCGAGAGGAGGCACCCTGAGTTGCGCGAGTTTGTGGACTTGGATTTCGGCTGCGGCGGTGTGGGACCTGATCACCCGATTTGTGTGTGAGAACACCCCCATATCAGACAGTGTGTGCAGAAGTTACGCTTATTCATGTCTCGTGCTCCGGGGCCCGACCACCACTCGGTGGGCGGAGTTCCGAGGATTGTGGACTGAAAGTCAGCCGATGTTGGAGAAGTGAATATAACCGTGGTATGATTGCCTGCCCAACCGTGCTGTCTGCTGGGAGCAGAGGGGATACGGCGGGGTAGGCAGATAATCTCACATCTAGCCTAGCCCTGACTTAAGACGATCCTCGACCTCTGTGTGCGCTAACAGATGGCAGCTGCATAACACGTGTACTCGTGTTCTGCTTCAAGCCAACGAAAGAGCTCCGCCCGGGTGCTTGAACACAATTTATTTTGTCCAGTGATGGCACCTGTTTTCGAATACGGACTCGCTCACATTCGAGATCAATGTTTTTTCTACTCGGAGCCGACACCGCGACCAGTCAGTGATTCGTAGGATCTAGTATCTGACGACAAAACTGGAACCACAGGTGTGCAAATTCCGGGGCATGGAGGTTGCACAATTGAGGTAGGTCTGTGGTACAGGTCGATGGTTTCAAATACTCCGCATGCTGGAGGACGGGTGGTGCACGCACCAGTCCGATAGTGAGAACTTAGCTTTCGGATAGTGATGTCGGCTGCCACTGCGTGGTTGGGGCTAGCTTGTCTCTAAGCCTGCACGTGTCTACCTCAAGCGTGATTAACGTATATGTTACCGATATTGTTGTGAATCAGGGAATCTCGTGAATTACTAGGAAATGTCGTGATTTCTTGAATCCCTCAGCGAATAATAATTTCGTGAATCCCAGGGGCGTAGCCAGCCCTGGGTCTAGGGGTGAGCAGAAGACGTCAGATGCACCAGAGACCCCAGCAAGAGAACTGTTGGTTCGTCTACTCAGATTATAGGCGCTTTATATCGTCAAACTGTTCCCAAGAAACTGAATTTTCACAAAAGACCAGAATCCGTCAAAAACTCCGATAGAAACTATCGTTGCAGCCTTATATTTAGAATTCTGTCCAGAAACTGATGATGTTTTTCCCAGAAATAGTGACACTTATAGGAAGGGCTTAGACCTCCAATGCAAGGTGTCCGACTTTTAATCGTCTTGCATAAAATACGTTAAAAACACTGGTTTGATTGTATCTTTTTGTGGTTAGAGCTTTGCCGCGGTTGAGCAAGGAGGAGACCCCTCGGAGACTAGAATCTTAGTTTTCGGTACATTAATTTGTAGAAGAGGCCGTTCGGCACCATTCTTGTTACAGAATCAATCTACCGAAAACTACCGATCAATGTACCAAAAACTAAGATCCTAGTCTTCCGAGGGGCCTCCTCCTTGCTCAACCACGGCTTCAGACTTTTCGACTCCTCAAGAATTTCCACCCCGTTCAGCGCCATAGTCAAATACCTCGGCGTGTGGCTCTCCCCAACGTTTCAAGCAGGTCCACAATTGAACGGGTTATGCACAAAGCTGCAGACAATTGGGCAGAAACTCCGCGGAATTGCTCGGCACCAGTGGGAGGCCAGTCGCCGCAGCCGCCTGCTGTACCTCGACAACATTTTATGGCCATTATGGCCCATGTTATAGTTACGGTGCCGCTATCTGGTGGCCCAACCCCTCCAACCGCGATCGCGAGTGGGTCAGAACCCTACAGCGGAATTCCTTTTAAGCCTACGCCCCACGTACGCTACTACGTCGCACATAGCCTTACAAATGCTCTGCGGCACAATGCCGGCCGACCAGGCATTAGACGGCGTCGTACTGAAACTTCAGACGACCTAATGTCATATTCGGGACCCCTCTCCGGACTGCTGGAGACCATCGCCTGGCTTCAGGACCCTCAAACCATGGCGGGACCCGTAATCAAAGATGACCTACAAAGATTATAGCAACAGCGCTGGGACACGGGAACTACAGCTCGACACACCCACAGCCTTCTCCCGACTGCAGCAGGACAACTCCAGTTGAGGCTTTCCTTCGCGGCTTCCCAAATTGTTACTGGGCAAGGTTCCTTCAACATTCGCTTACACTCCGCGCAGCCACTGGCATTGGCAGTGGTTTCACCATAACCACCCGCGAGGATACTCGACGGCTCGCACGCTTCTCCCAGGCCTGGGCCAACCGCAGAAAACATCTAGAATCCTGGCGGCCCACTCATGCCCCTGCTCACGATCACGGTCACGAATATCTCTTCGAGGCTCGTCGTGAAAGCCCCCTTCCCCCTTCATACCAACCTCCCCCGTCGGAGCGACGATCCGTCCTGCTCCATCACAACGGAGCGGAGAAATCCGCTCTTCTCAGAGCGCCATCCGACCGCCTGCACCTCTGTAAAACGCCCAACTTCACAGGGTCCACGCGTCGAGAACCCGGTCTTGCACATGTCGGGCCATCCCACGTCGTACGGCGATTGTCGCCTTCTCACATGGGAAAGGGTCACATTGATGACCTAACCCATTAGTCCCAGGGACAAGACACTAAGCGGGTTAGAGCTTTGCTGTGGTTTGACCTTTCTTGTGGTTGGAGCTTTGGAGTGGTTTGGATCTTTCCCGTTGGGGATTTATTGTGGTCTACAGCCTCTTTTGTGTGTTTGGACTTTTGCTGTGGTTGGCCCATTTTTTAAACACTTATACGCCGACACTTGGTGCATGTGCTCCAGATCTCCGCGCCCAAATACTCCTTGTTATAGGAAGCCTATATAGAACAAAACAGATGCCTTCCCCCCTCCTTTTACGCTTGTATGAGCAAAGTCTCAAAATAGTGTCCTCGTTGGAATAGCTTGTAGTCTGACTCACTAATCATATTATCACTCATACAGGCTCATGGCGGGGAATGGCGTTACGAACTTCGTCAATTTTCTACAGCATTCGAACTCGAGACCTGATAGTTACGCGATTTTATCCCCATCGTTGCTCCTCATCTTTCGCATCATGCATTGACGTGGTGACCAGCGTCTTGCTCCACGCTCTGCGGATTGATTGGATTGATCTTATACTGAACTGATGACGTCTCTCTTATTGATTTCAACTCTTGAATAAGCTTTGTCTGTGGTGAATTTTCCTTACTTCTCGGTTTTTAGTCGAAGCCAAAATACGCGAAAAAACGTCGTAAAAAGGAAGATTTTGCGCCCTGGACGGATCGGAATGCGGTTTTTTGCATTCGCTTCCAAAAATTATTTGTAACAAATTTACCTAATTTTCATTAGGGAGAAACCGGAAATTGCATTGCTGCAGCCAAAAGTGCATTCAAAAAATGCATTATCTGGGAGGCCTTTTGGAAGATTGGTAAATAAGTGCCAGAACTGGCCCAGATCGGGTACTCGGGGGTTTTCGATATCGCTGATCACGAATATGAAGTACAAATTGACCCCCGAACACCTAGTGCACCAGAACCTGACCCAACGTCATCTCCGTAAGCGTCATCTCCGTGGCTTTTCATGACACAATCCAAAAAGGACAACCGAAAATCTTTATGGGGGGTTTTTCCAGACAAACTCGAAGAAGACGAACCGAAAATCGTTATTTTCAATCAAAATCGTATTTTTCAAGTTCATCTGGAAAACCCTCGGAGACGACGTTCAGGTCCAGGTTGCCGTGCACCAAGTGCTCGGGGGATCGTTTTCGACGTGAAATTCTACTTCAGCGCCTCATGAAACGCCCCTACGATGATTTTTGGGTTGTTTTTGACACTCTTGTCAGGAAAATTCTCGGACAGGACGTCCACGTCCAGGTTGGGGCGCACCAGGTGTCCGCGGGGTGTTCGCCGAAGCGATATTTGAATTCAGCGCCCCAAAAAACCCCCCATGGTGGTTTTCGGTTGGCCTTTCTGGATTGTGTGATGAAAAGCCACGGAGATGACGTTTATGGTCAGGTTCTGGTGCACTAGGTGTTCGGGGGTCAATTTGAACGTCGGGATCAGTGACCTCGAAAACCCCCGAGTACCCGATCTGGGCCAGTTCTGACACTTATTTACCAATCTTCCAAAAGGCCTCCCAGATAATGCATTTTTTAAATGCACTTTTGGCTGCTGCAAAGCAATTTCCGGTTTCTCCCTAATGAAAATTAGGTAAATTTTTACAAATAATTTTTGGAAGAGAATGCAAAAAACCGCATTCCGATCCGTCCAGGACGCAAAAATTTCACTTTTTATTGCGTATTTGACGCGACTATTTACATAAAATTCAAAACCACTGTTCAAGTATATTCATTAAGCTCTTTATAGCAACAATGAGGGCGACTGATCTCTCCGATTCCATTCTATAACAACGGGCTGGTACCCGGGGTGTCGAGAAAAAAAATAAACCTGAAGGAAAGCCTCCCACGCATCCAGTTCCTCCATTGATGAATGGGCTGGACGAGATTGTGGTATTCGCCATTGAAACAGCCATTGAAGGGACTTCCCGTTGATTGAAGTCCATAATGCAAATTCCCTTTACTGCCTATTGGAGCTTCAGCGTTCTCCAGTAAATGACATTTTTAAGGGCATCAGAAGAATCCACTTCGAAGGCTGCAAATTAAGCATGCCAATTAATTTGTACTGTTTTGTTATCTCAATTTAATCTTTCAGAAGAGGGTTTAAGTTCCTTTAACCACTAATACTTAAGTTTTAACGCGGACACCCTCCCCCCTCCCTGCATCGTTCTTTTCTTAATGACTTTTTCTATTTTGGACTTGTTCCCTTCGTTATTAAAAGAACAAGATACTTTAATTTATAACTTTATATTAACGTTCATCAAGGGGGTGAAGAGTCAGTAGGTGAGGGTCACCTTGAGACGGATCAATTAAAAGTTCCATCCAGACGAGTACACCATTAAAGTTTATTTCGCGGGTTTCATTTCTTGTACCCGTTTTCTTTCTTTTAATCTCACCCCCCCCCCTTCTTTCGCCAAAAACTTGTCATGAAACCAGAGAAAAAGTTTCAATAGTTCTCTCCTCCCTTCGTCATGTGAAGGTGGCGGAGCTTAGCAATTTTGATTTCGATCGGGTTTCTTGTAATATTCTTTGAATTTACAATTTAAGTTTTTTACTGACCTTCCACAGTAAGTGTTGCAACCCAGTTTTTTCACTGTGGGGGTGAACATCCCATTTTCTTGTTTTTTTATTGCAAAAAACTTGTGGATTTTATGTGTGGCCCCTCTCCTCTTCTCACCACTTATATCTTCTCGTTACCCTTTTTCGCTCTTTCTTTTGTGGCCCTCGTTGATCGAAATTATGATCCTATCTGTTACACCTATCATTTTTTTTTTCTATGCGCTATTGTGGAACTTATTGTGTGGTTGAGGGATCCATACGGTGGTTGATGGTTCCGAGGGTTAAACAAACATGGGGAAATTTATTTTGTGGTTGTAAAACTTGATAGGGAGAGAAAACGGACACTTATATTATAAAAAGCGATTTACGATGGGAACATTGTAAAGCGCGAGTTTGAAGTTTTACGTTTGATTCCTCAATTTTCCTGACGATGCGGACAATTTTTAAACGTTACCTTCGGCATTTTTAATCCCCTTCCCCCTCTTATTATGTTTTCGAAACGTTGTCCTTTTTAAGTCAAGTGTATAGTGCCTCCCCCTGCCCCGTCAAAAACCTCTCACGGGTCAGCGCGTATTACCATTCCCTCTGAAAACCCGATTGGATCATTTTTCATCGTAGTAGTGAACCGGGCGACGAGGGGTCGAACAGGAAATTAAAACGCATTGAAACATGGCTATGCTGATTTTAAGTCACTGCATTTACGCCTTGGGTGTAGCGCGTTATTGCCCTCGTTTTGTAAATTTCCCACTGCGACTTATAAGTTGTTTTTTTCTCTTCTTTTTCACTCATCCACTCGCTCAGAGCGGGAAGTGAATTACGTTAAGTGACAAAAAAATTGAATCGAATCCTAACGCGTTCAAGAAAAATTGCGACCGTGGTGCACGTCACTTTCGCTGTCATAAAATTCAGTGTGATGTGAACGTTAATAAGAAGGAGTGAATGCAATTTATGTTTCTGCTGGATTTATCGGAATAATAGATCAAGTTTTGGGGTAACAAATTCCCCCGCCCTCTCTTACCCAAGTGGCCCTCTTGCTTTAAAAAAAAAACTTTTCAGCTCTTCCCTTAAAAAGTTGTTGAACGTGTTCATTGTTTCGTATTGTATAAATCCTTGTTAGATCAGGTTAAGACCGTCTTTGAAACTCTTCTGATAAAAATAAAAGAAAACGTGTTATTTATCTGTTGAAACAATCCTTGAACGACCGTTTTTCAAAACTTTATATACCGTATATGCGCTGAAACTTTTGGAAAGGATTAATGAAATGAAGAGAAGTTTCTGAGAACCAAGTTTTTCGCCTATTTTTGTTAAACGACGTTTAAGTGTATGAAATATATTCCTGTTACAGTGTGCGGTGATATTCACGGGCAATTCTACGACCTAATGAAACTGTTCGAGGTGGGTGGGCCACCTGCGACAACCAAGTACCTCTTCTTAGGAGACTACGTAGACCGAGGGTATTTTAGTATAGAGGTGAGTACCTTGTCTGTTGTATTTTCTCTTGTTTTTTTAATTTATCAAGTGTCGGGGGGGGGGGGGGGTCTTCGCCGAAACTTGCATGTGTATAAGATGAAATTCCTGCTTAGAAACATGCCTTTTCATTACTTACCACGCTTGAAAGTGCTTCCACCCCTCTACCTTTTGATGCCTGCCAAGATTCCACTCAGAACGAATTTATTATGTTCCTAAAATCTGGGTCGCATGAAACAGGCTATAAGTGTTCTTAACTACAGTTTTCCGTATAGGAAAGGAAAACGAAATTACCAAGTTTACAACTTGGTAGCCTTTGCATGCATGGATCCGCAACATTGTCTCTAAACAAACCTCCCTTTCTGGTTTGTAATCAGCCCGCAGAACGATCCTCTATAACAACCAAGCGACCGAACGTAAAAGTTGTGTTTAAATGATAAAGGAGTTGAGGGACTTTCCCGTGTCACTGCGGACGAAGTTACAGTGGTTTGGTGTTGGTGGGGAAGAGGGTGAGGGGAGGCTTATTAAAAATGTGAGCTTCCAGGGCCCTTTGTCGCACGAATTGTGCTGTGTTTGAGGAGAACGTGAAGGGGCTTGTCGTGGCTATAAATCGTCAAATAACATAGCGGGGTATAGAGTGTGGGAGCGAGTGAGGCCCTGTATGCATGTGGTTCTGAAGAGAAAACCATTGAGATCTGTTCTGCGATAGTGGATTGATGGAATGGCTGGCTTTGTAGGGGTTGTTAAAGTGATGGAAAAGGTTGGGGGTGGCGGAGATATAACCAGAATTTATAGGATTATGCGCGATTCTGACACTGACAAGAAGTTTATGAAAGGGAGAGTAGTTTCTCGCTTGGACCGTCAAGTTCATTTTTTCAGTCATTAATTTTGGTCTTTATTCATCGTTGCAGGTCCCTTTTGACCCCTACCATTTGGTTTTTGTTATGCGTGTGTGTTTTTGCCCTTAGCGTGTTTGATTATTTGCGTGATTCTTGTCGCGCATAAATTCGTTGTTGCTCACTAAAAATTGGTCTTCTGATAACGTGAACCCCTGTCCACACACAATGCTTGAGTCTTTGGTGATGTGATGGAGGATGCTGTGAGTCTGACTATTCGAT
Source organism: Corythucha ciliata (assembly GCA_038030265.1). Classification (NCBI taxonomy): domain Eukaryota; kingdom Metazoa; phylum Arthropoda; class Insecta; order Hemiptera; family Tingidae; genus Corythucha; species Corythucha ciliata. The sequence goes on along the minus strand of CM075943.1, from coordinate 41,015,176 downwards.
GATAATCAGCGAGCAAACATCCAATGAAACTTGCAATTTCACAAGTACCAAAATACTTTCATTTCGTGGATATTTAGCTCAAAAATTTTGTGATTTTGCGGCTATTCGTCAGATTGTGGGCGCCGTCGAGGCCGGCTGGACCGGGTTCTGCGGACACTGAAAATAATCCCCGAAAATTGCTATTTCGCGAATATTAAGACCGTAATTTTTCGTTTATTCGTCAGACTTTGAGCGCTTTTGCGCTCCCAGGTTTTGCGCTCACACAAAAAAGTCAATGAAATTTGCAATTTTTCCGAAATAAAGACCGTAAACTAGCGATTTTGCGAATGTTCAGACCAAAAATTTGCGGATTTTGAGCTTGGATATAGAGTTATTTCGTGACAGACTTTGGGGCTGTCATGGCTGGCTTGGTCGGGTTCCGGGGCCACTTCAAAAAATGCCCGAAATTTGCAATTTAGGGCAATTTATGGTCATAAACTTGTAATTTTCAGAATACTCAGATCCGAAACTTACAATTTCGCAGATATTTTGTTCTGGATGGTGTAATTTCGCGGCTATTCATCAAGCTTTGGAAGTTCTCGGGAACGGCCAGTGTACCCCTCGCCCACTATTGGAAAAAATGGCCCCTGATTTTGTTCTTTTACGACAGTAAAGATCATAAAAGTGCTATTTTGATGATAATTACATTTAAACCAGAAACTTGAAATTTTGCAGATTCTCTAGTCCGAATGATGCAATTTCGTGATGATTTGGTGACTGTTTGGCCATTTGTTTACTGAATGGCTCATCTGCTTACCACGTTCAAAGGAAAAATTATTTCGCGGAATCTGCACGATAAATCGCGATTTTCGTTGTGGAAAATCAGTATCTCGGGCGAAATTTCATGATTTTGTTGTTTTCAAGGGCATACATAATGTTCTATTGTAATGCTAACTAAATTAACTTGAGGGGTAAATTAGTGGTATTCGAGCATAGCTTTCGGTTTTGCGGACTGCCTGGACTATGCGAAACCCGAGGAAATGCTTTTGTAGAATTAGCCCCCCCCCCCCATTATCTTCACGAAATTGATTTTGAGACAATCGAACCACGGAAACTGTTTTATAAGGTGCCACGACTGTGTTTTTGGATCATTTTTAAGGGAGCGAAATCTGCCAAATTGGTGAATTTGGTCCTTGAAAGATCCATTACCGGGTCTTTAGTGCGAAAATAATACTGTCATTGATATTGTTAGTATGAGCGGATTAGTAGGTAATACAAGCACAAAAAGTCGTAGCCGTAGGAGCTCCTCGTTAGTGTGCGTCTATTTTTTGCGTGCAATACAGAATACCCAACTGTCATTCTGTAGATTTGGAAATATTGAAGCACCTTCACGCAGTCAGTACATAATTTCTTCATTGAGATGTGCCCCCCCCCCCCTGTATTTGAAATTGGTGGTCCCGATTTTTGAAAATTGTCACTAATTACCACAGTTTGCGAATGCGATTATTGTACTTGACGTTTTTCATTTTCATAACATTCTGCACCAGAAATGAACTATCCCGGACAAGTTTTTGTGCCAATGGAAACGTTGATACCAAGCTTTCTGCCTTAAAAGCGCCTTTCACAACGTTTAGGTCTGATTTACAGAATGAAAAATGGGATTCCTAAGGAGGTAGGAAATTACGGAGTCTTTCCTTTTGGAGTTTTCGTGACCTACCGCTTTTCGCTGTAGCTGCACATTTTTCCCAGGTGTAATTATTTGTAATTTACTGCAAAGTATCTGTCTGTGGCTATCAAATGCGTAGTTTCTTTCTTTTTTTTTTCTTCTCCGGGAATTCTCGGATAGAGAATTCTTTCTTTCTATGGTGTTGCCATAAAGAAATCGTTGCCACTGGCAATGGGCGGGGGTGAGGGGTGAATTTAGTCTTTTCGCGCCTTCTTCTTTTTTCCTCTCTATCACTCTCTCGATCTCTCTCTGTCATCTCGTCTAATCCCCGCCCTCCTCGCTTCAAACTCCAAGAAATGTTATTTCCGCGGCTCATTTCGTTTTTTCTGGGACCTTGAAAAATTTCCGTAAATCGTTTTATTTTTTTCTAGCTTCTATCAGAGTCCAGGGGGCCTATTCTCTAACAAAAAAGCAATATGTTTTTCGTGGCAATATGTATGTTTCATTCATATGTTCGAAAAAATTAATGAAATAGAAATATTGCTATGAAAATCATATTGATTTTTTGTTAGAGAATAGGCCCCCAGATTAGCTGTACCGTATTATTATTGACTTCACCGGATTTGTTGTTGCGTAATTTTGCCTTTTGCGCGTTATCCCTTGGCAGTGAATCGGCAATTAACTTTTTTCAGCGACCGAAATTCATCGCGAAGGGCTTCATTACAGGGGAATTGATATTTTGTCGCTTTAATGTGTTTAAAGCGAAGGTTATATTACTCCCCTTCGTAGCCGGCGTGTATTTCATGTTCTTGCCTATCCTGTGAAAACCCTCCCTTTCCATTAATGATTAATGAAAGCACTATTTGATTGCGTGGTGATATTAATTGAAAGCTGGTAGATCCAAAACAATGTGTGTTAATATTGTTCGAGAGATGTTTGTTGTTACTTAATCAAGAAGGCTGGAGCATGTAATCGACGTGTGTAATGTCACGTTTTGAGAGAAAAAAAAAGTCTATCTATAAATGACTCGCTCAGTCGACAGCGGACGCTGAAACTGACGACCAAACGACGTCATCTCACTGAAACGGAAGGTGTGCATTGTTTTTATCTTTCTCATTGTTCAAGTGCAAAGAGAGGGCGAGTTGTTGATAGCACGCGGGATAATATTCAGTTGCCTTAAGCCCTTGTCAGAAAAATAAAAATACATTGTTTTAATTTTTCAAAAAATACGGATCAATTTTAAATAAAACGCCTTGTTTACTCAAGCTTCAAATAACAGGTGAAACGTGAACAAATATTGCGCCGGTATCTAACCATCACGTACAAGACATATTGATCAGAAGTTTCTTTTTCAGAAAATTACCGTGAGAGAGAAGAGAGGAGAATTAACGTTGGATCATTTACTTTCTTGTAATCCCTTGCATGTTTCTTCCCCGCCCCTCGCATTCCATTTCATTTCTAATCTTTTAGCGATGTCGGCACCCTTTTATCTTACACTAACTTGGATCTTTTTTAGCCTCTCTTCTTTTGTCCTTTTCTTTGGTTTATCTTCGCCCTTCTTTTAAAATATATATAAAATTCCCTGGAATGAATACCTGTTTACATTTAGCTGATTTGTCTGCAGCCTTTGGGAAATACTTTGTCTGTCTTTCGTCGTTTCTCATTTTCTTCGCGTTACCCCACCCCGTCTTTGCCTGTGTTAGCATTTTCTTTCGTGGCTTGGAAAGTATGAAACTGCCTGGTAAAAATAATAGTGAGAAAGGGCCGGGAGAAAGGGATTGTACTGCTGCTGGGATATTGCGGCACGTAGGATGCTGCAACAAATCGATGCTTCAAGGATGCAGTGGAATTTTAACACTCCCTCCTTCACCTCTCTCCAGTGTCTGGAACTTACAAGTTGTTTGTAATTTATTATTTTGTGGTTTGCGATGTGATGGGGTACGCTTCTGCGTGAAATACCGTTAGTGATAATTAGTATTTGATAATCTTTCCAAACTAAGTGCTTAACTATGCACAAAAACAGTGTGCATGGTAGGGGTTAAACAAATATGGTACATCTCACGCAAACCTATTTCTTTGTTTTCTCAACTACTGTATCGCACTTGTTCACATATTTAATGAAAACTGCTCGCGTGTTCCCGTAGTAAAATGCTAAATTATTTTCCCCCAAATAAAGTGCACTTTTACTTTCTGAAAGCACGCGGAGTTTTCGCCTGGTGATGCTGAAAGGGGAAACGAACTTGAGTGTTAAAGTACATACAAAAAAGGGGTAGAGAAGGAGGAGTGAGCCTCTTGCGTTGTCCATTTTAAAACACTTTTAGGATGGGTGAAACAAACTACTTATAGATAGTTAACATGTTTAGTAGACGCGCTTAAACTACTTGGGTTAGCAATGAAAGCATGCCATATAAACGGCAACCGTACGATTTTGTGCGTCTTACTTATAGATAATACGTGGAAGTGGCCTCTATCCCATTTCAGGGAAATTGAATAAATTATCGACTCACTTTAACAGAAAAGTAGGAGGTGTAAGCCATGTTATAGCGTTAAACGAACGTGGCAAATCCCGCCGTGGCTAATAGTTGTCAAGACCTTACAATTATTTAGCGCAATGTACTTTCTGACGAAAATCTTTTGTACCAAACTATATAAAAATTTAGGACATTATAGCCTTCATTTACCTGTGAATAAGAAATGGAAAGTTCTTAAAGGGTATGCATTTACGCTCCAGAAAGTCAGCAACATGAGCAACCCCTTAATACGCTTCCAGACGTTCCAACACTTCAAGTGACGAATGTTTGTGCAGTCTCTCACGCGGTGTGTATTTGGTTCAAGCAGTGTAAACGCCCCCCTTTTCAAGTTCAGTAGGCCATGATAATTGATTTCAATGTTTTATAATCTTTAGATTTTCCACATCCCTTACTTAGGGGTTTCTCCCTAAAATTTCAGTTTCTGCTACTGTTTCGAGACCGTAAAGACACGTCCTATAGGCATTGTGAAAGGACAATACTAATAACTTAATAAGTGTTTTTGGCAAAGTACGAGTTGACTGTAATTGGAATAAGAGGATTTCAGGAAACCGCCGTCCCAAAATTCATTTCAAGGACCATAACGACTTCCCATTAACAACGTGTTTTATTCCTTTTGAATCGGATCGTTCACTCTCCTCCTTATAACTTCGCCGCTGCCTTTTCCAATAGATTAGATTAAATTCATTCTGGACGCGTGGCTTACTACTGACCTTTTCAAAGTTCAATTCCCTTCCTTCCCCCCCCCCTTTCTTACACCTCCATTTCCCCAACAATTTATACTAGGGATTTTTAGGAATGATCATACTCCATCCCTCAGGAGAAAAGATCTCATTCTCCCTAGCTATAGAAGAGTAAGTTTTTATTGTCTTTTCCACGCGCTAAGTTGTTGTTTTACTTTCGGTTGAAACACAATGGTGGAACTTCACTTCCTGACGTGGAAAAAACGGCAAGTACTTGCTGATTTTAGTTCCGAATGTCTCTCTTTAAGCAAAACTTTTTTCTTGAGAGAGTGAACTAACTTCAAGTTAACTAATTTGAAGTTGCCGTTTAATGTAATATACGAGCACCATTTTTTTCCTTTTTCTCTCTCATTTTATTTTCAATTATTCTTTTTTCTCTAATGCAATAGTCGAAACTAAGGAGATTGAGTCAGGTCGCCCCTATTCCGATCTAAGAAAAGAGCTGGTGATTACGTTGCAGGCAAATAAAAAAAAAGATAAAGATTACATTCGCAGAAGGACGTTCTTCTATAAACTTAAGCCAGGAAAAGGATACCGTGAAAGGAGCAGGCTATTACGGTGTCGTCTGTCCCACTGTGAAAAATTGAAGGTGGCATGCATCTGTGGACGAAAAGGGAAGGGCAGATTATACCGCTGGTATAATACCGTGGAAAAGTGTGCGGAGGGACTTCGCTATTGACAAATGAAATGAAGAGATGAAATTGCCTTATTCGGGGGGATTTAGTGGCAATTAATTCATAAATGAGACGTTTTCTGTACTAAATGTTGTTACGGTAGAGTAGACTGTATATTATAGTCTCACTTGTCTGACCTTCAGGCAGTCAGATGATTGATTTGTTGTGAGGGCTGAAGGAGGCACGTTCCAAGCAGACCAATCCTGCTTGCGGACCTCCCCCCCCCACTCACTCAATCAGTGCTCTTCCTTTTCAAATTTCAACCAACGAGGGTGAACTTCTGAGACATTTGCGCATTTTAGTGTTGCTGCTTTCAATGGTTAATGCTTATTGTGGTTAGATCATTTTGTGGTCAAGTGCTTTCAGTGGCTGAGTGTTTCTTGTAGTTAGTTGTGTTGTGGTTAGAGCATTTTGGAGTTGCTGGCTTTCTGTTATGCGAGCTTTTTGTGGTTAGAACTTTTGAGGTTAAATCTTATTGTGGTTAGATCCTTCTGTTGTTCGAGCTTCTTTGGGTTGCACGTTTCGGTATTTTGGTCTTTTAGGGGCTCAAGTTCTTGTGCTTCAATTTGTTGGTGGCTAGACCTTTCTGTGGTCAAGGCTTCTTGTGGTTAGAGGTTCGAGGTGATTCGAGTTATTTTTTGGTTACAGCATTTTGAGGTCAGTACATTTTGCTGTCACAGTTTAAAATCTTGTCGTTCGTGTTGTTAAAGCTTTTTTTGGTTAGAGGACTTTGGGGTTAGTGCTTTTTGTGTATAGAGCTTTTTAGGTTAGAGCTTCATTTTGTTTAAAGCTTCTTGTTTTTTGCTTTTTGGCGTTCATGTTTTTGCAGTTCAATTTTTTAACGGTTAAACGTTAATGTGGTCAGATATTTACACGGTTTAGAGCTTTTGTGGTTAGAGCATTTTGTTATTAGATCATTGTGTGGTTAGATCTGTTATGGGTTACAACTTTCCGTGGCTCGAGCTTTTAGGGGTTCACGGTTTTTTGTGCTTCAATTTTTTTGTGGTTAGAGCTTCTTGTGGTTGCAGTTGTTCGACCTCAAGCGCGTCCTTCGCGAGTTCCGTGTATGACGACGAGACCTCAAGTCGAGTGTCCCGCTTTTTTCCTTTTTGTACCGGGAGATTTTGGACTGTGAAAATTTTGTCCCGATTTTTTCGTATTTCGAGTTGGCGACCCTTCAAAAAGCGCTAATGCCCAGTTTCTGAAGGTCCTTAGGCGGCGAAAATTGAGGAGGAGCGCCAATGTGCTAGTCTTGGTGCAAGTATGGGGGTAAAGTTCATAAAAAAAAGCGCTACTATTCGTGGCAATCATTACGAAAAGCGTTCATTTTTTTCAAATTTTGGAAAATGAGCTAATTCGTAGTTTTTCGATGACACTTCCTGACCTAAGTCGGTAATTTGCGGTTTATGGAGGCCCTTTTGGGCTGATATTAAGAAATAACATTATTTGACATTGCACGTACAGCTTTTGGCTTAAAAAAAAAAAAAAAAAAAATTATTTGAAGTCCTTGAGTTGTGTTCTTTCATATGATACCCAACTCGATTGTATTCAGAGCACATTTTGTTTTTCCAACAGTCTGCTGAACGCCAAGGAAGGTAACAACGTTACGTCCCGCCATACTATTGGCAAGACAGGGGGGCGTCACCTGCTGAAGCGATTGAATAGTGTTCTGAGGGAAGCCCCTTCACGATCTTCCAAGGGGGAGGTGGAGGGTTCTGTGAGGGAGTGGAGTAGAAAAAAAAGGAAGGAAGCTCATCGGTCATTGCCTACCTTTGAGCGGTCACCCATCCACTTTCGAAGATGCCTTCAACTTTTCGGGCCGGGTGGCAAATTGGTTCGTTTGCTTCGTTATAATATTGGGGTTTTCAGCCGCTTTCACTCAAATTAAACTTTTTATTAAAAGTAAAGATTGATATAATGAATAAATCTGTCGCCGGCATTTTAATTAGTAAATTAATTAAACTGATATTATCCGGACGACGATGGAAGGGCATAGCCCAACACGATTCGAGTTTCGAGAAAAAATGGCTCTCCGGCGGGATTTGAACCCGCAACCTCTGGATTACCAGTCCAGCACGCTGCCATTTGCGCCACGGAGGCGCATATGGGAGTCGTACTCCGAGGGATAAGCTAAGCCGAACCCCACCTAGGTCCATTGTTTCTCGAAACTCTAGGCGCTTCTCCTGATCGGTAAACCACGCCGAATTTAATCTTATCTAGATGTTGTTAGATTGATATAATGAATAAATCTGTCGCCGGCATTTTAATTAGTAAATTAATTAAACTGATATTATCCGGACGACGATGGAAGGGCATAGCCCAACACGATTCATTATTTTATGATTTTCATTTTTTAAAGTCTAGCGGGAAAAAAATACACCAATGTTGAATCAATTCCAGAGAAATTTATTATTCTATTTTCTCCCCAAATTTTAAGGTTTTTTTTTTTTTTTTTTTTTTTTTTTCCATTGGGCTTCTACGCCATACCCAGATCTAACTGTGCACTTCACACCCGTACTACGCGGGCGTTTCGGTCGGTGCGGGAACGCCCACACGAAGCCGAGTGTGCCGTGTCACAGCTCGCCGCAGCCTTATAGTGTAATGGGCAATGGCTGGATTCGAACCCAGGCCCGCTGAGTTGCGAAGCGAGCATTGTATCCATTACACCATCGAGGCGCGCCAAATTTTAAGGTTAGGCGCCGCCTACTTTGCCTATCCTGAAGAACTGCCACTGCTGCGGACGGAAAGAATACGCGCTGATTTTTGGTTTCATTCAAGATCTTGACCCCGAGTTCCATAAATGTACGTGATACGCGTTGACAATCCGTGATCCTTCGTCAGTTCGATCACCAAGTGGTCGTGGATAAGGACGGAGGGGAGATATGCACTCGTTAAAGACCCCCCCCCCCACCGTTCCTTCATTAGGAGGGCATGCCGAAATGTCGTCTCCATTCCATTCTGTATCGTACATAACACAACAGCAGTTTGAACGTTTCAAGACGAAAATGATGAAACTCCTCCCACCTCCATTATCATTTCCTTTTAATGAACCAACTTTTCTTCTCTTTTTTTCAGCTTCTTTATTTTGTGGGCATTTCGTAGTAAAAATCCGTAAAAAAAAAGAAAGAAATAACTCAGTACGGATCATTAAGCTGTATGAATAGGAGGAAAAGGGACCAAGGCTGTAGGTTAATGCTTTTCGAACGATTTTTTTTTGTGCCTTCGCCTCGCGCGGGAAACTCAATTAATCAATTTTTTCCCCCTCTATTTTGTTTCAGTGTGTATTATACCTGTGGGCGCTCAAATTGTGCCATCCAACGACATTATTCCTTCTTAGAGGTAACCACGAATGTAGGCATCTCACGGAATATTTCACATTTAAACAAGAATGTAAGTACATCTTTTATTGCATTTCATTTTTTTAAATTTTGCTGTTGTTTCAAACTTTTAAGCCGCCTTCTCTTGCAAGCTTTGGTCAAGTTAAGCTGTGGGTGGCCCAGTTCTAGCTTTGGGCTTTGGGGAGTAGGTGCTAGAGCAGTGGTTTTCAATCTTTTGCGGCTCGCGACCCATGTGCATGATGTATAATTGTGAAAGAGGGTGGCGTGTGATTTCAGTGATGATACACGTTACTGTAAAAGCCCTAAATCAACGGTGACTGTCACATTCACCATAGCAGAGACAATTATATCTGCTGAAGGCCGGGAAAATGTGGGCTTTCACTCGTGGATGTTATTAGTATATTATTCATCAATATAAAATATAATTATTATGGGTTATGGGTACACAGGACATCAATGCTATTTCTAATTCAGCCTGGTGCAACTTAAACGCTGTGTGGAATTTGCTGGTCTTTCAATTTGACCTTGTATATGTATTTTTGGTCCAGTATGATCTCTCTCAGATGGTCGAAAATCCGTATCGGGGGCGTATCGAGAACAGTGCTTGAAAATATGCAGCAAAAGTCCTCCAACATGAGGCCGGATCGACAAAAGGCGTCGGGTCTTGCCGTTTTATTCAGATATACGCTGCAAATTGTGTGATTATGTCTCACTATCAGTCTGCTAATTACGACACACCAGTCTCTCGGGCCAAATTAGGTGTTTAAAAGAAGGGTATCTGGGGATTTTAGGATTGACTTTCCCGTCTCGATTTGACTTTTTGCCTGAGCTCACTCGACCTACTTTTACGTCGCGACCCGTACTTGAAAATCACTGGGCTAGAGCCCTCCACATTGTGGTGGTGAACGAAGCCGCAATAACACAGAAATAAACTTCATATCTTGGGGTGGTTGGCAGCTGAAGGCTGTTGTTTGCTGTTTCGATCTTGATTTGATTATTTTAAACGTTTTTTCGAACGAATTTCACCATGAAAATTACATGGGAAGACACTGTCACCGTTAAACTATTTTTAAAAAGATTAATACAGAGCACAGCAGGCAACAGAAATAACCTCCACTGCTCTAACAGAACTCAAGCTCAAGTGGGTGGTGAGAGATAAAAATGAACCACCTTTGGCTTTGAGCTGTCCTCTTCGAGCGGTGGCAGTGCGCTGTGGCCCTTGGATTTAGACTTTTTTCAAATGGCTAATTCAAGCTGAAGTATACCTGTTTAGTTCTCTCTGGTGTGCTTACACAAATGCATGCTTATAAATGCATGCTTATGGAATGCTTATACAAAGCGTAGAAAAACGACGGATTTAGCTTCTTTATTATTTTCGCAAAATATTCAACAACCATGGATTTAGCTTGGTACAGTAAGGTGCGACGATGAAATCGATGCTATTTGTTCCGCTATACTTGGGCCCGTATTCAGAAACCACACTTAACGCTACCCTGAGGGCATCCTTCCTTAAGTGCACTTAAACGACCCCTTATGAAATTGTATTCAGAGAGCCTCCTAAGAGAACCCATACGCTTAAGGGTTCCCTTAAGCTGATATGAGACAAATGTTATGTTTTTTGAGGTGACTGTAGAGTTTATATAGCTACCTACAGCTGTTTTGTTTAGGGTGACCAGACGTCCTACCTTCCCCGGACATGTCCTACTTTTTAGAGCGTCCGGGCTCATTTTTCATGCGTCCAGGGAGAGGTCAAAAGTGTCCTCTTTTTTGTCCTACTTTTTCGGCTCAACTACGTCTGGTGTGTTTGAAAATTCGAACGTCTTTCACGTTCGTATCTAAACAAAGCTGTGGGGCTTAGCAGTTAGCCCCACAACTTGCCCGGCCACGCTTCACCATCACGTTCTCACGAAGCTCTTCCACAACCGAATGTTTCAAATGTGGCACCAATTTCATGGATTTTGTAATTTCCTATCCCAATTTCGCAGATTTTCACGCTTTTAAAAACCAAATTTCGTGGGGTTTGCTCTTACTAAATAAAATAAGTTTTGCAGGTGAATTAACTAATTCGGAAAATTAGTTCAACTCTTTCAAAAACCAAATTCCCAAATTTGGCTTGATTATGCAAAACCCAAATTTTGTCATTTTAATCCTTAGAAATCCCACAACAATTTTAATATTAAACTGATTTTTTAGGCGTCCTACTGTTATGTCCTACATTCCTTCACGAGCGTCCTACTTTTTGTCCCAGGCGTCCTTGGAAACTACTTTTACATCTGGTCACCCTAGTCTGTTTTGTTCGATTGACGTTTTGGTTTGATTCATTTCCCTCCATAATTTTTACGCGCGCCGGAACAGAGGTTAGCGTGATTTTTGACAATCTTATGTGCAGCATGTATGTGCAGCCAAACAAATGTGTTCCCCAGAAAAATGAAGCATTTTGATAGGTTACAAAGACCAGTGGTCGCCATCCTTTTTCACCCAGCGGACTCCCAAAGCCTAATTTTAGACTACCACGGACCCCTAACTTCAAATACATATAATTGCACTGGCAGTAATACATATATTTTTTAAAATTTATTGTTTTTTTTTTCTAAATAACATTACATTTTAAATGTTTTTGCCCGCGTAACTTTGTCTTTGGTACTTCGATTTCAGTGCGTTTCTTTTTGAACCACAAAAAAAAGAAAAGATACTTGAATGATCATTAAAAATGATCATTTGATCAAATGATCAAATGATGATCAAATGATCATTTTATCTAGAAAAAGCTAGAATTGACCAGAGCTTTCCGGAGTTCCGCGGACCCCAGGTTGGCGACGGCAGGCACAGACGCATAGCATGTGGTAAAGTGAATTTTAAACCCCGAAAACAAGATGTGCTGTTAAGGTTGAGGTTGAGTTAAGTGTATTCTCTGAATGCAGGCCTAGGAGTCAACAGTAGCTCTGTTGCTTGAACGAGTTCATTTTTCATTCCTTATTCTAATTGGAAAAAAAAAACTTTGTTCCCCCTCCGCAATAAGGCCGTATGCTCAATGCGGTTTATAACTCCCCCCCCCCCTTCTCATATAATGAGCTTCCCCAATCCACCGAAATCCGTTCAACTGCCAATTCTATTTTTCCTGAGACACTTGATAAATTAATTGGGTGACGGCCAAGACTTGGTGAAGCGTGATGGAAAGTCATTGTTCTCACGAGCAAAAGAATCTGGAGTTTTCTATTCCAGTTAATGTTTAGGCATCTAACTATTTTATTCCTGTGAACTGTGAGTCTGAATTTGATTGTCAACCCCCCTGCCTACCCTCTTACCAATCGCCGTGCAACTGATAATGGGCTGGTCATCCCTTGAATTAGTCATTTTGTGTGTGTCTGTCGCCATCTCCACCACCTCGTTATGAATATTTATGTAGGGCTGTTGAATAAATATAAGAAAAGAATATCTGCCAAACTTTTGATTACTTATAAATATCCTAAAGGTGGGATGGACTTCTAATCTGTTCATGAATTTAAATCGGTAATTTTCGAAGTTGTTTGTTGTTTACGTGGTGGGGCAGAGAATCGGTGGGGGAGCAACAAAACGAGAGTATAGGACTGTGGCCAACTATTGAAAAACTCACGAGTAAACAGGAGCACTCCATCTATCTATAATCTTTCGAGAGGAATCAAGTTTAATTTTAGTTTCTGTCGGTTTAGTGTCTTCTTTTTTTATATTATTGAGACTAGACGTGGTAAACAATATAAATAATAAATAACTCAACCCTTGCGAGTGGGATTTCAATCAGAAATTGGATAGGTCTCTTTTCTCTTTGACCAAAATATTTTTTTTTCTTTTTTGCTGGAAGAAATATCGTGCGAAAACACACTTGTATTACTACACCCGAACCCACCATAATAGTTATTTTCTCGAGTGTTTGAGAAAAAATTTGTTTGGCTTCTCTATTTTAGAATATATGAGAGCCGGACATGGGAAGCACCTGAAGGTAGTGGTAGTGGTGTGTGTGTTGGTGGCCCTGACTGTGGTGGGGGGGGGGGGTATACTAGTGATTCGCCTTGGGAGATTCCCTCGGTGTCGGTGTACCGAGTTAGAATCTCATAAGCACGTTTCGCCTATTCTACGCTCGACAGTCGAATAGTCCTCTGCTATCGGCGGTGGTGAGGGGAGGGCATGCTATTAAGCCTTGAAATACGGTAAACAGTATCATTTAAATTCTACGTCGTTTGTGTTGTTGTGGCAACCAAACCGGTGGAGGGATAGTTTCCTCACGGTCCGTTCCTTAAAGACGGGAGAGAGGGCAAGCAGACGCTAACATCCACGCAATGGATGTTTCAGAACGTCGCCCATCCTAAATTGTAACTCCTAGACGAAGTGAACTCCGCGATATTGCTTCGAACCCCGAGCCATAGCCCGCGGCGAATTTGGTTTTTAAAATCCAGCCCCCGTGGTTTTTTATGTTTTCCAACCCCGTGATTTTTTATGTTCCAACCCTGCAAAATTGGAACTCAGGGAAATTATGTTTCCCTGTGGGAAATTTTTTTTTTGAAGAGACTCATACCCCGAAATTGCTCTGTAAAATGAATTAACCCGCTGGAAATTAAATCGTGGGGGGGGGGTTCAAATTCCACGAAATTGGTTTCTGACGAGCCAGACCCACAAAGTAAGGCGGAAAGAGCCGAACCCTTTTACGTAGTCTTACGTAGGGGCAGAATTTGGTTAATGAATTAGCCAAACCTGCGAAATCGGGTTTCACGAGTGTCAAAAAATCAGTGAAATATTTTGCTTTAATAAGTGCTGAGTAACCGTAGTGAAATTCGTTTTTTTAGGGAGTAAATCCAGTGAAATTGGAATTTAAATTATTAGTAGAGGCGCGTAAACTACGAGGGTTTCAATTGGGAAACCAAACGCTGAAGACGGCGAGCAGCCGGAACCGGTCCGTTTCTGACGAACCTAAACGAGGGAAGACGGACAATGTAGGCTCCTACGGCTACAGCTTTGAGCATGCAATAACATTGGGTTGTGTGAGCAATAATCCACAAAATTTGGATTTCTAAAGGGCCAAACACGTGAAAATGGTTTTTTAAAGAGCCAAATAAACTGTAGCCGCGGAAAAACTGCTGTACTTTTTAAAGGGCAAGTGAAGTGCTTTCTGCGCTGCGCACACAAGGGCGTAGCCAGGACGAGGCAATCCTCGAAACCGGAAGCTACACTTGAAAGCCGTCGATTTGCCCTTTCAAACTGGCTATTTAGCATTAAATCTGAATATTTTGTCCTTATAAAACAAAATCTTGAGATTTCGCTCAAGAAACACATTTCGGTCGTGAATTGCGAAACAAAATCGAGGTGGCGAAATTGTCGAGGTGTCGCTTTTTCGGGGTTTTGGTGGAAGGCGTAGACTAAAGGGCGATGATCTGTGTAGATGACGATTTCACTACCTTCTAGCATGTAACGGAAGTGTTTGACTGCGGCGTAAATTGCGAGGAGTTCTCGATCGTACGTGCTCGACAAACCATACTCTTGAAGACGAGCGAAAACGATTCGTGGATATTTTTCGTGTTCGTCAAATGATGTCGACGAGATGAGGAGGTCGTCGATGTAGCAGAATACGAAGTCCATAGAGCCGAACAGTTCGTCCATGAAGCGTTGACACGTCTGGCCGGCGTTGCGGAGGCCAAACATCATTTGAGGAAACTCAAATAATACGAACGGTGTGATTATAGCGATTTTTTCGACGTCAGCGGGAGATACTGGGATTTGATTGTACGCCCGGGTGAGGTCAAGTGTCGAGAAAATTGTTTTGCCGCTGAGGTTGTTGTTTTTTAAGGCTGTTGTTTAAGGCTAATCGCCGCAAGGACGCCGTTTGCCACCTTTTTTCGACGTGAGATGAAGAGGACTGGCCCAAGGTGATTTGGACGGGTGGCATACCCCCATGTCGAGCATCGCCTGAAATTCGTCTTTCGCGATTTTCAATTTGTCGGGAGTGAGTCGTCGGAAACGGCAGTGAATGGGTGGGCCGGTAGTTTCGATGACATGGGTAGTGTTGTGAGGCGGTGTTGAGCGGGGAAAAACAGGAGGACGAGATATATCAGGAAATTCCTTGAGAATGGCAGCGAACCGGTTGGTTGTGTCGACGGTTAATATGGATGGAATCATCGAGGGAGCGTAGCGCACTTGAGTGGCGCGGTGTGTCTGACCGTCTAGCAATTTTCGATATTTGAGATCGACGAGGAGGTTGTGGAAGTTGAGGAAATCAGCTCCCAAGATTGGTGTTTTGATCGATGTGAGGATAAAAGACCAGCGATAGGGACGTCGTAGACCGACATCAAGCGTGAGTAGTTTTTCGTCGTATGTTGATATCAGTTGACCACTGGCGGTGAAAAGGGAGTAAGACGACGATGGTTGTTTGAGCTTGTCTGCTGTTGAGGCGGGAAGAATGGAGACGTCTGCTCCTGTATCAACGAGGAATTCGGAGTTTGTGAATTTGTCCTTGATAAAAAGGCGATTGATTTTGACCCTTCCAAAAGCCGCCAACTGTTGAAGGGTGTCTATTTTTTTTGGAACGAAGTGATGGCAAGGGGTGCCGGTACATTTCTGTGCCATGGTTACAAAGGTGGCGTGATAGAAGAACGAGTTAGGGGTGTCGAGAGAAGAAAGGCGTCGACGGTGGGCATCTCGAGATTTCGAACTATTGGAACGGTTTCGAGAAACGGGACGGCTGCGTTCGAGTAGTCGAGCTTCGAGGCGTTCGAAGCGAGATGTAAGGTCTTGAATAGCGACTGCGAGGGAGGAAGTTTCACAGATCGTTCGAGATTCAGATCCGACTTCGATCACTTTATCGGCGAGTTCTGCCAATTTATCGAGATTTCCTTCGCTGACTGCTAGGATGGTCTGAATGTTATGAGGCAACCGCTGAAGCCAAAGATTTTTGAGAAGGTAGAAGACTTATTACTCGTACTTACAATATTAGAAAAATGGAGGGACGATGTTGTCTGGTCGCCACACCTTCAAACTTGTCAGCTCATCGGGTTCGTTACTTTCTGGATTTATTGATTTGATTATGAATCTAAAAATATGGCTTATGTCAGTGGTGGAATTCTTTTCGCCTCTCGCCATTCATCCGCTGACGCTCTTCACACGACTTAACTAGGTTCACGACGTTTTGTGTGAAATCTCATGCCATCTACGTATATATTCAAGATATGTAATACAAAACTGTTTTCAACCGATAGCTTCATCACAATGAGAGATATAGTTGTCAACTTGAATTTATGTAGGTGTACCTTTAATAAACTTGTGGCTTTCTAGATCTTTTCGCCCTCGGCGTCAAACAAAAATGAAGTGTAAATGTTATTCCTCTTCTACCACCACCCTATGAAAGGAAAGCTTTCTTCTTTGTTCTCCCGGTAAAATTGTTAGTGATATTGTTAGAAACTAAACAAGAGAGCATTCTCCCTCTCGAGGCATGTGAGTATGCGGTAAAGAAGTTGTATGTATCATTTTACCCCTTCTAGCTGAATTTTCTTTTGCTTCAGCGGATATAATAACTTGAAAACTGAAAGAGAATAACACACACAAGGGAACAATGTCTCTTCGTTATAGTATTCATTTAGTTTCTTCCGCGTGATTAAGAGTGGAAAAGGGTTGAAAAGTTGTAGAACAATGGTGTGTGGTGATTCTTGAAATGGATAAAAACATACGAACAAGTCTGGCAACTTACGATTCAATTTACGACTGCTTCAATACGGTTGGGCACTTTGGGGTTTTTCAATTCTTTTAGATGGCGATGCGCAACTTTTAGTGCCTTTCTTTGGACGATATTTGAGTCTTTCTCATTTCTTTAAAACGTGGTTTACCCGCCGGTTGGTTGTTTACTTTTCCTCATTCTACGTCTTCAACGGGGCGTGGTATGAACCTCGAAAAAAAAAAAACCTCCGACGTTAAAACGGGGGTATTTAGTCCATTCCGACCGAGTAATCTGGCGCTCCCCATTGCCACAAAACACCGCCGAATAATTAAGATTGAAACACAATGGCGTAGAATTTGGCACTGTTGGCTTTTTGGGGTCTCTCGATAAAGGAGAATCCTCGGCTTTTCTAATTAAATTCAAAAGGGATTTTCTAAAAGGTGGCGGAGTCGTTGCTTAGGGTTATTTTCTCCCAGACCGTGTTACCGGAAATTGGGCATGGTGAAGGAGAAGAATGGAGAGCAATTGGAAAGATGAGGGGGGTTTTCGCTGTGGGCATCACTCAGGTTTACTGCCTCTGAAATAAAAACCCCGGGTTGTAGTGTGCAATTTAGGATTCAGTCCTTTATTTTTTCTTTCTTTCACTTCGTATTTAATCCATTCCGCCTAATAGCTTTCTATCAACGCGGATCGATTTCTTAAAGTCCGTAATATTAGTTCGACTTTTCAATTTTAAGTCTACAGGCTTTATGTGAGTTTCAATATTACGTGCTATAGGTCCTAATGAAAGACTTTTTCTTCTTCGCTTCGTGAAAGAAGAAGTAATCGTAAAATGGGGTTTATGAAGAAAAAAAAGAAAACCTTTTATCCACTATAAAGCTGGAATTCAGTACTTCCCACGTTTGAAATGCCCATCAACTCAAATTGAGGCAGCGCGTGAAAAAGCTGCGTTTTTTGGTAATAAATCACAATCTCCTTCATAATTAATAATGCTCAAAAGACCGTATTACTTAATATGAACGTGGTGGCATAGGTTTTGTGAAAATTTCTCGGTAGATCGCCCACCTTCCCCTTTCCAATTATTAATTTTCAGCTCTAAATAGGGTACGACCAATATTTACAAAAGTTACTATCGAGGAAACTTGAACGCAATTTTACCAAGCTTAACAGGAGTTTCCATCTTGAAAGAATGAAGGAAATCCTTATTGGAATGGGTAGTTGTTTAAAATTGTCGTTCCATGCCTTAAAAATTATCCCGCTGTTCAGGAGTGTTTACCGCACACTACAGAACTTCTTGTTGCAGGAAAACAAAGCCGTAAATCTTTAAAATGAGAGTGCGTGTAAAATACATTTTTTTTAAATTTTTTCCCCTTCGTAAATCTTCCGGAGCGTCGTAGCCTTTAGCCCTCCACCTCATCCCACCCTCATTCAATACTCCATCAACATCATCACCAGGATGAACCTTTGGAACTAAACCACACGTAAAACATCGTAGTTTATTGTTTCAGATTATAACGGCCCCTAGCTGAACACTGTAAACTCTACTCCTGCTTATTGCAAGCAGAGAATTTCAGAATTACGACAGTTAGTCTATAGTAGGAAGGGGTATGCACTATGTTTGCCAGCAGCTCACATTAAGAACTGTTTCGAGGCTATAAAAATTCTTCCCCTCATCGTACGGTAGAGGGAAAAATGGACTGTACAGTTGTTTTTTTTCGTTCATTTTGAAGTTACTCAATGATTTTTAAGGACATTAAGCCGTGGGTGAGGGAGAAAGAAAATTAAGGGGACAGTAAATTGCGTATCAAGACCTTTAAAAAGATGCCTCGTAACTTTTTTTTGTTGAATTCTGCGTATACAAAAAAAATTTTGCATCGTCTACTTCTCTCTCTTCTCCGTTAATAATTTTTTTTTTGTGAACTTTATTTTCATTTAAACAATATTAAAGCTGAATTAGTCGTTGAGCTCCCTTTTCCAACATGATGCGAAACAAAAAATCCACTTATCCACTTAGTCGTTTTAGCTCGTCGACGTCTGGCTGAGTCCACCCTGGGGAAAACCTTTATATTTGAACCGTTGACTTCTATTATAAAAACAATTCGAACTCAACTCCCGTGACTCAATTAGTTGATTGAACAACATACCCGGTGAGACAAGATTTGTGTTGGTGGTGGCGGGGGGGTGTCCCTTGTTCATCTCTAGAGGCGTATTCATCCCCCTATAGCTGTATTTTCTTGTCTATCCATATTCCATACCCCACTGATGGAGCTCCAAAATTGTATAGCGATGCTCAAGAAAGGCTTGCCGCTCCGACGTCGTGGAGTGGTTCTTTCGTACGCCTACCCCCTTCACCACCGATGTGCTCTTTTTCGATTCAGCATCCAAAATACTTCACTCTATTCAGCTTGGCAATGTTAAACTATAGTTTTCATCCCCTTCACTGTATATCCTTCTGTTATGTATATGTTTATATGAATGTTAAGCCGGCTCCACACATGCCGTGTTTGCCCCAAATAACGAGCAAAATATTTTTCAATTTTCAGTTGGTCGGTTTCTAGGCAATGCTAGAAATTTATAAATATTTTGCTCGTTATTTGGCAAACACCACATGTGTGGAGCCGGCTTTACATAAGTGTGCAGGGCTGGCCCATTTGAAACCAATTTTGTGGCATAGGCTGCCCCCCCAAATGAATTTCGTGTGCTTGGGTCACTTGAAATTCCAATTTGTAGCGTCCAGCCTCATCGTGAATGGAATTTCGCAGGATTGGCTCAATAAAAAACGAGTTTTGAGGTACGAGGTTCGCCCCGAAAAAGCAAGTTCGCGGCTTTCGCCGCTGTAAATGGTTAGTTTCGCGCTATTGACCAATTCAAAAAGTGTATTCGCGGTGTAGATAATTTCGATGACGAATTTAACTGGTCTGACCAGGTTTGCCACAGACCGGGAAAACTCGGGAAAGAAGAATTTCAACGTGGTCAGGGAAAAGTCAGGGAATTTCTTGATTTTGACGCCTAAGTCAGGGATAAATGAGTGGACAGCTTCTTTATTCTAGACTTCCTCATATTTGAAGGTTAAACGAAGAAAAAAACGCTGCGAATTATCAAACAATGCCTTATTATTTCGACTGTTTATGGGTTTATTATTCGTGGATGTAGTCAAATCCGGCTTGAAATTACATGAAGATAAGATACCCCACTCCCCTATGATCCCAAATCCTTTTTTTTAAATCCCCATTTTGTACCCGCTTTTGGCCCATAAAACCCCAGGGAGTTATTTGATCAAACTAATCAGATGTTAGGACCAACTAGACCCCAAATGGAATCTATGTGCGAAAGAACGAGTTTTTTCGAGCAATCCAGGGCAAGATATGGCCCGGACATATTTTTTTATGGGACGGACTTTTTTTATTATTTCAGATTTGGACAAATTTTGAGGGGGGGTCAAAAAAATGGTTTTGCGATACGATTACAAAGATTTATTATTGAGAAATAATGAGTCAAAATGCGAGCTCCCGTTCGACGGCCTCTTTCGTTCTCGATTTTTGGAGTCTTTCCTGTATTCTCGTGCATAGGCCGGGCCAGTGCCTATATGCTACCTTAAAACCGGATATTTCAATAAGCTCATTCAAACTGCTAATTCATTTTCACGCTACTGTGGCTAAAATGTAATTTTAGCCACTGTTTTGAGAGAAAACAGCCGTCTAAAGTTACATCTTAGCCACTGTTTTGAAAGCGAGTGAAACGGAGGTTATCAGACTGTTTCATAGCATGTTCCACGGCTTTTTCATTTCTCAGTGAGTGAGATGCGATTGTCGACATCTTGAATGGTGTTCGCGATGATGGAGGAGTTCCTTCATCGCATTTTTCTCATTGTCCCATTGGCCGAGTTCGCAACTTTTTGCAGAAGTAGACTGGCGTCGCGTGAAAAAAGTATACAATTCGCGTTTATACAACTCGTGGAAAAGTGGATTTTTTTCTACTCGTCTTTTTTACTTCCATTTTCCCTATTTAGTTGTACGCCTCGTTCACAAAAAAAAAAAAAAAAATATATATACTTTTATTTCATGCCCATTTGCCGACGACAGTGAACGTTTCTAGGGTCGCCACAACCATCCCGAGACACATTTTGTCCCGGATTCAGATCGATCTTCGGAAACAGGCCAAATAATTTGATTCGAAGACTCAGTTGACCACTCTTAAGGCCGAAATGCGCACCTCCAGTCAATTTCACGGTTCGTGATGAAATAGTTTGCGTAATTACTTCTATTAATTTCTGCTAGAAAGTGAAATTTCCATGAGATCCATGAAATTCAGTTTTTAAAAAGCCAAGTGCGTGAAATTGAGGCTTGACGGAGCCAAATCCTGAATGATCCCTAATACGTGAAATCTGGTTTCGAAAAGGTCTTTTTTCACGACATTTGAATTTTAAAATTTGGGACGAATAAACATTCAAAATCATGAAGTTCGCGTTTTGAACAAGCCAAATCCATGAATTTGGGTGTTGAATGTGCCTAATTTTCGTGCATGTGAAAGAGCCAGAATCGTTAAATTTGGTTTTGAAAGAGCCAAACTCGAGATTTTCGTATTTCTGTGCATTTGTATTTGAAACGTCCCTCGATATTGGTCGTTACGATAGCCAAATAAACGAAATTTGGTTTAAAAAGGGACAAACTCGCGTTTGGATTTGAGTAGCGTCATACCGCGGAATTTACTCTTTTTTTTACACAGCGGAATTCTGTGAAATTGGGTTTCTGAAAGAGTCAAACCCACAAAATAAAGGTGTAAATTGATGGAGCCCAAACCCGCACAATTTTAATTTGGGTTATCAAAGGATTAACCCCTTCGAACCGGTTTCGTGAAAGAGCCAACCCAATGACATTCTGTTTTTTTCAATTGCCAATTTTGACGGAGGTCAATCGACCATAACTCAAAACTACTACTATAAGTGACCCTCTTGTGCAATTTCTTGGAGTTGGCTCGTTCATCCTAACGCATTGTTGCGGGGCTGACCAACAGGAACAACGAAGTTTCGTGGGCTTCACGAATTTCACGGGACTGTGACTCGCGCAAAAAGCAATTTTGTGGGTTTTGCTGCGTGAACAAATCAAATTTTGCACCGCGACCTATTCAGAAGGCAATGTCTGTCTTGAGTTGACTGAATAAAAACAAAATTCTCTGGCAAAATTTTCATTATTTTGTGAATGTTTAATAACTTTTGGTTAATTAACTAGTTTATTGAGTAACACATTCTTTATTCTATACCATGCCGACTAGTTTCGGGTAATGCACCCCATTCTCAAGGCATCCGCAGGCCAAAACAAATCTCTTTGTCACATGTCAAATCACATCAAGAGTGGAGAAATGTCTCCACTCCAACTGCCACACAGACAGAGTTAGACCAAGGAAGTGATCATTCAGCCACAAAACTTCACGTTTCTCGCCTATAAACGTACTTGAGTCATGAATTCCCAGCCTTATACTCATGAAGCCGAAGGAGGAGACCGTCACGAAGCTGAGAAATGGCCGACCTGGGGCCTTATTCTGAACAGTCGGGAAAAAATGCCGCAAGCGGGATCCAAGGACTCCGAATAAGAAATAACATTATCCCGCCATAGCAACCACACTTGTGACATTTTTCCCGGCGTTTCTGAATAGGGCCTCAGCACCATAAAATCGAAATATTCGGTTCTAGAAATAGAACCGCTCCAGAATAGAGAATTCGTTCTAGGAGTAGAGCACGGCTGTCGGTCCACCTAGCCTCCTACCGGTACCCGATTCCTAGGAGTACAGGAGGAGCATCGGTGACTCGTGAGCAACCATCCAATCTTGCTCTCCCCCTGGTCAATTCCATGATTACCCCTCCCATCGTTGCTGTCCGATGCAGACTGTTCAGCAGATTGTTGGGAATTTTGTGTGATTCGACATGTGACAAAGATATTTGTTTCGGCCTGCGGATGCCTTGACAAATGGGGTGAATTACCCCGAAACTAGTTGGCACAGTGTAAATAAAGAATGTGTTACTCAATAAATTAGTTAATTACCTCAATTTCACCCATTAGAGTAATTTCGCATGGTTTGCTATGTAAAAAATAAAATTTCGTTCTTTTGACCCAAAAAACCAATTTCGAAAATCATTTCCGCGTTTTTAGCTCCTTCAAAGCCCTAAAGCCAAAACTTCTTGGATCTATGACATAATTTGCGGCCGAATAATTTTCCGTTCAGTACTTAGTTCAGTTTGAGCTGGAGGGGGGATGCGCCCCTTGCTTGGGGGGAGAGGATAGGCTCATGGGCAGCCTTATATGGGGTTACAGGTCGGTTACAAAAATATGACGACCCTGACGGTGGCGCTCCCCTCTTCAATTAGTTGCAACTTAGCTCTACCTCATCTATCTTTTTGGGAAGTGTGATCGACTATGTCGCTCTGAATAGCGAGGCAAGGCGTGCGGAATACAGTCATATACAAAATGAACAATTTCAGGCAAATTGGTTTCGAGTTGATAGTCTCAATTTAAGGTTTTATAACACAAACGAGGAGGGACTTCACGATTGGGTTTTCCGCAAGAATCTGCTTCAGCGCGGGCTGATAATATAGATGGTGTTAATATTAGCCTCTTTTAACCCTTAAGCTGGCAAGAATTTTCGTCGTTGAATTTTTTGTCGGGGTAATTTTTTTTAGATTCTCAGTGCTTTCGTATTGCTCAAAAAAATAATTTAAAAAATCCTCCATCATTCAGTTAACAGTACAGCCTCAATTTAAATTTGTATCTCTCAGGATACATTGCCGAGTCAACGTTGTATCTCTCAGGATACATCGCCAAGTTATCGGTGTATCTCTCAGGATGCATGGTGTATCTCTCGGGATACATTGCCAAGTTTACGTTGTATCTTTCAAGATACATTGCCAAGTTTACGTTGTATCTTTCAAGATACATTGCCAAGTTTACATTGTATCTTTCAAGATACACTGACAAGTTTACGTGGCATCCCTGCGGACATGCTACAAAATTAATATCATTTGCTTACCTTTCTGTACCTAATTTTTCTTATGATGCTGGGAAATTCATTCAAGAAAATTAAGTTTTTAACATTATGTTTATTTATGTCGCACGAAGTACCCGAAAATTGCTGGAAAAATAATATTTCATGCTATTCCTCCCTCTCAGGAGTCCCACTTCATCAATAACTTGCGTTGGATTTCAACGCACTTGGATGAAAAAACAAAGTTTTTGGTGATTTTTGAAAAATCTATCCTTCACGACACCCCTAAATTAGTTATGATACCCTAAAAACCTAATGTGGTATTTATCTACCACCATCAGAGCAAGTAAACAACACTTTCTGTAAGGGGTTTGACTAGAAACACCCACAATAAATCAACTGGAAAAAACACCGGTATACTTGACGCTGTATCCTGTGAGATACAATTTAAAACATCACCTACTTGTTTACGGAAATCAAAAACAACGATCACAAAATTAATTTCTATCACAAAAGAGTCTTATATTTGAGGTAAAAAAATTCCCGCAAGTGTGATGCATTGCAAAAAGCAACAAAATCGTTATTTAAAACTTACGCTATGACGTGGAGCAGGGGGGAAGACCGGTGATGAGTGAGATCGAAACTACAGGTTTGAAAAGCGAACATTCACACTATCTATCAAGCCCACTCGGACTCAAAACGCTTCTGATAGCAACGGATCTGCTATCTGGGTAAAAATGACGTCATGAGTTGAAATATGACGAAATAAGTCTTTGTATCTCCTGAGATACATTGCCAGCTTAAGGCCTTATTCTGAACAGTCGGGAAAAAATGCCGCAAGCGGGATCCAAGGACTCCGAATAAGAAATAACATTATCCCGCCATAGCAACCACACTTGTGACATTTTTCCCGGCGTTTCTGAATAGGGCCTCAGCACCATAAAATCGAAATATTCGGTTCTAGAAATAGAACCGCTCCAGAATAGAGAATTCGTTCTAGGAGTAGAGCACGGCTGTCGGTCCACCTAGCCTCCTACCGGTACCCGATTCCTAGGAGTACAGGAGGAGCATCGGTGACTCGTGAGCAACCATCCAATCTTGCTCTCCCCCTGGTCAATTCCATGATTACCCCTCCCATCGTTGCTGTCCGATGCAGACTGTTCAGCAGATTGTTGGGAATTTTGTGTGATTCGACATGTGACAAAGATATTTGTTTCGGCCTGCGGATGCCTTGACAAATGGGGTGAATTACCCCGAAACTAGTTGGCACAGTGTAAATAAAGAATGTGTTACTCAATAAATTAGTTAATTACCTCAATTTCACCCATTAGAGTAATTTCGCATGGTTTGCTATGTAAAAAATAAAATTTCGTTCTTTTGACCCAAAAAACCAATTTCGAAAATCATTTCCGCGTTTTTAGCTCCTTCAAAGCCCTAAAGCCAAAACTTCTTGGATCTATGACATGATTTGCGGCCGAATAATTTTCCGTTCAGTACTTAGTTCAGTTTGAGCTGGAGGGGGGATGCGCCCCTTGCTTGGGGGGAGAGGATAGGCTCATGGGCAGCCTTATATGGGGTTACAGGTCGGTTACAAAAATATGACGACCCTGACGGTGGCGCTCCCCTCTTCAATTAGTTGCAACTTAGCTCTACCTCATCTATCTTTTTGGGAAGTGTGATCGACTTTGTCGCTCTGAATAGCGAGGCAAGGCGTGCGGAATACAGTCATATACAAAATGAACAATTTCAGGCAAATTGGTTTCGAGTTGATAGTCTCAATTTAAGGTTTTATAACACAAACGAGGAGGGACTTCACGATTGGGTTTTCCGCAAGAATCTGCTTCAGCGCGGGCTGATAATATAGATGGTGTTAATATTAGCCTCTTTTAAAAGTTTGTTGGTGCCTCACAATGGGAATTTTATGTATACAAAAATGAAGGGGACAGAAACTGTAATAAACCAAGAGTAAACTGGAAGGCTATGAGAGTTTCTTGGAACTCGTTTTTATAGCTGTTTTTTTATTATTTATTTTTCACCTTCCCTCCCTTTACAGGCAGTCAATATGCAAGAATAGCTAAGGGTTGAGCGCTCTTCGTTCAGGTGGAAATTAGGTTTTTTTTTTAATGTCGAAAGGGTATTTTACGAAAGTGCTTTGTTAAGTAAATAGCCCAAGCCAAGATCTAATCAGCCTCCATAACCTCAGCTTGCCCTTTATATTTTGTTAAACTTTTCCCGTATTTATCAAATTTTTAATATTTCATCATTTCAATTTCGCAGGTAGAATTAAGTATTCGGAACGAGTGTACGATGCGTGTATGGAAGCTTTCGACTGCCTTCCCTTGGCTGCCCTCATGAACCAACAGTTCCTGTGCGTGCACGGTGGCCTTTCTCCTGAAATTCACAACTTAGATGATATTAGAAAGGTAAGAAAATATTATTTTTTTTTTTATTTGAAGTCTCAAATTAAGTTAAAATCTGCTGATGGGCCCCCCCCTTTTTTGTGAAGTCTCTGAGCTAACTTAGTTTCTTTACTTTTTGACGTAAAGTTTTTCGATAAAGAGTCTCCCCCCCCCCCCCACCAAGCTCGGGATGTTCCTCACGTACCAGTTTGGTTGTTTTTCTTGGAGGAAAGAAGCGCTTTGATTTCTCAAGTTCATGCCTTGAAGGTTTCATGTTCTTCTCTTGCTTGTCATCCCCCCCCCCCACTCGCTTTTCGGTTAATTGGTTTAATGCTAAATATGCGAGGCTCTAAAAAACTCTTCTAAGCTTTGTGACATTTATAAAAGGTTTCTTTCTTCTCCCTATTCTTCCGCTTGACTCTCTGGGAAACAAAAGGGGGGGTTAATTGCTCTTTTCGAGAAAATAAGGGCGAGAATAGCTCTGGAAAGGGGGTGGGGTATGCAGTGTTGGATTGTTCTGTTGAAGAAATTACAGGGCTCCTGTATTTTGTTTTACTCATAAATTCTTTTTTCTCTCTCGCTCTCTCTCGGCACTGCTGCACTGTTTTGTTAATTATAATATCGTTTGGCCTTATGTAAAGGCTCTATAGCGTCACGCGCCAATGGTTTTGTTTATGCTCTGAAGTTAATTTGTGAGAAAATTGAAATTGGTTGAGAGGATTAAGAGTGAAAAGAGCCCTAGAGACAACCCCCCCGCCACGCCACTAAATCATCAACTTACACGTTTCGCATCCCCTTATCCAAAATGGATTAAACTGCCAATCACTTACCTGTGCGAGAGTACCTGTCTAATAAGTAGGTACCTAATTATCTCTTTGAAGGCCGAGTCGAAAATGACCCCATAGTCGTTGCTAAGGGTTTAGAACAATTTGGTTCTACGAAATGCTGTGTTCTGATTGGCGTTTAAGCTTTTAAGCTCAGCTTAAGGCTAAACGACTAAACGAGACTTTGCACCCATGAGGTCGACCTTGGCGCCTTGACCCTTTTTTAAGTTTTAAGCATAAAATTGCATATTATTATGGTAAGTCTGCGCTCTTCCATGCGCTCCCCCATATCGCGCCGGATTTTATGGAAAACCCGAACAAGTACATTTCCGCATTTATCCGTTTACCGGATAGTTAATAAATTTGTTTATCGGGTGGAGGGTTCCATTTGTGTTCGGGTTCTCGATCAAAAAATCAAATGATTCGCAAGCAAAGTTTTGAGGTCAACTAGACAGTAGAACCAAGCATTTTAACTTGTGAGGCTGAAATACTTGTTTTCAGGGAGGAAAACTATTCATTCCTTCCTGAGACTTTTTTGAACTGTTTTTATGCGTTTTCATGGAGCTACAGTTACACCAGGGTAATATTAATTATAATTTAACAATCTGTAGGCAGTCCAAGCAAAGGACTGAAATCGTATTGTATGGTTTGGTGATCAATGTTTTTTATTTTTTTTTTTTTTTTTGTATTTTTTTTTTTTTTTTGAACGGCCAAAAGCGGTATTTTTTTTTTTTTTTTTCATTGTGGTCTGCGCTGCACATATTAGTTGGAAAACTCTTGTTCGTTTATTCCCTCGAAATTAGTTTTTCCGCTGTGGTTCTAAAACCCGTAATGACCTCACCGCCTCCCAGTAAAAATATTAATTATGTATTTGTCCGGTCCTTTCGGACACTTTAACGATGACACGGCGATCAGTATTCCTGGTTTTCACTCAGGAGTTAAGATTTAAAATGTTTACCAAATCTGTAGATTCTCTCCAGGCCATTTGTGCTCCCTCCCCCTCCCATCAACGATATAATTTTTAGAGTGCAAGTGCGAGAGAGATTAAACATTCTATTAATTTTTTTAAATTTTTATAGAAATGTCACTATTTTTTACTGTTTACCCCATTTAGTTTACTCTTGTGTAAGAGACGTGGGGGAGGGGAATTGAAATGCGGCTGGAAGAGACAAGAGTTTGCGTGATGGTGGGGTGTCGGAGGGTCTCGAAAAGATTTGCGCTTCACTTTTTTTCCAGCGTAAGTCTTTTTCTAACTATCCGCCTTTTCAGGAACAGTTTCCTATAGGACCACCACTCCTCTTCTTATTCTTTCTTTCTTTCTCTGCCACAACTGATTTATGCAGTGTTTTCGGCCAGTTTCGTGTTTGAATGGTGGGACGCAAGGGGGGGGGGGTCTTGGAAAGCTTTATTATTGGACTCATGAATGAAAAGACGCTTTTCTTTATATAATGAGCTTTTTAGTTCAATTGATAGGATTACAAAAATTGTTTGTCGTGAACTCTCGCTGGCAATCGCGGCCAAGTGTTCGGTCGTTGTATCGCGGTGGTAATTCACCGTAGAACAATTTAGCAAGAATAATCAACGGCATTACACGACTGCTGTGCCTGCGGAATGAGCTAACAAATCATTGGCGTGCCCAAATAGCTGCGGGGCCTCTAGGTCAAGCTCAAAACGTGCGCCCAAGTTTCAAAATTCTCGTTATTAAGTGCATATTAAACGTGTAAATCAGGGATATAATCGAGACTGGCGACTGTCAGTCTATTTATACGCTAAAGCGTATTGAACTTTTCATTCATTGCCATTCAAATACATACGCGGTAGTTTCAATGCGCCCACTTGTAAGAGGCGAAAAAGCCCCCAAAGAGATCTCTTGGTAATAGAGCGGCGGGGCAGGGTGAACCCAGCCCGAGCCATCCTGCCTACCTCTATTGATCTTTACCAACCAGCCCGCGCCACTACTCTTCTGGCTGTCCTCTCCCTTCCCATCCTTTCATTTGGTGAGATGAACGATCTTTTTTCTCATATTCTCTCTTTCCTTGTTGCCTTTATTATCTTTCACTTCCCTTTTTCTATGTTACACAAACCCTCTTTCGAAGACGGAAGTATCAACCCAATCAACAATCTTACTCTTCTCCCTCCCAACCTTGTAAGGGTGATATTCACGGAGGGGTCACGTGAGGAGTTTTTTTTTGGGGGGGGGGGGCTTGGTGAGGAAATTGTACGTCATGGTTGATCAACAGGTAACAGAAAGTTTTCCAGAGCTTTCGGCCTCTTCAACTGAATCCCACTCCGCACAAATCCCACTTGACTACCCCCCTCCCCCCCTACCTCTTTCGAGCGGGAGACGATTTCTTTTTATTCATAACCCTCACAGGGTGGTTTAATTTGCGAATGATGTTAGTAGGAAAGGCGGCGGGGACTCGCAGAAACTTGACTTTAAGGGGCTTCTATACTTCCCTCGGACTTTAATTATTATTCATAGGCTTCCTTTGATCGACCGAAACTCTATGAAGGAGGGAGGGTATACCTAATTATGTAGGCTTTATGAAATTCGTTTTTAGTATGCTGAGTCAAGGATAAATCGACTCAAAAAGACATTAAGTTGAGATGTTTTTGCGCCATCAAATTTTCCTCGATTTATCACTTTATTAGAACGATAAAAAAAAAACAAGCATCATGTGCCAATTACCTTAGCAAAGTTATAAACCGTAAAAATCCTTTCATTCGCCATTTTAGAGGTAAATCGAATAAACGTCAAACTGTATCTGTAATCGGGAAATGAAATGAATTGAATTTGGAAGGGTTCCATTTACCCTAATTTTCACTCAACTCCTTTTTCAACTTACAGCGACGGTTGCAAGCGTTCCTTGAAAAGGCTTCTGAGCTCACAGTTCACCAAGGTTCATGCTGACCAAGAGTTTTCTTCAAGTTTTCTCACCAAGGTTATCTCAAGAGGACATCGATCTAAGGCTTTGATAGTGTTAGGAGATCGGGAAAGGTTCATAAAGTCTAATGGACGCCATGCTTTTCCACACAATTCTTCTGTTACCCCCACCCCCATCCTTGACCGTCGGTCATGAGATTCACGTTTCACTGCAAAATCAACTGGTTTTTGGGGCTAAATAGTTGCTTTTCCGGCTGAAGTTCAAGCGCTATTGGCCGTACGTTCGGAAGGGCTGAATTTGTCTGTTTCGTAGCTGAGTGTGAGCGAAATTTCCATTTATATGACCACACAAATATCTTTAGGAGTTGAATTCGCGAGATTTCCCTCATTATAAAATCAAATTTACTAGGGTTGGCCTCCAGAAACAAAATTTATTGGATTTGGCCCGTTAAAATCTCAACTGATTTGGGTCACGGGGGAACCAATTTCAAGGATTTGGCTCTCTCTCAAAAGGGAATTTCGGGCGTTCGCCTCTAGTAAACCCATTTCGCGCGATTGTTTTTGGCTTAATCAAAAACTCAATTTTGCGGCTCTTGCGCCTTAAAATACTATGTCGCGGGTTTTTATTCTTAAAAAATCCAATTTCGTGGGGCGGAATTCTTCAAACCCCAAATTGTTGGGGTCGGGCTCTTTGGAACCCCATTTTTCTTGATTTTCCTGTTGGACGTTGGCCAAGCAATCGACAGCTCGGAAGTCATCGTCAGCCCCCCCCCCCTCCACAGGCGGTTGCCTATCGTCCTTTAAAACGGCCCTATACCTTGAGGTCATCTCGTGGTGATGCCCATGAATAAAACGTGACCGACAGAGCGCGTTCACGTTCCTACGTAAACATCAGCTTGCGCCAGCAGTACAATCGAAAAAAGCTGCAAATTTCACATATGGGCAGAGTGGCCGAGGTCGGTAGGGCGATGGCTCTCTCATGTCCGGGTATGTCTGCTGAGTGGGTTCAATTCCCACTACAGGCTGGATTATTTGAGTAAAAATGACAAATCACGTGTAAAAAAGTAAAGTGTGTGCTCTCGCCCTCGTCCACGACACCTTGTAGTAGTTGGACGTTAAGTCCTGTTGGATTACCACTCCAACTTATTTTTTTATTCATAAATTTAGCCAGATTCGGCTTGAAATTACATGGAAATCGACACCCCAACCCCCTATGATCTCAAAACCATTGAAAATACCCATTTTGGACCCGCTTTTGACCCATAAAATCCCATAAAAAAACTTGATCAAACTGATCAGATGTTAGGACTAACTATAGATCCCAAATGAAGTCTATGTGGGAAAGAACGAGTTTTTTCGAGCAATCCTAGGGCAAGATATGACCCGGACGGCGTACGGTGTACGGTGTACGGACATTCCAGATATCGAATCTAGACATGTTAAAACGTACACAGAAAAATTTTGGGGGTTGCAAAAATGTTTTCCTGATCGAAAACATAATATTCAGAATGAATAATAAACCAAAATGCTGCGCGACTGACGAGGATGGGGAGGGGGTTTCATGGGAAATGTTGTGTGTGTTAAAACGCACACTATCCGATCAAGAAGCTAACTTGGTCTGTTCGTAAATAGAACAATTTATTTAGAATGAACGGACTTTAAAAATCTGTGACTGGAACCGTGGTAACGCTTCCTTTTGCGGTCTCGTGCCTCTCTCATTCACCACCAGTTACTATCACTTCAGCCCTCCAAGCCCATTTATCACTCCCTACAGGCTTCTTAGACACTTTTTTGTAGGCAGCGAAATAAATGACTTGTGTTGCTTCACGCTTTTGTTTAAGAACATATTCAGAATGCAGGCAAGGTTTCTAGCGGGAGGAGGGTCAACTTGAAATTATTTGTCGCCTGGTAACAACATTTGACTCGTTGATTACAGGAGGGATACAAATTAAATTAAATCGACTTCAGAGCCCCATAGAATGATTTGGATGTGCGAATGCAACTCGCAGAGATGACTTAACCTCAACAACTCAATTTGGGGGACAACGTTCAACAGATGGTTTTAGAAAGCCAAAGCCCTAAATTATTATTAACTGTCGACGTGCCATTATCACGACCCTAGTCGATTTAAACTCAGCAGTGTATTCGACAGTGAACATAATATATAACTTCACCGCTTCTTTGAAAAAATCGTGAAAAAATGGTGGAGAAGGGGTGCTGCATTTGCATTTATGCATGTGAGGGTCAAGGAAGGCGGAAAGACATGAATATACTCTGGGTGACCCCTTGTTTTACAATTTTACAACCTCAACTTCTCCCACCCCTCAGTGACTTATCGCGGCGTGTGTGTTAGAACTTTTTAATAACGGATCGACTAACTTGCTCCTAGCCGGCGTAATTAGACGAACAAGCCTCACCGCAGCGGAAACATTATTAAACCATTGTTTAACAGTCTCCACAACGTACCCACTTTCTTTTCCCCAAGGACAAACAACCCAAATCCCAAGATTCCCAATGTGGGGCGGAGGGCCGGAGGGGAACGGGACTCATATCAGCTTTGCTGGAATAAGCCCGATATGGGCTTTCCCTCTGCCTTGTAGAAAAAGGGAAGCTTAACAACGAGGGGAGGTCATGATATTCTGCATGACCTCGTGAGTGGGTGGGCGGAAAATGAAACTTCTCTTCCCACATCCTCTGGTACAACGCGCAGCAACCCCGCAGTTACGATTCACCCGGCGGATTTTATAGCGCTGGGAGGGGGGAGTGCAAAACTTGAAGCTTTTCT
This sequence comes from Corythucha ciliata, assembly GCA_038030265.1. Taxonomy (NCBI): domain Eukaryota; kingdom Metazoa; phylum Arthropoda; class Insecta; order Hemiptera; family Tingidae; genus Corythucha; species Corythucha ciliata. The sequence continues at coordinate 40,982,706 of CM075943.1, read as the reverse complement.
ACGAACGACGCGAAAAAGCGATATATCTCGCCACCATTTAAGTCATTTCTATTTCCTAAAAGCCTTTTTTTCGTCAATGATTAAGAACTTCCCCACGTGCGAATAACAACAAAGCGTACAGTGTTGTTATAGACGGAGGTGTTCTGCAAAGAAGATAGTTTTTAATTAAAAGGAGGAAACAAAGGTGAAACGAGAAAGAAAGAGTGATCGGGCGGTAGGAATATATTATGAAATACTTGGCCTAGTTTCAACCAGCGGGTTTGAATTATATTTTTATCTTTTGCTAAAACTCCCAACTTTCATCCCGTCGGAAAAACTTTCATATCGTTGTTGTCTGTCTTTTCCGCTCGTTATTTCTCTGCGAATATTCTGTATACCGCGAATAAAAGCCATCGAAATCATCGAGTTGGCTTAAATGATAAGATTATCTCTCACCAAATTTCTGTTGATCGACATAGCATTAGTGAAAATATTTTCACCCACTAACGTATTTCGAACGTTTTTTTTGTTTTGTTTTTTGTTTTTTTTCTACACGTCAATAACAATAAAAATGTCTGAATGATGCCAAAATTCAACCAACTTGATACCCTTTGCAAGCTCCTCTCGTATACATAATATAACTTTCTGTTCTTATACATTGTCAGTCAACATTGAATGAGATCAGAAGTGTATGTGGTTCTAATGGCGCTGAGAAAAGTGATAAACTGAAAGACAGTATACCTTCACTCGGTTAACTTATTTTATCGGGACGCAAATAAACCGGGTAAATCCCCCCTCCCTCTTCACCACCAATCTCCCACGCTTGCGGCTTCGCCTCCTATTGACCGTTTAAAAACCGCCAGAAGGCAGGAAAATTCATTGCTCCGTTTTATTACCTAACCGCCGTTAAATGATAATGAGCGAGGTGAAGCTGTAAAATGTTTAATTAGATTTAAAGCATACGAAAGAAAGCCTTCTACTTTCTTGCCAACGCCAAGCACCTTCACTCTAAGCCTTTTTGATAGGCTTCATCATTAAAAAAAAAAAAAAAAAAATCAGAAAATCCCCAAGTAATTAACAAACTGCTTGAAAAGTAAAGATAGAATGGCAGGATGGGGGAGGAGGGAACCCCTGGAAAAGTGATAAATGGAAAGCAAGCCCCTCCCTCCCAACGCCCCACGTGGTTCTCCAACCAACATAGTGCTTACTCTAGGAAGCCTTGTTGCCTCGGCTGAAAATTTATCACCTGAAGCCGAGGCTAGAAGGCTATTGTTATTTATTCCAAAGTGGCAAAACGTTGGCGTGGGATGAGGAGGTGCCTATAGGGGTTTTAGATCGAATCTCAATATAGTTACTGCCCTGGATTTGTCACACGGAGCTTTTACTAAAATTCAGGAAAAATCACATTTACTTATTTATTTTAATTTACGGCCTTCTCCTGATAAAAGCACGACGAACGCCTTAAGGCTGGGAATTCCCCCCCCCCCCGCTAGTGTAGTGCAGACGGGGGGCCAATGGAGTGCCCCGTGGGATGGTGAGGGACGATTAAGATTTGGTTAACGTGATCTGTGAGTATAATTTTCCCCGCGAGTGGACAACATCGTCCAAACTAAAGACGAAAGTGAAAGAGATAGGAGTGGCGTGGCTCATTGTGAATCGTCACAATAAGCCAGATCGGCTTCGTCACTATAAGGCCCCTTTCAGACGGGTGCACGTGAGCGCGCTCACGAGAGCTGGAGCAGTTATAGCTTTACACAAGATACAATGGGGGCTTTCAGACGGGAGCTCTGAGAGCCGGCTCACGAGCCGTACAGCGGCTCTCCCCTCCGACCGCCGGCGGTTGGGTTTACAAAGAAGTCTATGGAGCCATTCACACACAAGACATTCACAAGCCTGAGCTCGCTCTTTCTCTTTTCACTTTTGCTTTCTTGAATTTGATAATTTTTTGGATTTTTTACTTATGGTTTATCGTTAGTATAAAGGAAAACTTTGTACTCATTAAATTTTGCCAAACTTACCTGAGTGTCATAGCGATCCTTTCCTCCACTTAAATGCACTTCCTCATATTTCGCTCACTCGGAAGAATACTGGTACAACTCAAAAACGTTTTTCTGGCTATTCCAGTTTGGATTAATTTAATTTTATTTAATCCCAACTGTTTAGATCAGAAAAACTTTTTTGAGTTGTACCAGTATTCTTCAGAGTGAGCGATTTGTATCTATAAAATAGAAATGGCGCTTCAATTTTCCGACGAGAGTGTCAAAAGAAGCAGGTGACATGTGGTAAAAGTTGAAAAAATTTTATACATCTTCCCTCAGAACTCCTCGCATGCAAGCAAATGCACCTAACTTCAATCTCGAGCTGGTTAGGGGATGGCACCAAAATCTCCTCCTATTTTTTTTTTTCTTTCTTTGCAATTAAATAATAAGCAGCAGCAGAAAAGGCAATCACTCTGTTTACTTCCATTACCAGTGAACTGAACTACTCTCTACACTGCCATATGGCTGGAAGTAATCGTAAAAAGGAGGGGCGTCTTGAGCGAGCTCACGAGCCGGGCCTTTCACCCTGAGCCAGTTCAAGCGGCTCTCGTGAGCGCGCTCACGTACACCCATCTGAATGGGCCCTAAGGGAACACCACGTATCCCGTTCTCTGGTTCTTATGGTATAACAGAACAGGCTCGATCCCGAGTGGACCTCGTTAGGCCGCAATGGGGACGAGAAAATCCACCACATCGATGACAATGAAAAACACTCTTTTTTGACCAATTCAAGGAGTGCTTGCAACCACTCAGTGGCCTAATGGCGGAAACCGACAGTAATAGTACGGTAAATTGAGCATTGGGGACTCATAAACCACGTATACAGCTCAAATTCGTAAATCGGTTTGAAAAATGGCTCAAAAATCGCCCAAGAATAAAGGGGGAGTTGAACTGGTGATTCCTCGACCCCCCTCCAATCAACCCTCGTCTACTACTCGGCATACACTTTCTCGCCTTATTTCTGCACCATTCCTAAGGACTCGTTTCAATCTTCAGGAAATTCCGCATATGCAGTAGTTTTCCTTTTTTCAAATTTCATCCCAGAAGTTATTTAAATTCGCCTTGAACTTTTACCTTGTAATTTCACGGTCTTTTTTTCGAATTATTTGAAAAAAGGAAAACCGCACAATTAGTATATATTAGTAGACAAGGATGATAGGAGGGGGGTCGAGGAATCATCACTGCAGTTGTGCAGTTCCCCCTGGGCGAATTGAAAAATGACATATTTGAAAACTGGGTGAAACCGCGTATCAACTAAATTCGACGCGGATTTTCCATCAGACAGACGAGTCGTTGAAGGGGCTCTATAGCCCGTCAAGTTAAACGTGGACCTCGCCCTCCTGTGATCGGTCACTCTAGCTATTTTTCCTTACCCCCTTCATGGAACACTTATCCTTGGTAAACAGTGATACTACTAATTCGGTAACGAAAGTATAGGGAAAAGAACTACTTGCAACTGATCGAATGAGAGAGTGCTAGCCGCGGGTTCATGTTCTTCTTGACCGGCTATAACTGTAATGCGGCTGTTTTGGGCCACTGTGGCTTGTTTTCGTGGGCCACATACGGTGGCCACGCATGGCGATAAAATCTGCCGAAACCAGCACTGACAACGGCATACAACCAATCAGGCGGGCCATTGACGGCACCTCCACCACCTCTTTTGGTCACTTTCTCTCACGTTTTCAGGGTCTGAATCGGGGGGGGGGGGGCTAGCGGGTGCATTTACCCCCCAACCTCGCCGATGTAATGGGGCGCCGAAATTCCGCGCCGAAAGGGTAAATAAACAAATTTTTCACTCAAGTTTTGAAAAAAACTTAATATTATTTTTAATAATAACAACAATTAATAAGATCTTCGCTCTTATGTCCCAAACGTTCTTTGACCCTTGCATAGGATCGCCCCGCGTGAAATACTAACGCTCATCTTGTTACGCCCCTGGACTTACGTTACCCACAGCCAGAGCGCAGGGTGAAATGAAGTGGCGAGTGAATAGGGAATGACGTGGAAGGAGAGCGTAGGAAAGATGAATGTGCGACGCGAAGTAACTGCACCCTCGCCCTCGACCCTTGCTCCTCGATCACAATATCTTAGGACGAAACGAAAAATGAAGAATGGAAAGAAAATGGAAAGAACGTCTGGTCCTATCCTAGCTCGGAGCCCGTGGCATTGAAGAAGCCGTTCCCGTAGGGTGACCCAGTATCCTTGCAGCAGCTTTCTTGTGCCACTGCATCCCAGCCGCGCATGCGCTTTCGTTTACGCCTCATGTGGAGTTCGCTTAATCCCAAGTTCCTCCACCTCTAGAGCTGGTTCGGGACCGATAGGTACTCGAGTCTTGCCCCCTTGCTTAGCAGTTCGACTATTTTCTCAAACTCTGTTATACCAGCATACTCTGATACCCAACCCTAACGCAGAGGCGTACCCAAGGGGGGGGGGGCGATAGGTGTGCCGCAATCGATTCGAGAAAATCGACTGGGACCAGCAACCACGCGAATGATCTTCAAATGTGGTCAAAATTGAGGAAATTGACGGACTCTTTGAGAATCGTCATCGGTTGCTTCATTATAATGGAAAGGAAGTTTGTTGATCGGTAAGAACATTGATTGAGAGCTGACAACGGATCAGTGATCCAGGACCTCCGAAATAAGAAAAAGTGGTTATTGGGGGAATTGGTGGGAAATTGGGGGGCCGGACGAATTTTCCTGGAGACCGTGGGTGCACCAACCAAAATGATTCATTTGGACGTCGTGTTGGGTCGCCTTGGAGTCGAGAAAATCGGCTGGGACCAGCAACCACGCGAAACACTAATTTTTTGGCACTTAAATGGGGCGGGGCGCTGCCAGCATTTTGAGCTAGAACTGGTTGTAATTCTCGGTTGAGCATAGTCCGAGTGGCTCATAAACCGTACGTCTGGCTCATAATGGTAAAGGTAACATAGAGCAAATGCCCCAAAGCAGATGACCACCCCTAATTGAGCGTGGGACATAATTTTTTATGATGTTTTTACGGTAGTGACATGCGCCCCCCCCTCCTCGATCTGCGCCCGTCATGTAGAGGATATAGGTAAATGTACATATATTTGATAAATGTAATAAAATGACCAGTAATGAGGAAGGTGAACCTGACGTTCCGGTACGGACGATCATCCCAATTGGACTGCGTCTGCTCCCTTGTCGAGTAAAGTCAACAAATTCATCGACGATTAAAAGCCCCTACACACGTTCCGAGCCTACCGACCGACTGACCTACCAAACTCTTCCAACAGTTTTTGTAGGATCCGGCTCTACACACGTTCCCACCATTTCTTCCGACCGTTATCATAATAATGATTTATAATCACCTAGAGAAGAAGAAGTAACCCAAGAATGAAGAGAGCTCCTTTTGGTAGGATATCGGACGCTACAGCCCTACACACGCTTCGATCCGGCCGAAAAAGTGGTGGGGTGGTAGGATGTAGGAAGGTCTGAACCGTCCGACCATCCTACAGTAGGATCCTACCGAATTCTTTCTCCTACAAGCCTCCACACTATCAGACTGTAGGATGCACCTGGCTAGCATCCGACGGTAGGGTCGGATCGTGTGTTGGGGCCTTTAGTCGTTAAATTGGGTTAGGAGCCCTATTTTTTGTGCCCCACTTTTCGTTGCAAGCGTCCTGCTATATTTCGTGCCAGTCGTCCTCGGAAATAATGTTTGTATGTGGTTCTAACTCAACCGCCCTTCGGAGTTATTTTCTAGGTTTTGGGTTGTACACAGAGCGATGTGCTAAAACCTCAATACCCCGAGTCTCCTTTTTTCCGTGGAGGCTCGCTTGGGTTCCTCCCTGAGGCCTTATTACGAGCGGTCGGGAAAAAATGCCGCTAGCCATATTAGCAACCGCATCTTGCGGCATTTTCACACGGTTTCGTAATACGGCGCCTTATGGCTTGATTCACATTACCAGAAGACGAGAGTCTGGGGGTTGGGTATCGCCGTGCAAAAGCACTGTGATCCTCCGGACTCGGCTCAATCTTCATCTCTTAGAGAAGTCGCCTAGTTTTTACGTGATTGCCTCGCACTAAAAATCACGACTTAAGTACTCCTGCGCTTGTCAACTCACCACGAATCTTCCGATACATGCTCCCGTCGCGTCGGTGGCTACTCTATAGCACGATTTTTTATAATAAAGCCTACGTTGTCCCTGTTTATAGGAGCCAAAGCTGTATCATACCCGTTTTTTTTAGTGTGTGGTTAAAGTAATGTATAAGAGCTATTTAATGTTATTCAATATCATGGTTACTATACTTAAAAGTCACCTCCTTGCCCCCCCCCCTCCCCGTGTTCTTCATACTGTTTTAGTGTTGGAAGCTTTTAAGCGCATAAAATACTCATGTAAATGGCCTTAGTGGTGTGGCAGAAGGGACAGTGCATAAAATATTTCCTAGAGAATTTCTCCTTCATGTCTCTTTTTCACCCCACCCCACCCCCGTACTGATCGTTTCTCTCATGTTTCATTTATGGTGCACAAAAAGCTTTATGATTTTTCATTTTTATTTTTTTATTTTTTACTTTCAGTTGGATCGATTTAAAGAACCTCCTGCGTTCGGACCTATGTGCGACCTACTGTGGTCTGATCCTCTAGAGGACTTTGGCAACGAAAAAAATGCCGAACATTTCAGTCATAATAGCGTAAGGGGGTGCTCATATTTTTACAGGTGAGTAAAAGAGATACTTTTATTGACCTTTGTTGTTATTATAGTGACTTTTTTTATTTTACTTTCTGGGCATGTTTAACGAGAGCAATTTTTTGGGGGTGCGTGGATAGTGTAAATATTTTACTGTTTGAATTTCTCAATTTCCTTTTTTTCCTTCCTTTGGGGGGGGGGGGTTATAGTGTGGGTGTTTCGTTTCTGAACTTGAATAGTTTTGTTAAGCCACACGACGAGATACGATATTTTCGTTAATTTAAAAAATATATATTTTGTCACTAGGGATAAATCCAGACTTTAATGATTTTAATGCTTCAGCAATAAGCCTCTCTCCGACATCCCTTTTGCGAGTGAAGGTGCCACCGGGAGCACGTACCCTCTTTGTACTCTCTATTATAGTTTATGTACCCTGATCATTCGTTCTTGGTTCGCGCATAAGTAATTAGGAAAATTATATTGTAGGGCAATGCATTCGCGGATGCCCCGCGGTATATTTCGTCTAAATCCGTGAAATTGGGGGGGGGGGTGCAAGTGGGGGAAAGACCATGAGGTTTTACATTTCCAATTATGTTAAATAAAATAGCGTGCGTGAGGGACAGAGGCTTAAATCAAACTGAAGCAATTAGTGATTCAGTGGAGGAAGCGTCGTATATATGTATAGTGATTGCAAAAATAATGCATGACCCCGCTTAATTATTCCTTAGGGAGAATTTTCAATTTGGTTTTTAAATGCGCTGTTAAGAGTCGGAAAGTGTTTCGTAATCCGGACGTATCTATTCTTTACTTAAACCCTTAGGACGGAATTTATTTGTGTAAAATACGTGAGGGGGGCGGGTTGTGATCACTTTGGAGGACTGTTCAGCGTAAAATAGCCTCGTTACACAATCTCTTTAAAGCAAGCCTTTGCACTTTTAATGTTTAATTAGGCACTTGCCCTTGGAAAGACACAAGAGAGCATCTCTTTCCCTTAAGTATTCTGTAGGTCTTTCTATCCGAATATTCCAAATTAACTGTGAAAGTATAAAAAGTGTTTCGTTTGAGAAATATAAAATTCGAAAATGGGTCAGTTATAGCAATACGGGGCTGTTTTTCAGACGAAGGGTCCGCCTTTCTGCAAACACATCCCTCCCCTTCCAGTCTTATGAGCTTCCCCCCCCCCCCAGAATTGCGTTTAATTTTCTTCACTCAGGAAGTTTGGTTTACTCGTTACTGCTTTTTCTCTTTTTTTAAACCGTTCATCCTTTTACTTGATAGCAAGTTTTAAAGAAAACTTTGAAAATACTTTGATGTCGAAACTTTCGCGCGAACGAAAAAAGTAAATTACTCTTTCAGTCCGATTTCAGAATGTAAATCAAGTTAAACTTTTCCCTCAGGGAGTAATAACAGCAGTTCCCCTCCCATCCTCCACGCATGCAACCCCGCAAATCACCCTAATTTCCCTACTCCATTAATAGCTTAACGGGGTTACTACCTCATTCCTCCACTACCTGTCCAATTAATTCAAATTCCTCCCCACCCCACCACACCTGTTACCTTAATGCCCACAGGTTCTTTTCGATAGGAAGTGACATTTTTGTGCATATGAGTGTAGAAACGGCGAGCGACTTTTCTGGTGTAAAACACGCTGCCCCACCCTGCCCACTCTCTCACCATAATTTTTGCTGCTTTGTGACCCACTTCGGAAAACTGAAATAACTCCGTTGACCTGTTGAATCAACCACGGAGAATGAGTAGCTTGGGTGAAACTCTTTGGCGGAAGGAGGTGGTAGAATGGTATAAGTTCGAAGATCAGATTTTAGACGGGCCCCTTTTTTTTTCGAGCTGTTGCACTTGTTTATTAGATCATCAAAGTCATGGGAGGAAATTAGATGGAAAAGTTTCTTTGACTCTTTGAAAAGAATTAGTGGCTTTTACAATTCTTAAGGAATGGAAGGGGGAGAGTGACATTGCCTTATAAACAGACCTGGGTTTTTGAGCCTTTGAAGACGAAAGAAAAAACCGCAATGTGTTGTACTACAAAAAGAAATGGAAAGGGTTTACTTCTAAGCTTCCCTTCATGATAATCTTTATAGTAAGGTTTAGTCTAGGAAGTGTCTTGAGTCTTGAGCCATTGTATGTAAATACTCTGTGATGTGAAATGTGTAGTTTGTGTATTTTTGGAGGTAGGCAGGAAGAGAACAGAAAAAGAAATCGAAAGATGCGGTCTTCTGTGACCTTTTTTCGTAGTGGGGGTTCATATCCATTCACCTTGAGTTTAATACTTGCTGTTATGCTCCAAAAATTAAATGTTATCTCTTCCAACTTTATTTAATGATGAAATTGGGAAAACAGCCTATTATAATGACCCCAGAGAATGGTAACAATAGCCCTGAAAATAGTGTGACCCATCAGAATTACAATGAAGTACCCGCACGAAGTGGCCCATATCGGTTGGATCCCACCATCGCTCACCACCACAATAGCAAATTTTGGCTATTTTATACTGATGAGCACATAAATTCGAAAAATACACTAATTCACCGCTAAAATTGAGAAAACCAGCTAATTTAGGGATTAATTTGACAGAAATCTCTAACTCGTGGCTAAAATAGTAAAAAATACTGATTTATTGACATTATTACTTTTTAAGCCATACAACTTTTTTTTTTTAGGGGTTTGGCTTTTTGCTTCCTCTAACTTCTTCGTTTTCTGAGCTTTCGTCTTCTTGTGCTGAAGGCATCGTCAGAGAACTTTTTGGGGGTTTTCTACATTTGAAATCATGGACAATGGTGGGGTGTCAATTTCTTCTTGTTGATTAGAAACCTTGTTGTTGATGGGAACTGATCACTAATTCGCGGCTAAAACTGAAATAAAACGGTAGTTCAAGAATTAATTGAGTAAAATCGCTGATTCGCGGCTAAAATTGAGAATTAACTGATTTATCGCTAAAACATTAAAAAGCGCTAATTCACGGCTGAAATTAAGAAAATCGCTAATTTGTGGCTAAAATATAAATAAAGCACTAATTCTTGGATAAAATGTAAGAAAATCGCAAATTCGTGGCTAGAATTGTTATTAAGTGGAAATACGCTTCTAAAATTGGGAAAAATACTGATTCGTGGCTAAATTAGGGAAAAGTGCCAACTCGCGGCAGTAATTGAGAAAATCACTAATTTGAGGCGGAAATGAGGAAAAACCCCTATTTCGCGGATGAAATTTGGAAAGACCGCAAACTAGCACCAAAAATTGAGAAAAGTCCGAGTTTGGGTCTAAAATTTAAAAGTTTTGTTCCGACAGCAGCCTGTCGGGAAAAGTGCATTTCATTCATGCGACAATCGAGTCAAACCTCGTAAGTTATAAGGATATCAATCAATTATATGAATGACATTTAGGCCGTGGTATAGAAAGTCAAAATAATAAAATAGTGTTTATTTTTTACCGCAGGCACCAATACTGAGCGGAAACATAATTATGAAAATGAAAAATGTAAATAATAAATACACCATAGCACGGTGAACAGAGTTGGTTGCTACGATATGGGAAGGGGGACACTTGTTAGAGGAATTATTTGCAATCCCGGCCTAAATTTCATTCATAATTGATTGATATCCTTCTAACATTTGAGGTTTGACTCGATTGTCGCATGAATGAAATGCACTTTTCCCGACAGGCTACTTTCGGAACAAAACTTTTTTCAGATTACGTTAATTTTCAGATCGATTACATTAGGTCAAATGGACTCACATTTTCACCATTGCGGAATGCAGAGTGCCTGGGTTCGAATCCAAAACAAATTCACGCGGTATCCTCTTATTTAACATTTCAAGGGTAATTTACTCAAAGTATCCCTTTCATAGCCCAATCTGCAGGCTGCTCAGCAACCGCCCTCAACTGTTCGCTCATTCCGAACTATCGGCAATAGTGTCTTCGCCGCTCACTGCCTAGTCCTGTTATAGGACAGGGGGGGGGGAGACACCTGTCATAACCAACAGCCCTGGGCGTCGAAATGTCACGATAAGCCCCTACGAATCTGAATTTCGGTTTCACATTATGCTGTAGGTAATGAGATCTTCAGTACCTACTGATTTCCATGAAGGCCTGCCGCTTCTCACAATCAGTTAAATGGCACAAACCCTCCATATATAGGCATCCACCTATCACGGGGGTTGCGTGGGGCTTCCCTTAAAAATCCTGCCAATTAGCATTATTGTTGTTCTCGTTCTTCAGATTTCGGTGCTTTAAAAACGATGTCGCTTCAGCGGTTCTTTTTTTTTCTCGAGGGATATATAGTTCGTGTCGTGAGCCGAAATACACTGCCTAACATGATTTGTTGACTTGCCAATCTGACGCTAATATTGTCTTTATCGATTTCTCGATTTTTCGCTGTTAAGGCTAGGTGATCAGTGGGTTGCTGGTAGTCGGGGGGGGGGGGGGTTTGAATAATGGGCTTGAATAGGAAGCTCCATCGGAGGCACAAAGCTGACGCGGCCAAGCGTGCTTCGTACTTCCGCTTGGTATCACACTCTATACAGTAATCTTGGACCCTACTCCTATCGTTAGAGTTTTTTTTCCAAGGTTAGACGAAGAAGGCAGACAACTAAAATCACATTTCGCTGAAGAAAGAAAAAAAAAAGTAGCTTTGTTTTCAAATCAAACATCACATCACACGAATGTGACAAGTCTCCAGAGGTTGGAGCAGCACTTTTTCTTGTATTTCCCTATCAAAATGCATGAGACTTGTTGAGGCTTTTTTTTAATTTCGAACTTTTTTGATTTATAGTTACGCGGCTTGCTGTGATTTTCTACAGAACAACAATCTGCTCTCGATAATTAGAGCTCACGAAGCTCAAGATGCAGGGTAAGATTTATATTTAAGAGGAGGAAAAAAACACAGAATTTCTAATTGTGCTCCTAATCCACCCCCTCCCTTATACAGGTACCGGATGTATAGGAAAAGTCAAACTACTGGATTTCCCTCGTTAATAACCATTTTTTCGGCTCCTAATTATTTAGACGTCTATAACAACAAGGTAATTTTGTTCTAAGTTGGAAAATATCCCATTTTTTATTTAATTACCGGGCGTTTAACGTACCTAAATCAGGCTGCCGTATTAAAGTATGAAAACAACGTTATGAATATAAGACAATTCAATTGTTCGCCGCATCCGTACTGGCTTCCTAATTTTATGGACGTTTTCACGTGGTCGCTTCCATTTGTCGGCGAAAAAGGTTTGTTCGCTTGTTTTTTTATTTGATTTAAGGATTGAAAAAAAAAAAAAAAAAACTGTCATGTTTTTGCCGGTTTTCAGTTACGGAAATGTTGGTGAATGTTCTCAATATTTGCTCGGACGACGAGCTCATGTCAGACGGTGACGACGGTTTAGAAGAAGGTGCGTACGGTTTTGAAATACTTCATTTTAGTATTACTGTCGATTAATTTATGAAATGCAGCGAGGACCCGGGTCCTGCTTTTGAATAGCTTCAATGAATTTTTTGCATTTTTTAAAAATCGTTCCATTTTGAGCATTTAAAAAAAAAAAAGGTTTTGCGCTTATTCTTCTCACGAAGTAGCAGAGGTCATTTTGTCCAGAAAGAATAAAGTGTTGAACTGTGATGCTGTGGCTTTGGGCACTATGTACCTTAGTGCCAAACTATTTTAAGTCTACCGAATTTAGGAAGAAATAATTCATTAAAATGTCTTCTTTTTTCTGTTTTCCCTTCTATTTTTTTTATTTCTGTTTTTTCTTCGCCCACCTTCGCTGTTCCTCTTTCACGCTTTCGATATTCTCTATTTTCTTGAACTGCCCCTCTGCCTCTTCTCTTTTCTGCCTATCGTTCTTTCTCTTTTTCTATCTTTTTTTCGTATTGCTGCTGATCATACAAAATGGATTTTGGGGAATCCTTCACTTCAGATGGTAAGATTCGAGTTATTTGCAAAATTCGTAGTTGTTCTCTCTGTGACGTAGACCAGTCGAGGAAATATTCATTCTTGTTTTATTTCAATTTTTTTATTATTTATTTATTCATTTTTAGAAACATTAGTCTGGATGTTCCTCTTTTTTCTCCTTCCCCCCTCCTTCTTCCCTCTACATAACTCGAAAAAACTCTTTAAAAAGAAAGAAAAATTGCCCGCCTATGTGGAAATTATGGATAGGGGTGGGGAGGTTGAAGGTTCAAGTCGAAATTTCATTAGTAAATCCGACTCAGCTTTAGAATCATCTCCATAGAGGCTGTCACGTATTAGGCGTAAACACTAAACAGCCTTGGAGACTTCTTTGACGATTTTTCTCTTTCTATCTTAGGGGCTTGTTAAAAATTTGACTGAGTGTCGCTGTTATTTTTTATTCAGTGAGCTCCCCACCCCCTCCCGTCCATGGCCCTTCGTTGATATTTGAATAGGTAATTTAAAAGAATATGAAAAGGGAATCAATCGGGAGTGACAAAAACAGTGGGGCGAAGTACACCCTCCTACAACCTCCTCCCCTTTCTCAACGTTGAGTACAAACTGTATTTATATTATTCAATCTTTTTAACAGCCATTTCCTTTACTTGTACAAAGAACAATTCTCGCCTCCCCCTTCATCCTCCACCTCAGAATAATATTTTATGATCGTAGAGATGAAATCTGTTTTTTTTTTCTTCCCACCTCCTTTTACCTTTTCACCCTCATCACTTCCACTCCGATTTCTTTCTTTCTTGTCATCCTGCAATGCTTTTTTTTTAATTTCTTTCTTTTTAAGAACGTGAATGTAACTGATTGATGAGCGCGAAACTCTCTTCCCCTTTACCTTTATTATTATTGTTCAGCTGGAAAATGATATTACAGTAGGCTTTCGTTTTGTTGTTATTTTATTTTCTCGTTTTGGTTTTGATTTTAGTATTCGAGGGAATGAAATTAGTTAGACCCGAGAGTTTTTAGATTATCTAGATTTTTTTTATTTTCTTTCTTTCTTATAGATTGGTAGTTTTGTCTTTCAGTATTTTTTTTTTCGCAATTTTTTTTTTTTATTTTTTTATTTTTTTTTATTTAAAGAATGGAGTTACAACCCTGTTACGCTACATTGACAAAGTTGCTTTATCCGTTTTTATTTCCTTTTTTATCTTATAGTTTTGATTTGCTTTTTACTTAGTTGTTAATTGTTTCTTCTTTAGGTTAAAAAAAGTTAGGAAACGCTTCAAAATGTTGTACTCTAGTAATGCATTTTTACTCTTTTGAGAAATAGTTACTTTTAATTGAGAAATAGTTACTTTTAATTTAAATGAAAAAGTGGCTGTTTCTGAGAGATTTGCATTAAGGAGAACGAATCCTGGCCTTTTTCGAGGGAAAAACTGAACGCTTATCTATTGCGGGCATTAGAGGGTGGCTGGTTTTTTTTGTTTTTTTTTTTTTTTTTTTTCCAATTACAAAATAGGAGTTGTGTGGACGGGGAGGGGGATCCTCTGCCATTTTGGAACTGTAAATCCTCGCGAATGAAACCTTTTACTTTACTACTCTCAACGTAAATGGAATTATTGTCCATGGGAAAGGATTAAACACATACGCTTATTTGGTTGCGTGTCGAACCTTGGTGTTTAGTCGCGCGTTAAATATTTCTTTTTCGTTGGTCCTCAAACTCCCTCCCCCCCTTTTCTATTACGTTTCTTTAACACGTTGAGTGCCGCTGCCCCGCTGGTATGAGGTCGTAACAAATTTTCCGTTCTCGCACTGGACCACTTAGGATTATACGTTCTGAAACAAAACGTCCAGCTTCAGAGGTTGAATATACGCGTATTGTGAGTTGGTCAAGTTCGTATGTTATGTAGTGGTTGAGTCTTCCAGAAATTTAAGTGTTTTCGCTTAGCAGAATTCCTATTTTGAGGCCAAAAAGTGAGTTCGCCTTAGGCCAAATTCTAGTCAAATCGCCTAATAAACAATTCTGGGGTGAAGTAGGAAGTTTTAAATTTGAAAACCCTCATCTTCATGCCCCTAGTAAAGATTTACATATTTAAGGGTGAGTTGTACATGTGTTTCCTCGACCCCCCTCCAATCTTACCTCGCCTACTCGGCGTTACGTAAATTGTCGCCGTAGTTCTGCACCAATCCTGGATTTTAAGGTCTCATTTTAATCTCCAGATAATTCCGCACTCCCGATAAATCTTCATTTTTCATATTTCACCCTTGAAACAACTATAAAACCCACTTAAACTTTTACCTTGGAAATTCGAGATCTTCCGACGTCTTATTTGAGAAAGCAAGACCTACCGGGCGTGCGGAATTATCTGGAGATTAAAATGCGACCTTAAAATCCAGGATTGGTGAAGAACTACGGCGACAATTTACGTAACGCCGAGTGGGCGAGGTATGATTGGAGGGCGGTCGAGGAAACACATGTACAACTACAACTCCCCCTTAAAGACCTGATGAAATTATTGCCTTTGCTGGTAGAAAGCACGTTTAAAATCGCCACTGCGGTCGACGTGTTAGTGCCGGGGATGTATCATGGGCGCTCAGGTAGGAGGTCATGAATGTATATTGGTTTCGAACATCACATATGGTTTAATCAATTGAGGGGGGGGGGGAAACAGCCACTTTTTACCCGTTTAAAATATCGTTCTGCGCTTGAGGGATTTTAACTTATTTTCAGACTATTTTTTGATGATCTTGGCGCTCTGTTCAGAGTCCCTCCCCCACACATACCTCGTCGTCCTTTTCAATTCGCTTTTTCTATATTTTTAATTTTCTTCCTATGCACCCGAGACCTCTTCCTCAACCCATCACGCACCCCACCCCCACCCACCATCGTAATTATTTCAATTCCTCACTCTGTACATTATTACTATTATTTTAATTTCGAGTTAGTCGACTCTTTTTTTTACATCTGTCTTAATTTTTGGAAATAGCACAATCTTACATGCACTTTTACCCTATTTCTCTCTTTTTTTTCTCTTTTTTCTCTATTGCCATGCCATGGGCATTACGCTCTTCAACTCCAGCCAAAGTTATTATTAGACAAAAGAATGGTAAGTTGCAATCCTGCTCTTTCTTTTTAACAAAAGAAATTAAAAAGTTGGGTTTTTTGAGTTTTTTTTTTAATTACTTTTTCATGATTTCCGTTCTTAAGTTTAATTTAATTCAAATAAATTAATTTGTTTGTTTTTATAATTTTGCGTCAGTTTCAATTATTGTATTTCGTATATTTTTCAAGCTTCTTTTTTATTTTAAACGTTCATTTTATTAAGTTTAGTTGTTTTGTTTCATAATTTGGTTCGTTTAGCTGTTTTATTTTTTTCAAATAAGATAGCCGCAAAGCAACTAATAGTCCTTTGAATAAATAAAAATATAACTTTGAAAAAAAAATCATTTTTCGTGAGTATAACAAAAGAAAAACTTTGGTCCGAAACAAGACATTCTTTTTTTTTTCAGATTTATCACGCCAATTTTCCCCATAAAGCAAGAAGTATGTGTAAATCACCCTGTTCATGCTTCATTTGTCTATTTTGTCTTTCTCTCTTGAAAGAAAAAAAAGTAACAACGACAGATGTATTAGTATATTTGTTTTACGTTTTTATCTCCCCTACACCCTACAACCACTTATTTTTTTTATTTTTATAATTTTTGAACCCCGTAGCCCTGCTACCCCTCTTGTTTTCCCACCTTGGTGCAATTCTGTTTGTTCTTTTCTTTTCCTAATAAAATTTAAAAAAATTAAACAACTTATCGTAGTTTTCCCCCATCCTTTTTTCTGTGCCCCCCTCCCCCTGTTACAACTCTTGGCTGGCATTTTCGTTTCATTTTTGTTTCTAGTTTTCCCCCCACCAAAAGCCTCCCTGCCCCATCTATACAAGTCACTCTTTTTTTAAACACCTGACATTCTCACCAACCTGCAAGAAATCTTTGAGTACCTAACTAAAACAAAAACAAAAAAAACACTTCCTTTGTAGCCCGAGTTTTAAAAAAGACATTTCTAATATTTCGACAGTTTCTTTTCATTCATATAAAACTCTTACTATGTGTTGTCAGTCGTGGATTCTGTTTTTTTCATTTGTTTTTTCTTTCGTTTTTGTTGTGGTTTTATCTAAGTTTCCTTATGATTGAGTTGCTGAGCATGGAAACTGTTGTGTTTTTTTCTTTCATTTTAATATCTTATTATTTTAGTTTTAGTTTCCCTTATATTTCGTTCAATTTTCAATTTAATTTTTGTGTTATAAATTTAAAATTGTGTTTGACCTAGCATTTTGAGCTTTAGATAAGCAAATTAACTGAAATTATCAGACATAATCAGTCGAGTAATACGCCTTTAAAAAGACCAAGTAAAAAATCGGGTTCCCGCATTTATCACTTGAATTAGTGCACTTAGTTTTTTACTTTCATTATTTTATCGTAAAAATAGATTTTGTATCTCCCAATTTCATTAATATGTAGTACTGGTAAGTTGTGATCGGCCCCTGGCTTTGTCTTTCGTAGGAGATAACTACAGTTTCGTAGTTAATTGCGCTTCTTCACTAATATTTTGCGATTTCAGGGTTTCACCGAGCTCTATTTCATGAAAAATGGAAGGGAATGTGCATTTTTTTTATATGATGAAGAGTGCACTGTTTCACTTTTTAAACAAAAATACGCTTCCAACTAGTTTATAAAATAGATTTTATGACACGGTTATTTCATTGATTCTGGCACGATACAATAATAACGCATGAAACTAAGATTTTGTATTTTTTTTCGAAGAAGATAATCTTGCGTCGTGTTTTAATTCTTAAAGAAAAAACTCTAAAAATTATCCTCAATTTACCTCACTCTGCCCCATTTAACCTACTCCTTCAAGTAATGCAACAAGATTATGTGTTTAATTTTTGTTTATTAATTAATTTCATTAGTACTTGAAGAGACTATACTGTTGCCATTTCCATATTTTTTAAAGCGATTTTTGTTTTTTCTTTTCATTTTTTGATTTGCGTCGACTCGATTGGTGGGGTGATTCTCTCAACCTCTGTTTCTACCCAAATACGGAATTGCGTTGGTGAGTTTTAATTAAATGAAAAACAAAAAAACGGTGCTTTCTCGTTAATTAATTATTTTAAAATATTATTAATAACAAATGATTAATTACGGTGAAATGCAGTAATAGAAAATTGAGAAAAAGGACAAAAAAAATATACGTCTAGACGTATATCTGGTTCTTTAGATTAGATCGCCTAAATAATCCTTTAATAAAATAGAAAATCATTGCTTTTTCCCCCTTTTTATCTTGCGGTAAATTGTTTGCTATAAATTGTGTGGAGCAATCGTACGCTTGACGTTTCAATTTCTTTTTTGGTAAGCAAGTGGTTGGAGAGTGTGGTGTAATTGGAAGTTGGGTGGGTTGGTGGGGAGGAAGGATGCGATTTTGCTTCTCAGGTCTTTGATTTTGGCTCCGGCAAGTCGCCGTCCACTTGTTTGAGATTCTGTTGATTGACCACAATTAAAAACATCAAGATAAACAGTAAAAACGTCAAGCAACGATTGTAAAATTGTGTCTTTTTATGATTTGGTGTTGGACAAAGTCAAATTAAAAAAAAGAAAAGTGTGTCCGTGTATATTCAATTTTGTTTTCAGTGGGGCAGCATGCGGTGTTGTGATCCCGCTCCCTTGTCATTCATACCCCATCCTTAAAGATCCATTTGTTTACTTCGTCATCGAATCACGTAGAGATTCCGTTTCACTAACCCTCTAACCCTCTTGAAAATAAAAATAAAATTACTGACTTTTCAGTAGAAGAGAAAAAAGTAAATTAAGTACGTAAAGTTTTATAAATATTTATCAATCACATTTTCTGTTCTTGTTGCACCCTAAATTTCACTTTTTTGTATCAATTTCGTACAAATTTGAGTACGTAATTTCACCATCACTGATAAAATAATTAACTTCTCTATTCAGCAGTCATTTCCTGGTTCTTTGCATGATTTTCATTCGAACAATAACAGTTTTTCCACCATGAAAATTTCCTAACACTGCACGCAATATTTTGGTTTGCATCGTGAAAATTCACTAACCCTGAATATCCAAAAACTTTTTCATTGATGTCTCGAATACACCAACCTTCACCATTTTAACTGTAGAAATGTGACGTCAGAAATCGTGTTTTTTGTAGGAATTTCAAATAATTGAGAAAATTTGCAGGTACCTAGTACCACCTAGTGGAACACACGATTTCGCGCCACTTCAAAAATTTATTTTTCCAATTTGTGCAATTTTTGTGTGCTGATATTCTCATATTTTTTGCTTGGATTATTGTGTTGTCGGGCAGGTACAGCAGCAAATCTTCGTAAGGAGGTTATAAGAAACAAAATCCGAGCCATCGGTAAGATGGCCAGAGTGTTCTCGGTCTTGAGGTAAGACCCCCCTCCCCTCCATCACCACCTAATTTTCCATTGCTTTCTGACACGTGTCCCGGTTTTGTTCTTTGCAGAGAGGAAAGTGAAAGTGTTCTTCAACTGAAAGGACTCACACCAACTGGATCGCTACCTTTGGGGGCACTGTCTGGTGGCAAGACCTCTCTTAAAAACGGTAAGTTTTATTATCCGCCCCCGTTCTCCCCCACCATCACTGTTCGAACAGTCTCTTTCATCAAATGTTCCCGAATGATTTCATACAGCTTTGCAAGGATTCTCACCTAATCATAAAATTACGTCGTTCGCCGAAGCGAAAGGCTTGGACGCCATTAACGAACGAATGCCACCGCGCAAAGACGCTCCACCTACACCGCAGTCAGAAAGTGAGAAACAACCGCCAGCGGCAGCTGGGCAGCAGCCTGCTACGGCGACACCATCGACTCAAGCCAACGCATGAATGCCATAAAATGGTTAAGGTAAGAGATTGGTTTCTATCCGCAACATGGCGTACATTAATTGGAAGACCCTGAGTGGATTCACTCTTGAATAGTGTCGAGGGGGGCGGTCAGAGCGTAGGTAACTGGCTAAACAAATTTAAACTAGTCATTCAACCGACGAATTACCTATCCATCAAAAATCCATCAAAAAGTCAATTTCACCGGGTAGACTTCATAAAAAGAAATTTTGGTGGGGTTTGTCCATTCAAAGAAGCAAATGCCGCTTGTTAGGCAGTTTTGAAGTCCAAACATTTCACAGATTTGACGCTCACAGAACCCGATTTCACGGTTTTTGGCCAATTTGACGCGTTAATCGACCTCTTCAAAAACATTTCGTGGAATTGGCTCATTAAAAAACAACTTTCAATGGGTAAGGCTGGCTCGCACCCGAAAGTGCATTTCGCTGCATCAAGAACAACATTTCGTGCTTTTGACGCGTTGAAGAAGCAATTTTGTAGGGGCGGGCCTCAGTTAAATATCCAATTTCTTGGATTGCCTCAGAAGGCCCATTTTCACCAACAAAATGGATCACGGTTAAAATTGATTTTGAGTAATTGTCTATAGCAACCTATCTGAATTCTGATAAACTTGTTTGGGTGCGTTGAGTTTGGGCAAACCTTAAAAAAAATCATTGGTTTTGGGCAAAAAACGCCGTGTGTTTGGGCAAACGATTCTGAGAAAAAGAGGTGGGTTTGGGCAAACGATTCTGAGAAAAAGAGGTGGGTTTGTCAAATGCGAATATAATTGGAGATCAGTGGAAATCTCGGTGATTTTTAATCGCCGAAACTAAAAGTTGCTAGTGTGCGAGGTCCCCCAATATTTTTGTCGGTAACGTAAGACCTCCACATCGTATCCAGCTTGCCTAACTTGCACTCGTGCTTTTTTTCATCGGGCTTACAGCTCCTGTAAAGAGTAATTATGGAAAAAATATTCTACTATTGTATAAAGGTACGATCGCTAGCAGAACCTTTCCTCGCCGTGACAAAAACTTCCTATCAATATTCACGTCCATCGCTCACCGGTCAACTGATTCCGATTTTCCCAATCTCATGGCTTGCCCAAAAACATCCTTCACCTTTGCCCCTGTGTCAATGTGATTTCAAGGTCCTTTCATTTCCCATTTGCCCTAAGTAATTCTCCCACTTGTTTACATCGTAATCATGATTAGTCGTTGATCGTGATTAAAGAAATTGGTGACAACGGGCCTTAGAAAGAAGCAATTTCGCAGATTTAGCTCTTTCAAACTCCAATCGCGGATCTATATTATGATTTTCAGGTTCCTAAAAGCTTCAGATTCGCGGTTAGAAAAAGCTAAAGATCCATACATTTTTTTTTTTTTTTCAATTAACCGTGCCAGCAAAATTTGCAGGTTTATTTAAATGAGCCAACCCCACGATCTCTCGAGTTTTTTTTTTTTTTTTTTTTTTTTTTTTTTTTACGAACCAACCCAAATTGCGGATGCAATTTCGCGGCTATTCATCCCGCGCCATTTTGCGACTTTTGATTCAACTCGCAATTTTGCAGCTGATTATCCTCCACAACTCGTGATTTCGTGGGGCGTCTCAGGAGAAACTCGCAACTCCGAAACTTGCAATGCTGCCCTGAAACCTCGTGCAATTTTTCCGATCATGTTATTTACTGTGATGTTTCGCCGCTGTGAGGCCATTCACGTTCGATTCGGCTCGGCTGTTTATTACAATTGTGGACTTGGTGATGACCGAGTACGTTAGTAAAAACTGCTGCCCTGATTGTTATGTGTATTGAGTTAATACGTAGAAAAATTTACGTTGATTGGTATGTATACGTCTCCGAGGCGTGTATGCTTTTCAAAAAAACCTAATTTCTCGTCTTTTATTAACTTCTCCGACCCCTTGGGGAGAGAGGTAGGACATTAATGGAAGCCCTGCCGAAAGTTCAGGTCATTAATATTTCTTCGAAACAAATTACGCCCGTTTTAATTAGCGTGTACACTTTTGAGGCGTATATCTACCAATTCAGGGTTAAGTCACGAAAAAGAATGTTAGGCTGGTGGGAGGGGGAGGGGGAGAATTAATATTACTGGATCTTGCTTTGGGGTGGGGAAATATATTCTAATCTGCAAAAAAATGGCAATCCGGACCAATAGTCGACTTTTTAGCTCAAAACTCTGTACTTTCGTGGTCAAATTATCAGATTCGAACAAAAGGGGAAAGGCTTTATTTGATTTCTTTTCTGGCTACTTGCTCCTTCCTATGGCCTCCTCACGCCGCCCAATTTACTACTGAATCAATTACGGCTTCGGAGTCCGATCTCGCTCCTGTGTGCTGACCAAATTGGCAATTCGCACCTTGGCTTGACGGACTATTTGCTCCCTAAAAACGGCTTAAATGGCTATTCGCGGCCAGGAAAATCATAAACAGATGATTCCTGTCATGTGAATAGCAAAATCGACCATTCGGGCACCAATGATGGCCAAACTGACCATTCGCGTGTTGAATTGACCATTTGCTCCCTAAAAATGGCAAAACTGACCATTATTCGCGTATTTAAATAGCTAAAGTGATTATTTGTGAGCTAAAAATAGCCAAACTGGCTACTCCATCAGCTCTAAAAAGTCCAAAGTGACTTAAAAAGCCCTAAAAATGGACTGACTGACAATTTTCACCCTAAAAATCATTCACGTTTGTATTCATCAAAACTAATAAAATGCGTAAAAGACAAAATAGACTGGTCGCGCACCAAAAATGGCAAAACTGTCTGTCCTCGTATTGGCTTGACTTACTACTATTCACGCCCTATAAACAGCAAAACTGACCATGTGCCAAAAAAAAGAAAGAAAAAAAAAAAAAAGTAAACTGACCATTCGCACCTAAAAAAGGCTAAATTGTTAATTCCCGTTCTAAAAATTGCCCGAACTGGCAATATCTCGCTCTAATAATGGCATAACTGACCGTTCGGATCCAAAAATAGGAAAACTGACGATTCGTGCCCTGAAAATAACGCACTGACTATTCCCGTCCTAGAAATGGTCATAATGACAGTCAGCGCCGTAAAAATGGACAAACTGGTTATTCACGCCGTAAAATTGACAAAAATGACTTCATAAATGTGGCCTGTAAATAATTGTTTAACTGATGAACAGATGATTCCTGTCCCGAAAATGGCAAATCTGCGATTCGCGCTTCAAAACTAGCCAAACTGAGCCTTGACGCTTTTAAAATTGACCATTCGCGCCCTAAAAATAGCAAAACTGGTTATTATTGCTTTAAAAATGGCATACTGGTAATGACAATTTACACTTCACGCTCTAAATATGGCCAAACTGATCATTTGCGCCCTACGGAGGCTACAGATAGCGGTAATGACTATTAGCGCCTGCTACCTGCTCCCAAAAAAAAGCCAACATGTTTATACACGCCTTAATACGGTATAATGACCACTGGAGTTGGCACTCCGAACATGGGGAACTTACGTACTGATTGACATCCTTCCCGCCAAGCGTTGGTTACACGCACCCGCTAAGGACTGGATAAACTTACTACTCCAAAGATCGTTTGACTTTGAAATTGATTGACTGGCTAATCACCAACGATATACAGAGTGTTTCTGAAATGGACGTCAATATTTAGGCTAGTGATTCTGCGTCACAGATGCGTCAAAAAAAGTCATATTAACCCAGTACGATTCCTTATAGTTTCCGAAATATTCACGGATTTAGTCGTTTTCAAAATGACCTTGTTTTTTTCGAATATTTTCGAATCGCCAGCCTAAATATTGACATCCATTTCAGAAACACCCTGTATAAAAGAACTGGATTGCTCATCACTGTTGATAAAGAATAGCAATCAGTTAAGTTCCCAAGTGGATGAGATGGGTGGAGTTTCAAAATAAGTACCGTGTTGCCCTAACTACACAAGGAGAGGGACAGGGTGATTGTTTACCAGACCTGCCCTCTTCCACGCCCCTCCAGTCCGCTGTGAGCAATCCAGGTTTATATATCGCTGCTAGTCATGCCCCAAAAACAGCTAAACGGACCATTCGTGCTTAAAATCGCCAAACAGCCTTCGCGCCTTGAAACTGGATGAACTACATAAGATTCGTGCCCTAAAAATTGCCGAATTGATCAATTGCACATTGCAGATGGTGTCAACTAATGACTCATTCCCTTAAAATGCCTAATCTGACTTCCTGCGTCGAAAAAAATGACAAAACTCTGAGAAAACGGGATAGTACGTGCGTGGTTTAGGATGATCTGTTCGAGCGTGATTCAAAACGGGAGATGTTTCATGTTTATGTGCCTGGAGGTAATGGGAGCAAGATTTATATTTGTGTGCTTTCCTCAAAAACAGTTTTCGAGAAATGATTTGGTTTAGTTTGCCTATAGTAATGCTTGGACTATATCTCGCGGCCGCACTTCTTAGGGACTAAATCGCAAATAAATTTGCCACTTTCTGATACATTACAACAAATCTGGCTGCAATCACCACGTTTGTGTGCAGCCCCTCCTCTCTCCTAAAAGAATCGACTCAGAAGTAACGAAGTCAACTTTCCTGTCATCACCATTGATTATTTTAAAAGTAACATCGCATACATACATGAATGAGGACGAAGCTGGGCGATGATCCAGCATATTTTTTGGCAGAATATGGCACACAAAAGTATGGCATAATGACATTTACTTTGTCTAAATATGACACTATATGAATACAAAATAGCCAATTTATTCCTACTCCTCTCCCACCATCCAGTGATGGAAAATTTAAAGTCTCAGGACAGCTCGTAGTTTTTCTGGTTTGCAATTTCTTTTAAATAATTTGTTTATGTTTATATTCGGTCTTGCTTTTGTACAGGATTCTTTCGTACTTTTCTCCAGTCGTTTTCCAGTCACAACTTCAAGGAAAGCTGTACGAATTTATGAAAAACGGGCTGTTCGTTTATTTCATATGAAAAAGAGCTTGGTTTATTGAAAGAGCCAACCCCACATTTGGTTTTAGAAAGTACCTACGTACGAATCAATTTGTTAAGCAACTCTGGCGAAATTTGTGTTTTGAAGAGCCAGACAAAGATCCTCCTCTGGTAATTTCAATTATCTCCTACCGATCATACTCTTTTGTCCTAGAAAATACATTTTTTTAAACGATTTTCCGGTAAAGTACTTTATTTCTATTCAAACACGTTGGCAACCCTAGTCTTTATTCTGTAATTCTACTTCAATTCTTAGTTCCTTGCGTATATTGCCCTCCAAAAAATAAGTTTGCTCATTCTTATTCGCGACTTTAATTTGTATTTCATTTTCTTATTGCTATTTTGTTAATAATGATAATTAATAATTAATTGCTAATAGTATTCACTCCAATTGTTAATGACATACAAACTTGAAATTTTGGCCCAAGATTTGGGTTTACTGACCCAAAAAACGGGACGTTCCGCCTATCACACGAGCTGTGTCAGAATCGTTAGCTTCCCCCAGTCCCCCCCTCCCGAAACCATCCGGCCAATGTGTTTTCTATAAATGTGAATTGTCTCTCTTGCTTTTCAGATTCATCGAAGTCTCGCTCGAGCGTAATGGATTCTTTTAATTCTTAATTTTTGTATTCGTATAAGGCTGCAAAAACTTCGATTCTTATTTCGATTCATCGTTCAGGTGAAGTTATTTTTTCTCTCAAGTCAAAAGGTAAAAATAATATTTCTACGCACGAATGAGATTATAAAGATTATCTAATGAATCTAATAGGCTTAAAGCGATTTCTTCCAATTAAACAAAAAAACAAATTTAAAAAAAAAAGGAAGAGTGCAAGTTAAGTTAAAACAGGGTCAGCTGGCCTGATCGTAATAATTGCTAGATCTGATGTTTATAGCTATAAATAAAAATAGAACCATAAGAAATACTATCGTGATAATGTCTTAAATGCGTGAAATTAAACAAAATATAATTTTGGTCTCCTTCAACTTCAAAACTCTGTTTCACATCATCCCCCACAGTGGTTAATTGACCACTGAGCTATACAACCTGATGAAAACAATTTTTTTTTAACTTTAAACCTACGCGTACTTATTCTTTTTCTTTAAATTACTCATATCGTCTCGTTAAGAATATAATAAAATAAGACTTTTATTCGTACCTAAAGAGAGAATTTGTGCCGCTTTTTTCATTATGCAATATCAAAAGAAAATAAAAAGCTTTTAATATTTTTATAAAATTGAAACTTCACGACTCTAGTCACCTTTTTATTTAATCAAAAAATTGGATTAATTTGTTGTTAATTATTTTCTTGGGAAAAATATTAGTTTCACGATTTTAAAAAAATATATGCAATCGGTATTCTGTTGAATAATTTTTTTATTACGTGGCAATTGAACGAAATCTGTTCCTTTGTTTTCTACGTTTTGTGTGTGTGTAAATATTATAAATATAAATATATTATACAAATTATATTTATATTTTAAAAAATTCTTGTTGCTATTGTACATAATTTTTATGTCGAAAAGAAAAAGACATGTTAACTAGTGATTAGAATTTTTATTTTTCATCATTCAACAACAACTATGACAATCTTAGGAGACCGAGCCCTCCCCCCTCCATTTCTTCTTTGTTAATTTAGTGGCGGTAGTAAGACCGTAAACAAAACAAAAAACGGCCGGGTCGTTGTCAATAGTAGTTAAAACAAAATAACTTCTTAGTATTTCTTGGTTATTGTTATTGTTGTTGTTGTATTACAGACGAAATATGAATAAGTAAAACAAAAATTAAATTGCTAATGAAAAGTTAAAGATGTAAATAATGTTGGTGATGTTTGCATGTTGAAAAAATTGAACGTTCTAATCTTTTTTTATCACTTTTTTCTATAACTTGTCAGTGAGTGGGATTTGAAACAAAATATTAGTGTAATTTTTTTAGCACTGTTTACTGTTTTGGTTTCTTTTACCTCGTCCGTTTTAGTGGGGGATGAATGAGAACTATTTTTTTTGTTTTGCTCTGATTTTTTATTGGTTGAAATCAGGTGTGAAATTTTAAAATTAAGGAAAATCATAAGAGACATAATCATAGCTTAAACCCGCTTTAAAAATTAAAAAAAAAAACAAAATAAAAAAATCAAAATATACAAAAATACTTGTAAGCCGGAGGTTTCTACTGGCAGGCAAACTTTTCAATGAGAAACACAAGAAAAAGAAAAAAAAGCGATCAATAGCTGAACCATTTTTTTTTTTTTCAGTATTTCAGAATGATAAAAAAGAAAAGAAAAGAAAATTATTTCCAGAGAAATCATCGGTAGGAAAATTCAGTGGAAACATCAAAGCTTTGCTTTTTTCCCTCTCTTCATAAAGTTCGAACTTTTGGGCAAACAAAGAAAAGATGACAGAATGAATAATTGGCGCATTTCCTCCGTGAGTCGCTTTTTTTTTTTTTTTTTTTTTAATTTCGCTACCCCCTCTTCCCCCATTCCTGTCAATTTTCCGATAACGCGCACAATAATCCACAGCTCAAATGTGGGGACCAGTGTTTTTTTCTTGTAATAAAAAACAAAACAAAGGGGCGGGTGTGCGTCAAGACTGAAACCCCTCGCCCCTCCCCGTCACACGTTATAGAGGGAGGAAATGCGCGATTAATTAATTAATCGGAAGAGCCGCTTAATTTTGCCTGAAAAACACTTTTTCTCCAGTTTTGCATGTTGCACTTTTCTATGAGTAAAATAACGTAATGTAATAACGAATGGAAAGATAACGTTTCCCCGTACTCAAGATAATAAAATGAGTTAGAGAAAAAAAGAAAAATTTTATCTCAGATCCTTATTGTCACTCGGCTTTTATAATCTATTATTAAGAAAAAGATATTATTTAACATTTAAATTTTTAAAAAAGTAGTTAGAAACGCAGTATTATAGTTGAAAATTATAAATTTCTCTTCCCGAAATTCCTTCTCATGCAACGCTACATTTTACTTAAAGACTTCAATTTAAATTTCTTTCGTTCGTCTAAGGGAAATAGTCTCGTGATTATCGCAATGCCAGTTGTACCTCTGGTTGTTCTTGAACTGGTACATTTCTTTGATAGTTGTCGCTTGAGTTGTGATTAAAACTGAGAGGAGGTTTTACACGCTTTATCTGTAAAACAAAAAAAATAAGTAAAAACATACTTTTCGTTCGTCAGGGAACAATTCGCTTAGGCTTTAAACAGGGGAAAAAATCCAAATTTTTCAAGTTTACGATTTTCTTATCTTTCTTATTCTTTCGATCATCACATAGGAGTGGTTGTGAAGAAACCTTTAAGTGCCATACTTATGTGCTCGACAAGCAAAAAATGCCCTTTTTTCTCTCCAAATCGGCTGAGTGTCGACCTTTTTTTCTGTAGAAAAAAAAAAAGAAGAAATCCAAGCAATGGTTGGTCAATTATAACAGAAAAAAATCGCAAAATTTTCAGAAATGAGGTCAGATCTCTGGGCATATTCCAGTGTAACTATTTCCTCTCTCCCTTCAAACAAATTGTAAATAAAAAAGAAAGCTAACGTTTTCTTTTTCTGAATTATCGTACGTTTTTTTTCTGTATGGTCTTTGCAACGTCAAGTTTAAATTTTAAAAATGTATATATTCTTTATCTTGTAAATATGATTACGTTTAAAAATCTGTCACTTTTTTTAAAAAAATGCAACAGAATAAAGTTTTAAACTAATGTAATATAATTTTTTGAATGGATAGTAATACATTTGGTTCTAACAATTATCTAAGCCTTTTAAAAAAATATATAACAATATTGTAATGTTTTAAGCAAAGAAAAAAAATAGCAGTGTACACAATTTTTCTATTTGCTGTCCGCCTTTTCTACTCGAAAGCATTAAATGAAATACAATTTTTCTCGTGAAGTGGGTGAATAAAAGCTCTTCATCCTCGTTTAGACCATAAATTATTTTGGTTGTTTCACTAAAAATATTTATATACATATATCATTCCCTCAGTGCACTTTTAGCTGTTCTGTACATAAAAATGAAATATTATACATAAAAAAAAAAATATTCAGTGCCATTTTCCTCCATATTCTTATAAATATTTTATTATGAAATGCAATTTTTTCCACATTTAATACATTGTTACTAATAAGTAATATATACGGAAATATATTCTATATAAGTAAATAATGTATGAAAAATGATGAAGAAGAAGAAAAACATGAATTACTTTTACTTACTTCCTTTTCAAAAAAGAAAAAATAAATCAAACATCCATAATCTTGCTGATGAGTTGCGAATTGTTGATATAATAAAATATGTAAAACAATATCTGTCGTGTTCTGTTGATTATGAAACACCGCCGACTATGTCTTGCCTTGACATTGGCTCTTTTTACTTCCAGCCTTTTATGTAAAGCGATGCTGTGTCACAGGAAACCCCCACCCCCATTCGCCAAATAACCAGTGTGGTCAGAGTGGGGGTTGACTGGATCACGCATGACTCTGAATACACAATCACACTTTTCGTAGGCCCAAAAGCTGTGTAACCGCTCCAAAATATTAGCCAACATGGACTTGAATGTTTTTTTGTTTGTTTTTTTTTAACTGGGAGTTAACAAGCAGTAAATCATCCAGGTAAGATTGAACGAGTGGGCTAGGATTTACTCGGTCTATCAACCTCGAAACTAGTCGGGGCGACAGTTAATCCAAACGGGAGAGAGAGGAACTCAAAGTGCCCTCTATCCCCGGCTCACTCAGCGCAGTAACTGGCATGCTATCGTTGCTCAGAGGATCCTACAGTGGAAGGGAGGTAGAGGCGTAGGGTGTGCTATAATGGATAAAAACGCTAATTCGCGGTTAAAATTGAGAAAACACCAATTCGCGGCTTCTAAAGGCTAGGAAAAGCGCTAATTCACGGCACGAATTGAAGAAAAAAACAACAAACAAACAAAAATGTAATTCTCAGGTAAAATTGAGATAAATCCCTAATTATCAGCTAAAAATGTGAAAAAAATAAACTCGACGCAAAAATTGAGAGAAAGTGCTAATTTGGCGGGTAAAACAAAAAAAAACGTTAATTCATAGCATAATCGAGAAAAATTACTAATTAGCAGATACATTAAGAAAGAGCGCCTAAATGTGGATAAAGTGTAGCAAAACGTGAATAAAGAATAAAGTTGAAAAAATCACAAATTTACGACTAATATTGAGGAGAAGCGCTATTTCATACACAAATTGGAAAAAATTGATAATTCACGAGTAAAAATCGAGACAAATCGTCAATTCACGACTAAAATTAAGGGAAAATGCTAATCGGAGGCCAAAACAGAGTCACGCTTATTCTTAGCATCTTAGCATACAACTCAGAAAAATCGCTAATGCGTGGATAGAGTGAGAAAAATGCTAAAAAAAAAAAAAAAAAAAAAAAAAAAAAAAAAAAAAAAAAAAAAAAAAAAAAAAAAAAAAAAAAATAGAATTGAAGGGCTAGAATAATTGAGAAAAACGTAAACTTAATTACAGGTAAAATTGAGAAAAGTGCTAATCGACCGCTAAAACAGAGAAAAATGCTAATTCACGGCTAAAATTGAGAAAAATCGCTGTTTCGCGGCTATAAAATTGGGAAAAATCAGCGACATCTTATGATAATTCATGGATACATTTGAGAAAAGCCGGCAACCCACGGTTAAAGTAGAAAAATGGCGTAAATTCGCGGCTAAGGTTGACAAAAATCACTCATTCGTGGCTAAAATGAAGAAAAAACAATTTACGGATAAATATGAGAAAACTTGCTGCTGATTCCCTGGGGTGAAAATTTAGTAAAAGATGCGCGACTGATATTAGGAAATAATTCGCGATTAATTAAAGGATCTTTTTTATGGAAAACCTGCTGACATACGTGACTGAAACTGAGAAAAACCGCTAATGCCCGGCTAAAATCAAGCAAGATTAAGCGCCCACTCCCAGCAACGCTAATTCGTGGATCAAGTAGACAGTTCTTAATTTGTATTTATTAATTTATTTGTTTTTTAATTTTTAAAAAACACAAAACAGCGTCTGTAAGTCCAACTGAAACTTCAGCTGGACTTACAGACGCGAGATTGTAATTACAGACGTGAAGATGGCGAGCAGCCGAAACCGGTTCGTTTCTAACGCACCTCAACGAGGGAAGACAGACTGCGTAGGCTCCTACGGCTACAGTTTCTTGCATGCATTACCTTAATAAATTTTATGTTTTTTGTTGTTTCTGATTTTTTTGTTGATGGTGTGGGAGTGAGAGGGGGGGGGGTTGCTAGGGGCCCGCCCAAGAATTTTACCCGGGGCCCGTGAATGCTGACTACGGCCCTGCTTATTGAAATAGCCGTGAACCTGGCACAACACATAATACTGCTAAATTCAACGAAAACGGTCCCATTCGTTTGTTTTACCAACATTTCGTTTGTTGAACTTTTTAAATACGATATTTTTAAACAATAAATGAGCGCGGCCACCATCATTCACCAACCTCTAAAGCCGCCTTCACATGCAAGCTTTAAAAAGCTGAGCTGTGGGCTTCAACCAATCAGAGCGCTCCGAGTCCGAGTCAGCGCGGAACGCACTGATTGGTTGAAGCCCACAGCTCAGCTTTCCGTTCACAAGCTCCATGTTCTGTGGAGCCTATGCAACCTATCAAAATGCTTCTTTTTTCGAGGGAATAAATTTGTTTGGTTGCATACGCTCCACAGACGCATAACATGTGAACGGGGTCTTAAAGCTTGCATGTGAAGACGGCTTAACACATGAGTGAAATAGTTTGTTTAGCGGCAAATTCCGTCGGAACGTCCTTTGTTTACGTACTTATGTATAGCCAAAACGTTCGTTTGTTTCGCCTCTCAAATCACTTAATATGCCGCGAACAAAGTATGTGCGCGCGCGACTCGCTCACGCAACCCTACACATGAGCGAAATCGTTTTTTTTAATCGAGCAGAATATCGTTTATTTACGTTTGTTTAGCCTCTCGATTTTTGTTCGCCACAAAAAAAATGCGTGTGCGCGCCAAAATTCATAAGGATAGTACAACCCATGAGTAAAATGTTTTATTATTATTATTATTATTATTATTACATATTTTATTTTATTTTCATTTTCATTTTCATTTTAAATAGCGGGGTATACTCTTTTGGACCTTCATTTGTTTACGTTTGTTTGGCCAAAGCTTCCGTTTTATTCCCGCATCTTGAATTTTGGTGTACACATGCACAATTGCTCGTGGTATCGTGGAGAACAAAATTAGTTGGGGCCCGGTTGGGGCTAAACAAAGAATTGTTTGGCTACAAAAATGAAAACAACAACACATGATATTAATGCGAGAAAAGGCTCAATCACGATGGAAAATTTTACTCATACGCTGAATTCAGGAACTCTCGCCCTTTCATACCCCAATTTCGTGGATTTTCATGCTTTTAGAAACTGAATTTAGTGGTGAATGAAAAATATTGTCTCTCCACTTTCTTTTTTATTTTTCTCGCAGAGAGCGCTTTCATGAATATTTCATCAAGCTCGGTTGCCTATTCTAGGAGATAATGAGCGTTGGTCAGAAGTGTACATTACCCCCCTGGAGCCCCTCCTATTGGAACGATTTAACGCAAATTGAAATGGGACCATCTGTAGCCTAACCAAAGTCATATAGAAAACCAAGTTATTCAGCTCGATATAAAAAGTGATTACCAAACGTGGGTTTGAAATTCCCATTAGATCTCACTACCATCGCATTGAGAATTTGAGACATATGGGATCGAAAAAGATTTCGAAGAGAAAATAAATTGATCCTTTTTAAATTAAAAGTGGCCATTTGTGCCGAAAATCGCGAAATAAACGATCTTGAGTAATTTTGAAAGGGACACATCGAAGACATTTTTCCTGCCCTTGAGAAGTCAAAATACGCTCAGATTCGGTGTAAATAAATGGTGGAGGATTTTTTTTTACAAATCAAAAATCCCCGTTTCCCACAACTTGGAGAAGCTGTCGGGACCACGGGAGATCAGAAAAGTGATGTGAGCCTGATATCTCGAAGAGCTTTGATTTTCGGACCATGGTGCGTAGGGTATTTTCAATCGCAAACGATAATTAAAAAAACAAAACAGCATTTCTAAGGCAAGGCCCTCCGCACACGAGTCGTCGGCAATGCGATGGTAGTGCGATCTAGCGGGAGCAAAATTTCAAACCTAAGAATGGTCTCGTGAGCTCTTCTAGTAAGCTGGATAACTTGATTTCTATATGACTTTGATCCTAAGCTACGTGTATCACGAAAATTTCATCAATAAAATCGGTTGGCTACTTTAGGAGATATGCGCGTTGGTATAAAGTGTACAGACACACAGACAGAAAAACAGACACGGAACCAAAGTTGTTCAGAAAGCTCTGAAACGCAACAGGCAAGTGGAATATTTGAAATCGGAGACCAAACATATTTTCACCCCTAGAAACGATCACATAGCTTCCCATACCTGCTCATATAGCAGTGACGGAAAACAGTGGCGTGCCCAGGAATTTTTCTTGGGGGGGGTTTTCAAATTACATAAAGGGCACGGTCCTTTATAGTCAACTCTGCGCCAATAGTCAATTCATCTTTTAAGGGCGCGAATAGCCAGTTTGGCAATTTTTTCGGTGCAGCATGGCACAAATCGTCATTTAAGCCATCTATACAAGGCGCGAATGATCGGTTCCGGTATTTCTAAGGCACGAATTGTCCGCAGTTTCACCGTTTTCAAGCCGCGGAAGATCAGTTTTTTTTGCTGGTGCCGATAGCCACTTTGAAGACGCGCAGTAGCCTCTGTAGGGCGCGAAAGATCTGATTAGCTAATCTTTGGACCGTGAATTTCTGGTACGAGTATGCCATTTTTAAGACTTAAATAGTCAGTTTTGCTATTTTTAGGGAACGAATCGTCAGTTTAGACATTTTCAGGGCATGAGGTTCAGTTTGGCCATTTTTTATGCTGGATAATGGTCGATTTTGCATTTTCAGGACATGAATCATCCGTTTCGGACCTTTCAAAGCACGAATCTCGCGGGCCGCTATATGTAGAGTTGGTATTACTAATTTTAGGACGTGAATAGCCAGTTTGGCCATTTTTACGGCGCAAAATGTCAGAATGGTCATTTCTAAGGCATGAAGAGTCAGTGCGATATTTTAAGTGCTCGAATCATCAGTTTTACTAGTCGAAATGGTCAGTTTTGCTGTTTTTAGAGCGAGAAATTTCTATTTTTCAAAGCGCTAATGGTCAGTTTGGCCAATTTAAGGACAGGAATCGTCTGGGTTTAGGCATTTTCAAGGCGCGAATCGTCAGTTAAGCTATTTTTAGGGCGCATAGAGTCAGTTTTGCCGATTTCATGGCTTGCATAGTCAGTTTGGCCAATTTTAGGGCGTGTAGTCTTGAAGCATGACATTTATATAGGGCGTCAAACCAAGGCGATAATGGTCAGTTAGGGCATTTTTGGCGTGCGACTGGTTGATTTTGCCATTTTCAGGGCGCGAATCGTCAGTTATACTTTGCCCAAACATAACAGCATATAGGCGGGTTCAATTAGTCACTTCTAGCCAATTACGCACGAATCGTTATTTTGACCATTCTTGGCGCGCTAATGGTCTATTTTGCAGCTTTCAGGACAGGAATATAATCTGTTAAGGCATTTCCAGGCCGCCTAGAGTCATATTGACCATTTTAGAGCGAGAATCGCCAATTTGGCTATTTTTGGGGCGTGTGAAGTCATTTTGGCGGTTTTATAGAGTGGTAAATGCCAATTTTTAGGGCGCAAATATACATTTTAAATGCAAGAATCGTCAGTTTTGCCATTTGCAGGCGCGATTATAGTCAGTTTAGCAGTTGTTAGGTAGTGAATTACTGCCCTGTCAAGCCATTTTTAGTCAGTCTAGCGAAGCACACAATCTCCCAAGCCCAAGCCCCTCGCTTGAGCAAATCCTAGATCCGTATCTGAGTACGAGTATGCCATTTTTAGGGAGTGAATAGCCAGTTTTATTTTTTTTATTATTATTTTTTTTTTAGGGCACGAATGTTAAATTTAGACATTGTGAAGGCTCAGTTTGGCTATTTTTGACGCGGGAATTGTCGTTTTTGCCATTCTCAGGTCAGGAATAATCTGTTTAGGCCTTTTAAAGGCGCGAATCGTCAGTTTATTGTTAAACTGACTCTATGTGCCCTTGTCTGGGGCACATGGAATGGTGTTGCCGATTTTGTGGCTTGATTGCCCAGTCTGGCCATTTTTAGGGCGCGTAGAGTCAGTTTGGCCATTTATATAGGGCGTGAATAGTACGTCAAGTCAAGGCGCGAAAACCGTCAGTTTGGCCAATTTTGGCGCGCGGGTGGTTGTTTAGCCATTTTTAGAGCAGGAATCATCTGTTCAGGCATTATCAGTGCACAAATTGCCAGTTGATCCAGTTTTATGACTCTTAAAAAAAGTCAGCTTGGACAATTTTAGAGCGGGAATCACCAGCTTGGATATTTTTAGCGCACTTATGTATAATCAGTTTAGCTTTTTTCAAGGCGGAATCAGTTTTAGCTATTTTCAGGGCGCGTGAAGTCAGTTTGGCTATTTTTATGGCTCAAATACTTAGTTTTGCCATTTTGGGGCGCGAGTATAGTCAGTCTAGGATTCTGTATGGTGGGAATAGCTAATTTAGCTAATTTTAGGCAGCAAATGGCTGCCAAGTCATCTTTAGTAGAATTTCTCAAGCCCCTCTCTCTTGAACAAATCCTGAATCCACGCCAAGACAGTGGAATAAATACCATATTATGCCGTGGATAGTTACTTAGGGTACTAAATTGCTAAAAAAAGAACTTTTAGGGTCATACAAATCACGTTTTTGTTGTTTCTTTTGTTTGTTTGTTTTTTTACTTTTTTACTTATTCATTTCATTTTATTTATTTATTTTGTATTTCTATTTCTTTTTTATTTCTATTTATTTTGGTGGGCTGAAGTACTCTGGGGGGGGGGGGTTCTGACCCCCAAAACCCCCCCCCATGGGCACGCCACTGACGGAAATGTACTGTCGTTCACTCTGTGACGTAAAGTTGGGCAAGACCACGCTATAAGATCGTTAAGAGATTGCCGATGTGAAAATAACCACTTTCGTCCAAAGTCAAGTGAGCAGTACTAATTCGCACCTAAAATAGAGAAAATACGCTGATCCCCAGTTTTTGGATATACTTATAGGCGAATATAAAATTGAGAAGGCGCACTAATGTGTTCTGCTCTTAGGGAAATTTAACCGGCTAAAAGTTGGGAAAGTGCTAATATTCGTGACCAAAATTGGGGAAAACCTCTAATTCGAAGTGTATCGATGCAACATCAGGCCAAAATTGAGATACGCTATTTTGGGGGTGAAATTGAGATAAATAGCTAATTCACGGTCTAAGGTGAGAAAAATCTCTGATTCACGGACAGAAGGGAGAAAAATCACTAAATCATAGCCAAAATGCGTAGGTAAAACATTACTTCGCAGCTAAAATTGAGAAAAGGCACTAAAATCGCGAATCAAGTGTAGAAAAAGCAGTTAATTCGCGGCTATTAAAATTACGAAAACGGCACTCTGCCCCCCTATTCTGTAACTCGTAACGCGTGCGTTAGCAAAATTTCTCAGCTGATTATTTTCAATTATTCACTTGTTTATTTTGCTAACGCACGCGTTAAGAGTTACAGAATAGGGGGGCTGGGCTCCTGAAGGTTTATGGCTCAAACTGAGAAAAAGCACTACCATAATTCATGGCTAAAAGTATAAAAGTGCTAATTCGCGGTTAAAATGCGGGAAAATCGCTTATATTTGCGGATAAAATCCGGAAAAACGCGAATTCACGGCAAAATTTTAGAAAAATCGCTAATTTGCATGTGAAGTGGAGGAAAATCACAAATTCACGGCTCAAAAGTGGACTCACGAGACAATCGCTAATTCGTGGTTAAAATGGAGAAAACGCCTTTTCGCTGTTTCTGAAGGTATAACCTCGTGACTGAAAGTGAACAAAATCACTTATCCGCGGCTAAATTACGAAAAACCGCTAATTCACAAGGAAACCCGTTAATTCACGGCGAAAATTGGTGAAACTCTCATTCACGACTCAAATGTAGCAATAAATGTCTAATTAGCGTCTAAAATGAGGTAAACTGCTAATTTGCGGCTAAGAATTGCCAGTTAGGGCAGCGGCGGTTTTAGGCCTCCGTGCATGGGGGTGGCGGTAAAATGTTTTCTCACCCTGCGCTCCCCCCCTGCACTCATCCTGTTCGTCCAATTTCTTATTGTAATTTGTATTGAAGTGTCTGATATCTGCTCAAGAATCTGGGTGAATTCGATCTTAGCGATTTGATTAAAACAAGAACTTTGGGAATACGGCCCAAGAATCCAGAATATTCTACCAAAAACCAGGCATTTTAGCTCAATATCTGATTACCTTGACCTTGATCCAAAACTAATCCTGCGCGTTTGGATCTTTTACTAAAATTAGTTATTTAATTATTTTCCAACTTCCTAGTTTTAAGATCTAGATATCTGATTTCTTTTCTGCGATCACCCCTACCACCAGCCACATAAAACCGCCCCTGAGTTAGGGGTAAAATTGAGAACATTTGCTAATTCACAGAAAATGGCAAAGTCGCCAGTTTCCGGAGGCAACTTTGTGGACATTTTGACGACGACTGGCGTTATATCAAATAAAACAGCGCCTTTTCGGTGACGCCAGGAAAATTAGCCTAGAAACAAGGGAAGTTTATGACGACACTGTAAATTTTAGTGAAGAATTTGCCTTTTTGGGACAGCAAAAAATTGTAATTTTTTTGGTGAACATATAATTTAGGTAGACATAATTTATTCGAAACACATTGAGTGGTTGAAAGACGGGGGTGGGGGGTTAAAGTATGAACTGCTCAGATTTTTGCTCCCCCAATGTCGTCTGACTTCCGCCACCACTGAATGTACAGCAAAAATGAAGAAAACCGGTTAATCGCGGCTAAAATTGAGAACAACGGGCCAATTTGCGGTTAATATTATTTTAAAAACGCTAATTAGCGGATAAAATTAAGACAAAGAGCTAATTCTTCTTAGCGTCTAAAACGCTACGTAATATCTACATGCTTCTCTCCCAATTATTCGCCATCTGCCATTCTTAGTTTTTTGTGTGAGGGAGGGGGGATTGAACCGGGCGTGAAAATTTAAGTTTTTCAATTAAAAGTGAGTTTATTTAAAGCAACAAAAATAGCAAATGAAGGGTCCTGGGGAAGAACGACTTTAGTCCACTTAAACTAAACTTATAGAAAATCGAATTACAAATTTTTCAACTCGTAAGGTTTTTTTTTTACTCGAGGAAGCAAATAGGCAAAAATTATAATTTGATCATAAATTCGTACATTAACAGTGTAGGCAACCATCAGCTGCTTGGTTGGGCTGGACTAAAGCCCTTCTTCCCTCAGGCACGCGTTTTTCCCTGTTACGGTATATTTTTTACCGTGTTTCTGAAGGACTCAAGACACTTAACCCTTCTATCGAATCAAATAAATTGTAGTGCACAGAACGAGCTGCTAAATGGCCTCACAAGATACATTCGTAGCAAAAGAGGACTGAGGACGTTTTTCCCTGGAGCCCTTCAAATTGTAAGTCCATCATTACAAATAAAAATTAAAACAGTTCGCACAATCTCTACAAAACTACAAGTACAATCACAGCCTTTTAAATAAAGTACACTTCACATTTTTCTTAAGTTTCAACTCGGCAGCCTGGTGTACTGGATCCTGTGAGGAAAGGGAGGTTCGTAAAAAAAATCGTACTTCGGCGTACAAATTTTAAAATCATACCTTTGGTAATTACAGATTTTTCGGTAGAAAACGAAAAAAATCTTTATGGCAAAATAGACACACGTGACAGCAATAACTGAGCAGTAAATAACGAGCGACAAAAGTCTAGGGGGAAGCCACAGTACATTGTAGCAAATAATCCTCTCCCGGGTATCTAAATAATAAGGGAAAGAGCCAGACAAAAATAAATAAAGTAAATAATTGAGATCGAGGCCATGTAACAAAATAAATAAGATATTTTACCAATAATCAAAGCGCCGTAGCCGGAATCAAGGACACCCATACGATACGAACAAGTCGGCACTATGACTTCGTTCGTGTATCGGGTGCTAGTCGTCTGAAAACGCCATTTAGCGACGCTACCACCGTCGACGTTTTTCGTGAACGCTTCAATGTGCACGCGTTGTTTCTGGTCGAGATCACCGACAAAGTGAATGGACTTGTGCTCGTGGGCCGAGACGATGAAATGTGGCTTCAGTCGTTGTAAAACCTTTACGGGTGTTTTTATTCGTACAACGAAAAATTTCTTTTTTTTTTTTTTTAATTTAAATAAATAGGACCTCCTGAGAATGAAATCCGATGGCTCCGAGAATAGGAATATGAGTAACGACGATCCGGATATTGCCCTTTAATGATTCAGGTTCGATGTTAGGAAACGTATTAAGAATATAATTGGCCTGAAAAAAAGCTTATACCAGTCTACGAAGAATTTCGACAATAATTTAAATTTTAAA
The DNA here is from genome assembly GCA_038030265.1 of Corythucha ciliata. Classification (NCBI taxonomy): domain Eukaryota; kingdom Metazoa; phylum Arthropoda; class Insecta; order Hemiptera; family Tingidae; genus Corythucha; species Corythucha ciliata. Next base: position 40,943,694 of record CM075943.1, on the reverse strand, counting down.
ACCTTTAACAGAGTGATATTATTGAACGATATGACGTCGGGGCTTAAATGAAAATGTTTATCAAAACGATTCACTTTTAAAGAAGTGACTTCCTCGTTCTCACCCCCAATGTCATTGTCTCCAGGTAAGAAGATTGTCTAAAAAAATAGGTTTATAGACATGATTTTGTTTGGTCAATCGAAATTTCAATATACCTTGTCCACCGCAATAGTTCCTAATTTAAAAATACGTCGAAACCTCTCTAAATATCTTTGATATTGATCTTCTGTTGCTATCGAGCCTTCATCCATAAGATCCCCCAAGAATATCACAATATCGGGGTCAACGTGATAAAGCGCCAAGCTGAATGTTTTCTTAAGGTACCTTATGATAAACCCATAAAAGTGTTTGATATAGTTTCAAAAATGTATTTTATTAATGAACGGATGCGTCGAGCGGGAGAATCATCTTTACATGTCGGCGTCCCATCGGGCAATCCATGGCTCGCTGTTCTCCCCTTGGATTTGCGGGTCGGCGACGAGGAGAACGCGAAAATAGTTTGAGCTAGTCGCATTGCCGCAGTCACTGCTTGGCCACGAGTGGCGGTAAACGTAGTAGGCGAGAAATTCGTTGAAGAGCACAATAAAGAAGACGGATAGCGACAGTAAAGTTTTGATTGTCGGCGATCTGTGAAAACACAATCGAATTTATTTAATGAGAAAAAATAATATTAAGGGTGAAATAAGAACGGTGGCAGCGGCAGCGCTCCTCCTATTTTTTTTAAATTTCGTAGTACAGTAAAAATCCCCCCTCCTCCTCCTCAAAGTTGCCTCTGGCGCCAAAATTGAGGTCCACGATTGAATAGTAACCATATAAATAAATTAAATTAAATTAAATTGATATCTCCGGACGACGATGGAAGGGCTCAGCCCTTGGGGCCATTGTTTCCTGGGTGGGGTTCGGCTTAGCTGCGATCCCTCGCAGTACGACTGCCGAAGAGATCACCGTGGCTCAAATGGCAGCGTGCTGGACTCGTAATACCGCCGGGGGCCCATTTTTTCTCGAAGTTTGAATCGATTTGGGCTGTGCCCTTCCATCGTCGTCCGGAAAGATACCAATTTAATTTCATTTAATTAATTAAATACCGGCGACAACATCTATCGAATAACCAGTGCGGAGTTTCTCCTGGTCCATTTGAACGTTTCATCTTCAGTGGTGTGAATTTGAGTCTCTATTTGTTGACATCATCGATTGTAGGCTCTTGATATGTTAGTGCCCCAGATCCCCCTCACTTAGGGTGACCAGACATCCTACTTTCCCCGAATATGCCCTTCTTTTTTAAGCGCCCGGGGATGTCCGGGCTCATTTTTCAGGTGTCCGGGGAGAGGTCAAAATTGTCCTCTTTTTTGCCCTACTTTTCCGGCCTCTACTTTGATGTAACGTTAGGTATTTCCAACTCACAACATCTTTCAAGTTCATCTTCTCAAAAAGTTGCGGCGCTTAGCCGCCACGTCCCCAGTCCCCGTTCTGACCTCGCGGCCCTGGCAGATGGACCAGGACTGGCTCACAGTCCTGGCGAGATGGATCTCCTCCCTAACTCGATTTTACCAGGACAGATCAAACGCCAGGGGCGGAGATCGTAGCGCAAAGTCCACTCAGAGAACCTCTCCCATACAACAGCATGCCTCCATTTCTCTCAAAACTCTGAAATTCACCCCACAACCCAAGAGAATACTGGACCGACGAACCGGAAAATTATACTCACAGTCATGATCGTTTGGCACTTTTAAAAACAAAATTTCGTCATTTTGAAACTTCCAAACGTCAATTTCGCGGATTTACGCTCATTAAAAACTAAATTTGGTGGCTTCGTCTCATTCAAATCCCAATTTCGGCCTTTTTATCATTCAAAAACCAAGTTTCGCGGGTTTTACTCTTTCAAAAACCAATTTTAAGGACTTTCACTCTTTCAGAACCCAATTTAGTGGACTTCGCGCCTTTAAAACTCAACTTCATGGATTTTCGCCAATTCAAAAACCAAATTTCTAGGCTTTTGCTCCATATTGTATAATCTGTTTCGCAGGTTGGTTAATTAAAAAACGAATTTTGCGAAAAAACGGACAAAAATACAATTTTTTAGTTTTGGTTTTGTAACATTGCAGTTTTGCTGGGAGATTTTTACTCTTACACAAAAAAACGTTTCAAATTTGGCGCATTAGGAAAAAAAATTCCACTGATTTTTAGATATTTCGTACACTAATTTTGCTGATTTTCTCGCTTTAAACTACAAAATTACGTGGGATTTGCTCTTTAAACAACCAATTTTACGAATTTTCGCTGTTTAAGAGCCCAATTTTGTGGATTTCGCTCCTTTAAACCCCGATTTGGTGGAATATCGCGAGATGAAAAACCAAATTTCGTGCTTTACGTCTTTGTGAAATATATTTCGCGGGTTCGGTTAATTCAACGACCAAAATTGGTTAAAAACTAAATTCGTGATTTTGGCTTTTTCAATCCACAATTTCACTGTCGATTTTTCACAGCCAAATGTTTCTACATTCAATGTTTCAAAATTTGGCACCTTCAAACAAAATTTCACGAATTTTTGTTACTTGGAACCCCGATTTCGCTGATTTTCACTCTTTTAAAACCAAAACTTCGTGGTTTTAAATCTTACTGGAAATCATTTTTGCGGGTTTGGCCAATTCAGAAAAAGGAATTTGGCTCTTTAAAAATCTAAATCCCCGAATTTGGCTCATTTCAAACCTTTGACAATTTGGGTCTTATAGATCCCAAAATTTGCTGATTTATTTTCCTTCGAAACCTAATTTCGTGAATTTGGCTCATTTCAACCACAATTTTCACAGATGTTGGTTATTTCACTAGCCAAATTTCGTGGGTTTTGCTCTTTCTGGAGTCAGCAGTCGTACGGCTTTGACCAATTCGAAAGGCTAACATAAAAAAACCAAATTTCGGGATTTTGGCAGCTTGAACCCAAATTTTTCGGAGGATTTTTGCTCTCTCATATAACCAATATCGCCGATTTTGCTTCTTCATAACCCAATTTCACGACAATAGTTCCTAATTTAAAAATACGTCGAAACCTCTCTAAATATCTTTGATATTGATCTTCTGTTGCTATCGAGCCTTCATCCATAAGATCCCCCAAGAATATCACAATATCGGGGTCAACGTGATAAAGCGCCAAGCTGAATGTTTTCTTAAGGTACCTTATGATAAACCCATAAAAGTGTTTGATATAGTTTCAAAAATGTATTTTATTAATGAACGGATGCGTCGAGCGGGAGAATCATCTTTACATGTCGGCGTCCCATCGGGCAATCCATGGCTCGCTGTTCTCCCCTTGGATTTGCGGGTCGGCGACGAGGAGAACGCGAAAATAGTTTGAGCTAGTCGCATTGCCGCAGTCACTGCTTGGCCACGAGTGGCGGTAAACGTAGTAGGCGAGAAATTCGTTGAAGAGCACAATAAAGAAGACGGATAGCGACAGTAAAGTTTTGATTGTCGGCGATCTGTGAAAACACAATCGAATTTATTTTATGAGAAAAAATAATATTAAGGGTGAAATAAGAACGGTGGCAGCGGCAGCGCTCCTCCTATTTTTTTTAAATTTCGTAGTACAGTAAAAATCCCCCCTCCTCCTCCTCAAAGTTGCCTCTGGCGCCAAAATTGAGGTCCACGATTGAATAGTAACCATATAAATAAATTAAATTAAATTAAATTGATATCTCCGGACGACGATGGAAGGGCACAGCCCTTGGGGCCATTGTTTCCTGGGTGGGGTTCGGCTTAGCTGCGATCCCTCGCAGTACGACTGCCGAAGAGATCACCGTGGCTCAAATGGCAGCGTGCTGGACTCGTAATACCGCCGGGGCCCATTTTTTCTCGAAGTTTGAATCGATTTGGGCTGTGCCCTTCCATCGTCGTCCGGAAAGATACCAATTTAATTTCATTTAATTAATTAAATGCCGGCGACAACACCTATCGAATAACCAGTGCGGAGTTTCTCCTGGTCCATTTGAACGTTTCATCTTCAGTGGTGTGAATTTGAGTCTCTATTTGTTGACATCATCGATTGTAGGCTCTTGATATGTTAGTGCCCCAGATCCCCCTCACTTAGGGTGACCAGACATCCTACTTTCCCCGAATATGCCCTTCTTTTTTAAGCGCCGGGGATGTCCGGGCTCATTTTTCAGGTGTCCGGGGAGAGGTCAAAATTGTCCTCTTTTTTGCCCTACTTTTCCGGCCTCTACTTTGATGTAACGTTAGGTATTTCCAACTCACAACATCTTTCAAGTTCATCTTCTCAAAAAGTTGCGGCGCTTAGCCGCCACGTCCCCAGTCCCCGTTCTGACCTCGCGGCCCTGGCAGATGGACCAGGACTGGCTCACAGTCCTGGCGAGATGGATCTCCTCCCTAACTCGATTTTACCAGGACAGATCAAACGCCAGGGGCGGAGATCGTAGCGCAAAGTCCACTCAGAGAACCTCTCCCATACAACAGCATGCCTCCATTTCTCTCAAAACTCTGAAATTCACCCCACAACCCAAGCTATTTCAAACCTTAGGTTCACGAATTTTGGCTATTTCAAACCCTAATTTTGCGTATTTTCATTTTTTAAGAACAAAATTTCATAATAATTGTTCTTAGATAATTGTACTTGTACTATTAAGTTCCTCTCGTCAACTATGAGTTTCCTTTTTTCCCGCCACATGACCTAAGGCGAATGATAAGTCAGTTTTGGGGCTAAATGTTTGAGATCCAACCACAGCAATGGTTCAACCACAGAAATGGTTCAACCACAGAAATGGTTCAACCACAGAAATGGTTCAACCACAGCAATGGTTCAACCACAGCAATGGTCCAACCAAGCAATGGTCCAACCACCACAATGGTCCAACCGCAAAGATGGCCCAAATACATTAGACGCTGTTCAAACGAGGCGGTTTCGCCGCGCGATTGGGCGGCGACGGTAAAAAACCGCCGCTGCCTTTCTGTTCACACGCTGCGATTTGGGCTGTTCAAACAAGGCGGTTCTACCGCGTGGTACGACGGCAGCGTTTTTTTTGCCGTCGCCACCGCGAGCGAAATGAGTGGATAGCGATGTGTATCGTGTATCCCTACGCTTCTCATCTTTCCTACGGCTCTTTCACAATTTCTTTCTCGATTATTAGTACAATGTCGCGACAAAAGGAGGAAAACATTTTTGCGCCGTAGCTGTAAGTTGTGGATTCCCTGCAGGAGAGTGGATATACCCTGCAGAAGAGTGTGGGTTCATCAGTAAAACGAGGCCAGAGATAAAAAGAGGCAGTTTGACAAATTTTTTCGGCGCATTCCTCCTCCGTACACAACTTGTCCATAGCGTAGCCAGTGCCAACAAAACAATTGCAGAAAATACAGATCTGAATCCTCCGTGGCACCCGTCCCCCCTTGTGCACAACCATGCACACGAGACCATGCAGGCGAGGTGTTCAAGGCTGCAGGGAGAACATGCAGGCAATGTTCTCCTTTGAAGCGGTGCCGCTGCCGCGCCGCTCCGTTTGAACACTCATGTACATATAGTTCTATGTGTTTTCCTTCAAAGCGGCGCCGCTGCCGCTTTTTAAAGCCGCCTCATTCACTCTTGTGCGTTCTTTCTCCCCTCGCTGTAATCTTTAGCGGTCTGCCGCGCGGCAAACCGCCTCGTTTGAACAGCGCCTTAAAGGCCCAAACACAGAAAAGGTCCACCCATAGCAAAGATCCAACCACCACAAGTGTCAAACCACACAAAATGTTGAACCACAGCAAAGGTCCAACCACCGCAAAGGTCCAACCACAGCATAGGTCCAACCACCGCAAATGCCAAACCACAGAAAATGTCGAACCACAGAAAATGTTGAGCCATAGCCAAGCTCCAGCCGCAGAAAACGTACAACTACAGTAAAACCCACCAGCTCCAAACACGGAAGAGCTTTAACCTCAGTTAAGCATTCCCGTTTTTCAATTTTCTTCCTTTCCTTGATTCCTGAAATCCGGACCCCAAAGAAGGCCGGGCCCGGGAATAACGGACCCAGTGCCCCCCCCCCTCTCACTCACGACAGGCTGAGGTCAGGTACTTAGTTCCTTGGCTTAATTTTGTCTAAATAATATTTTTGGAGTTTTTGGACCTCAAAAAATCGACATTTGTCCATCTCGGGACTGAATTCGTCCCAGTGAATAGTTAGTTTATACAGAAAAATTAGATCGTAGATTAGGCCTCGTAGATTTTAGGCCAAATTAGGATAAAATTCACGGACCAATCCGAGAATTAAACCCGCTAATGCTGATATGCGGCTAAAACTAAGAAAAACCGCTAATTCCAGGCAAAAATTCAGATGTAGCGATCATTCGCAGATTAAGTGAAGAAAAAGTGCTAATTTGCAGCTAAAATTGAATTTGAGAAAATCCGCTAATTCACGGCCAAAATTGAAAGTAAGCGATAAATATTATGCTAAAATTGATTATAAAAGTGTGACGTCGCAGTGGGCAGTTTCCAAACAGAACAAACAATTTTCTTCAAGTGATTACCACAGAGTTTAATAATGACGAACTGCGGTTTGTTTATAGCGTTTTCCATTTGCATAAAATTCAGCTCTGGAGTCAAATAATTCCACTCGTCTTCTCTGAATTAAATCATACGGTAACGGAGAAGACGGGGGAAATGCTCGCCTCCAGAGCTGAATTTTATGTAAATGGAACGTGACGTCATCACTTTTTTAGACAATGAGGAAGTAACACATTTTCCAAAACCATGCCGTCGTGATAGCTTGGTTATCAAAACTCATGAAAACACGATCCGTTCACATAAAATCAGGTCCTATATTTTTTTATTAATTTTTAAAACTATTGGGTCGCGGGACCCATTTGAAATAGGCTAGATAGACTAATGACGCAATAACAGCCTTCGCATAACCTTCACAATGGCTTCCCACAAATCAAACAATAGGACTTTAGAGAAAGGGGACGGTCAAGAAGGGGCAACACATGATAACAGCCATGATGCGGAGGGTTGGGAGGGGTCACGACCCCTTAGTTACGTCACGAGTCACAGACCGGCCGTTTAAGGTAACAAAAAAAATTGGCAAGTTTTATTATTTCGCTATAAATCGATATCAATCATTTACGCACTAATATTCAATTCCTGGTCATATTTAGTCATTTTCTTTAGAAAAAAAATGTCTCCAGCGATTTTTATTTTTTATGTTACTTCCTCATTGAGAAATGGTTCGTGGCTAAACTGGGGGGTGATTCTGTAACTTGCAAAATTTACGTGTCGTAAAAAGGAAGAAGGGCGAGGGGAGGTACCTCGTTGCCATGGTTTTTACGATACCTAGTGAATTAAACTGTGGAATTTTCACGCTAGAATGTGTGGTCTCGAAGAAAAAATAATAAATTCTTGACAAATACGTGGAAAAACCAAGGCAACGGGGTACATCCTCTCCCCCTCCTTCCCAATTACGACACGTAAATTTTGCGAGTTACAGAATCACCTGTCCCCAAAATAATAATAATAATAATCCGACTAACTTTTCGGCTTTTGCGGTCTCCCAGAATTCCCTCAAAAAGTTCAACTAAGGGGAGCCTCCAGCTCTAGACCACGTGAAACATGTGATTCCTTATAAATTAGAAGTCCACCGCAAAAGAAGAAAATACTAAAAAAAAAAAAAAAAAAAACAAACATGGGCGACCCCCAAAACTTTCTCGGAAGCATTGACGTAAGAAACGACTCCGTGGGCAAAATGTCCATATCCGACTCCAGGTCACAATCAGGGCGTCTTGAACATCATTTCAGCGTGGCCACCAACGTTCCAAAAATCGAGCAAAAAATTAACGTTGAACTGCCAAACGGTGTTAAAAACGTCATTAAATTCTATCACAGAGGGGATTGGACTGTCAAGGAGCTACTAAAACACATATGTAAAAAACTCAAATTGAAACCCGAGGATCATTACTTGGTGTTCGACTATAAAGAACTCAAAGAGAGGGAGGAAGTCGTCAAATTGGGACTGAAACAAGATTCGGTAGTTAAAATTTTCTACAGGGGCAGTTCAATAATGAAACTAGGAGTGAGAGTCAGTCTGTCTGTAAACGACGTTAAAATATCATCGCTTTTTAAAGAAACAGACAATTTGTGGTACATTGCAAATGTACTCATGGCCCACGACTCGTTCGATGAAGAATTAGTGCCGTTGATGATTTATAAAAAGGAAGAACTCATCGGTGAGAAGATTATCAGGAAAGTGAGGCTTCGGGACATCGGGGTAACAAATGGGACTTGCTCACTGAAATTTTTTCAGCTTCGAAAGGAAGATCTGGACAATAGACACGGTGAAAAACTGGAAGAGAAGGTGAGTCAAGGTACTGTACTGTCGTCACTAGATGCTTTTGTGATGACAGGCATCACTGACACTGGGATGAAATTTGTACATTTCAAGGCTGATGATGAAATCACGCCTGGGGACGAATATTTAGATGAAAGAAGAGCAATAGCATTTATGACGACACAATTTTCTCTGGAAGAAACGGACGTTGAAGATTATCTTCTCCAGGAATACTTCGATTACACTCGAAATGAAATAGTGGCTTATAGAGAAGCACTAGAAATTCAATTGAAAAGCCTAGAAAAACACGAAATTTGTGCCGCTTTGAAAAATTTGCTCGATAAAGAGAGGAGTATCCGTAGACCTGACAGCACGGAGACCGCTATTCGTATCATATTCCCGGATAACGCCGCCCTCCAAGCACTGTTCAATGTAAATGAAACCGTCGACGATATAATACAATTGATAATCAAGTACACCAACTACTCGGAAAATGAATTCGACGTCAGTCTCGAACCACCCCCCCACGGTAGACGCCTAGCGCCAGGAATCAAGCTCTGGGACATAAACTGCGTACCAGCCGCCACAGTGTACTGCATGCCCCGCGATGAGTCCCTTGCCTTCTACGACACCTTCTTGCCGGAGATAATCGTTCTCGCCAATCAAACTCTCGCGAACGAGACGGCGCTTCTGCTTCGCGGCGACAGCCTTGACACATTTTTCAGTTCGTACGACACTTCCCGCCTTCGTAGCATGATCAGTAGAAAACACGGAGAGAAGAAAAGTTCTTTGAGAAACATCAACTCGATCGCTTTTAAAAACTCGAGGAACGCGTTTTCGCCGAGTAGATTCATTCGCGGCAGTAGAAGTTCGCGGGATTCCCATACCAGCAGCAACAGGCCCACATACATATCACAGTCACAGGACGTGAGCATAGGAACTGATGAGGACGACGACAGTGACACCTGTACAGTCGACTATAGAACGTCACGATTAAGGAGACAAAGAAAAAACTCGTTGTCTGTCCTGGAGAACATTGATCGAGAGCCCGGACCAAATTGTCCTATTAGGAAATCAGTTACATTAAATGACCCCCGCGTTTCCCAATAAACTTTAGAATTGTAATTACATTTTTTGAGTCCACTATTTCAGACGCTTCAAAATATCAGATCAGATGTTGGGGATAAAACATCAGTTTTTACACCGAAGCTCAGATTTTTAAGGCCTCGCCACACGGAACGCATGTCCGCGCGCACGGAAGTAACTCCACCATGGTTCACGGCTCTGTGTGGCAAAGCCTTCATCCCCGCGCGCATGTTGCGCGACGACCGGGCGACATTAACCGCACACAAGCGATAAGTATTGCTGGGATTTGGCGATACACGCCAGTTTTACGAGAAATTCCACCGTAGAAACTGGTCAGATATAAATCCAATAGCGTACCGAGTTAGGGAAGAGGGGAGCGGACCTGGGGCCTTATTCCGAACGGTCGGGATAAAATGCCGCAAGCGGGATCCAAGGAACCTCCAAGGAAGCAACCACATTTACGGCATTTCCCCCCGACCGTTCAGAATAAAGCCTCTCATTGGAATTGTTAGAAGTTGCAACCGTAACCGTTGCATCGAGCCTCTCCTCCCCCGCGAGCGCTCATTCGAAACGAAATTCAGGAATAAGGGACACCTCCTGGATCACTCCACTTCGAGCCGCCTGCCGGAACACGCTATAATTCCCCACGCACCGCCAAACGTGACGACTACCAACACCGCCAAACACCGAAATAGGCATTAAGTACATTTTTCCTTTCGGAGTTTCCTAATCGCAATTTTTCAGTCGGTTCGACCCTTGGTGAAAGTTTCCCCACCAGTCTTCCTTAAAGGGGAACTGCAGTGATGATTCCTCGACCCCCCTCCATTCACCCCTCATCTACTTCGCGGCATACATTTTCTCGCCTTATTTCAGCACCAATCCGGGTTTTTAAGGGCTTGTTTTAATCTTTAAGAAATTCCGCATAATGTGCAGTAGTTTTCCTTTTTTCAAATAAGTCGGAAAAAACCTTGAAATTACAAAGTAAAAGTTCAAGGCGAATTTAAAAGAACTTCTGGGATGAAATTGGAAAAAAGGAAAACTACTTCATATGCGGAATTTCCTAACGATTAAAACGAGTCCTTAAAAACCAGGATTGGTGCAGAAATAAGGCCAGAAAACGTATGCCGAGTAATAGACGAGGGGTGATTGGAGGGGGTCGAGGAATCATCACTGCAGTTCCCCCTTAACGTCTTAATTTTGCGAAATTCTCCCCCCCCCCCGTTATCATTCCATGTTCACCGCTTCTTCATCATCAGGAACCATGTCGATAAAGACTTTTTAAATTTAAGTACCTACCTATATTGTATCAATGGATTTAAGATACCTACTAATAGTGCGCATTAATACAGATATCTCTAACAATAACCCCCACCCCTTGTCGAATTTTAAGTGTGCTATAATAAATCCCGGAATACTAAGCTTTTGGTTCTCAAATTATTTCGTACGCCCCCCCCCCCTTGATATAAACCTGTTCGAGGAAAATCACATCTTCGGACAAAACTCAAACGTTGTCCAAACTTTTGTCAATTTGCAACAAGGGAAAGATCCCCCCCCCCAGCCATAATCCCCTTCCTTTCCCCGTTGCGAAGTATTAATTCACGGCTTTTGGCGGTCACTTCGCGGAAAAAATGAAAAAAAAAAAAAAAACGCTCACAGCACAGTTTCGCGAAAACGCGCTCATTCGACGCTGAAATCGAGAAAATAAGCTTATTCGTGGTTTATTGATACCATTCCCAGTCTAAAACTGAGAAAACATAGCCAAGTTGCTGTTTATGGTCGCTCTTGAAATGTATAGAAAAAACGCTACTGATGTGTTGTTCTTGGGGGCATATTCATGGCTAGAATTAAGATAAATCGCTAATCCATGGCTAGCATTGAGAAAATGTGGTCATTCGCGGCGAAAATTGAGAAGAGTCGTTAATTCGTGGCTTAAAAATAAAATAATCTATAATTCGCGGCTAAATTGGGATAAACGCTTACTCCCGGCATAAAATTGAGAACAAGTGCTCATTTCCAGTTAAAATTTAGAAAAAGGGCTAATTTCCAGCTAAAATTAAGAGAAAGAGATAATTCGTGGCTAAAATTGAGACAGCACCAAATGGAACCACGCAATTCAAACCGAACTTACAAAGGGGGGGGGGGAGTGACTTTAATTGAAAAAATAATTTCAGGGATTTCACGTACGCAAACTCAAATTTCACTACAAGTTTGGGCACCTTGGATAACCTTGGGTTCGACTGTCTCAAAAGCAACTTCTTGTGGGATGGATAGGTGGTCTGATTCAAGAAATAATTGTCCCTGGTTTGGCCCTGCGAAAAACTAAACAAGGGTTTGGCTCAAAATCTAACATCAAGGAGGGGAGGGGTTCTCGTTCAAAAACAAAATTTAGTTAGTCTCGAACATAAATAGACCAATTTCTTAGTGAATAAATGTTATATTTTTAGGGTTTTGGCTTTTTTCTTCTTCTACTTCTTCGTTTCCTGAGCTTTCGCCTTCTTGTGCTGAAGGCATCGTCAGAGAACTTTTTTGGTTTTTTTATTTTTAAAACATAGACATGTGACGAATGGAGGGGTGTCAATTTCTTCTTGCTGATTAGAAAATTTGTTGTTGATGGCAACTGAGAATGTCTTCTGGTCATCTTCTTTTCAAGTTTGCAATCAGTGGCCTCCAGGCATGTGGTACATGAATTCCTTCATCTCTGTTGAAGTTTTCTTTTTTCTTTATTTCGATGGCTTCTCGAATTTTTCGTTTCTTCCACGAACTTTCAATGGCCAGTATTTTGGTATCTTCAAATTTGATGACGTGTGATTGTCCGCTGTACATGTGTTCAGCTATTGCTGATTTTTCAATATTGCGGTGTTTTACGGCTGACATGTGTTCTTTCATTCTTGTTTTGACGTTTCGAAGAGTTTCACCAATGTAAGATTTGTTACAGCTGCAAGGTATTGACGATGCCTTCAGCACAAGAAGGCGAAAGCTCAGGAAACGAAGAAGTAGAAGAAGAAAAAAGCCAAAACCCTAAAAATATAACATTTATCAAGTATTATGGCTTAAAAACTGATAATATTAATTTCTTAGTGGGTGGGTGGGGGGTGTTACACAAAAAAACCTATTTCGGGCGTTTGCCTATTTCAAAAACCAATTTCCCGGGTTTGGCTTATTAAAATAAAATTAATTTCGTTGTACGACTCTACTGAAATCCAAATTCCGTGAGTTTGACACATTAAAAAAAAAAAAAAAAAAAAAACATATTTCACGGATTTAGCTGACAGAGACACACATTTTGTGGATCTAACTATCTCAAGAGACAATTTTGGTGGTCCCATATTTGGACTGGACTCACGCAAAAAACCAAAAAACACGCGGGTTTGACGCTTACATAAATTAACAGCCAACATCGGGGAAAACATTGGCCGGATTAACATAGAGGCAGATCGCAGGGCCCGGCGCTTTTCTATATTTCTTTATTTACGGGAAGCAATTTCGAATACCGCTACACAAATACAGATATACGGCGTTTTCCATTTGCATGAAATTCAGCTCTGGAGCCGAGCAATTCCATCCGTCTTCTTAGTTTCCATAATATGATGTAATTCAGAGAAGCTCCTATAGACAAATGTGCAATTCGCGGTTTCTGAAGACAAACTTCGTGGCTATAAAATTGAGAAGATAAACTAATCCGCGGCTATAAATTGAGAAAAACGCTAATTCGCGGATGAAATTGAGAATAACGCTGATTCGCGGATACAATAAATTATGAAATAGATCTCACCCGCAGCCAATAAGATTATTAAAGGCCACCATTGAGGAAAGGCGTCAATTAGAGGCTAAAATTTGTCCATAAAAGGCCACTTCTCGGATAAAATTGTGAAAAAATCTAGAAAAAGCTAAAATGAAGAAAAAGCGCTTCACCCTCTAAAATTGAGATAACGAGAAACACCAATTCGTGGAGGGATATGCATTATGACAGTGGTGCACCGAAAGGGGTTTTAGGGGTACCCCCTTCCCCCCGACAGCGAAAAAATACACGATGCCAAATATAATTGAACCACGGGAAAATTCCGCAGTAAATGGGCATACAAACACCCAGCTTTTGTTTGTAGAACACAATTTCCATAGGACTCTACATACATAATTGTGTCCAATTACAATAGGAAATTTCAATTTCCTATTGTAATATCCGGCTTCTTTGCAATAGGTAAGTGGTTCCATCCAAATTTATATTTTTGCCTGGCCCACCATCCATCGAGGGCTTAAGTGGGCGATTTTCAGGTCCATTTTTATCAGGCCCAGCAAAAGATGCTTCCATTAGGAGTCGTCGAAAATGACCCGTTGTGCCTTGACGTTGGTTCCGTAATCGACTACAAAGTAGCCAATCAAGGTCCATGTGCGCAGTTCTTTTCTGTGAGCAAGCATACGGGCAAATAGCTACTCTAACGCTAATTGCAAGTTTCTATTGGCCCTTGGAAGGATAAAATCGAGAAATTACTATTAATTAATTTGCTGTTTTTGGGGGCAATTACGTGGCTGAAAGTTTTAAAAAACGCTAATATCCTTGGCTAAAATTGCGAAAAAGCGCTTATTCGGGGCTAAAATTGAGAAAATGCAACAATTCGTGGTTTTAAATGTTCTACCTGGCAACCCAAGCGGCGAGCTGTGGCACAGCAAACGCACACTCGGCTTTGTGTGGGTGTTCAACAAATCGCGTACCGGCCGAGAAGCCCACTTAATACGGCCAAGAAGTGCACAGCTCGATCAGAGTCTGTCGTATGAAATGAAAAAAGAAAATATGTTTTCTTCCTCTTTATATCGCCTTATAACATCTCCCCCATGTCCCCCGCCATGATCCGGTCCTGGTTACAGTCAGAAACTGAGATTTGGGCCGTCAAGGAGTATTTACCCAAAACGGGTGACTATTTGGCCATAGATATTGACCACTCGGCCGCGAAACTAAGCATTTAGGAACCCCCCTCCCCTTCCGGGTTGATTTTCAGTTATGTACGTGCCCAGCAAAAGCACAAGACTCGCACCTAGTGGCCTGCACAGAGTATTATAATAGTAGTGGTGGTGGGAAAGGGCGTCTTGACGTCTGACTCATGAGACTGTTTCTTCAGGCCTTACTTACGGACCTTTCAGCGAATAGAGGGAGAAAACCTGGAAAGGATGGTGACAAGCCAAACAAAGCTATGTCAGAGTAGTCTCTTAATGATTCATCATCGTTTTACAAAGGGGGGGGGGGAGAACCCGGTATGGATAAATAAGCACTGAAAATCGAGCGTTCGTCGTATCACCCGTGCCTCAAAAGCTAGTCTATCGACGGAGGAGGGGGAAGCGAACATCCAGTTCCAGTCGAGATTGGAGTTTTAAAAGAATAAAAACTACAACATAATTGGTCTGTATCACGCTTCTCCATGGCAACCGGCTCCTCCCATGCCAGCAGCCAGCAGCGCAGCATCCAAGAGGCAAAACTACTCCACTATCTTTATTTAAATATATATAGACATTTGCCATTTCTCGACAACTATCGCCCTAATTAATCATTGTGATGGAGCATCTCGTGAAGAAACGAACAACATTTTTATCTTACTGACTCATTGAGATAATTTCATTTGGCACTTAAAAACAGGGCGAAATTCGGGGCACTTACTTGCGTTTCAGAAAACGAAGGACTTCGTGCATTTATGTAGAAAATAAAACCCAACGAAACACTAAATGAAACTAATAAATTACTCTTTAAATAGGGGATGAAACAGAAATATAATCATGAAGTGCAAAGTCTTATCAAAAGCATAACCTGATCGAAGAGATAATGAAACCTGAACGAAACCTTACCAAAACATTGGAATAGCTAAAATGTAATGCTGTTGGCTTGAATTTTTGGTATTGCCATGTTCCACAAAAGTTTTAAATTTTGAAAAATAAAAAAATATACGGGGTGAGCCATGGCTGATTTAGATACATCAAGGGACATGTTTGAAAGTCAAGAGCTTGAAGAGGATCAAGGTAAATGTTCGTCAGTTAAACTGTAAAATAATTGTTAGGGACGAATATATCTCGTTTTTAAAAGAGAGAAACTGGCGAGGCGTACCGTTGAACGACTTGAAATCCGCCAGTTCGACGTCTTGGCCTGCCGTTGTCAATACGACGAGGCACACTGTCCTTTTTAAGGTAGAAAGAGCTACGCTTTTGTTTGGGTGCCGCCTTGGATTTTTACAAAATTTCAATGTCTTTTTCGAACCGACAGTTGCCAATTTCCAATGATGACACTCCACTGGAGCCTCATCCGAGTCGACCATCCGACGTTTGGGACGCGAATCACGTGCGGATGCCTCACTCGAGTCAAAATATCCAAGCAATTCAAGTAAAACAGTTCTCATTTTCGTGTTTTTGTTGTTTGTTTTCTTTTTTCGAACTTGGCGTTGTGTTTATTTCTTTTCAAGGGTCAATTAAAGCCGAAATGGGGCTTAATCAAAGAGTCACTTGGTAAAACAATTTCGTCCAGTCAAGATCTTGAGAAGGCCATTCTGTCCTATCATCCTCCCTCGTGTTCAAATTGGTCTTTCAAGGCTTTACACTCCTTCTTCGGAAAGGTATTTCTAGTATAATTTCTCTACAAATGTGTTTTTTTTGCGCATGTCAAAGGTACATCGACCCTAATTTTGGTGCGCACAAAACCCTTGTTTCCAACTCTGTACTCGGAAAAGCAGGTTCTATTTTCAAGACTTAGTGCGCTACTTAGGTACCAATGCCGCTTATTGGTCGTTGGTAAAGTGTCGATTCCTAGTGGCTTTTGGTTTCCCGTATCGTATTTTGTCGTCGATTGCCCCAAACCGAGCAAAATCCTCCCATCGATCACAATATCGAAATCGAACACCCCCCCCCCCCCACCCCGAACAGAACGACAGAACCCCGGAAAAATGAGTCCCTGGGATGGCCCTGCTTGGGACCCAGGAAATAATTAGCCAAAAAGTGCTAATTCACGGCTTCAGTTCGTGGCTCAAACTAAGAAAAAGTGCTAATTTTTGTTAAAACTGAAAAAATTTCTAGTACGCGGTTAGAATGAGGAAAAAGCGCTAAAGATAAAACTGGGAAAAATCCCTCATCAGCCGCTAAAATCAGGAAAAACTCGAATTCTCAGCAAACATTGAGAAAATCGCTAATTAACGGACAAAATAAAAAAAATCGCTAGTTCGAAAAATCGCTAAACAATGAGCAAAATTGAGAAAAATCCCTAATATGCGCCTAAAATAGAGGGGAAATTGCTAATTCGCGGCTAAAATGTTTAAAACTAGCTAATTCGTTGCTAAAATGTTTAAAACCAGCTAATTCGCGGCTAAAATGTTTAAAACCAGCTACTTCGCGGCTAACATGGAGAAACATCTCTGTAAGCACCGAAATGTCGATAGTAGACGAAGTGCCGTGGTTTGGAAAAAACGCTAATTCGCTGTTAAAATGGAGAGAACTCTAAATCGCGGCTTCTGAAGGCAACTTCGTAGCTGAAAGTGAACAAAATCGCTGATCATCACCTGAGACTGAGTGCGCCTGATCGCCGAAAAAGCGCTAATTCATGGACATGTATGAAAAGGGTTTTTTAATTTGCGGCTAAAATGTGTACAAATCTTTAATTAGGGGCTAAATGAAGACAAACCGCTGTAATTCATAAATGAAATTGAGAAGAAGGGCCAAAGTGTGGTGAAACGCTGATTCGCGGTTCAAATGACATAAACGCTGGATAAAATTGAGGATGTGTACAAATCGTTAACTTGTGGCTAAAATGGTGGAAAATCGCTAATTCATCGATGAAATTGAGAAGTAACACGGAAGTGTGTAAAAAACGCTGGATCGCGGTGAGAATTATGAGAATGCTAAGTGGCGGCTCTGAACATAAACTTCAGGGCTGAAAGTGAACAAAATCGCTAACCCGCGGTTAAATGAGGAAATAGAGCGAATTCACTGATAAAATTCAGGAATAGAGTTTACTAATTCTCGGCGAAAATGTGGACAAATCGTTAATTAACGGCTAAAATGGAGACAAATCGCTAATTCATGAATAAAATTGAGAAGAAAACTACATGGCTAAAACTGGGAAATTGGTAATCGCTGGTGAAAGATTCACCCGAGGCGCCAAATCTCTACGTGTGCAAAATTACAATTTTTGAAGCCTAAAATACAAATTCTTCACCAAATTTACAACATTTTCATGAAATTTTCTTGTTTCTAGGCTTATTTAAGTGGGCAATATCGGCTGTAAAATGGCGTATACCTTGAGATTTGGGGGGGGGGGGAGAGCAAGATTATGTGTGTGTGTGTGGGGGGGGGGGTTGCTCTTTCAAAGCCCAAATTTCGCGCGGATTTGGATCTCACAGAAACAAATTTCGCGTGTTTTGCTCACCCAGAAAGTTCATCGGGGAGACCAACAGTTGAGTCCAGAGTCGCCTTCATATTCTGTAGGGTTTCGGGTAACAGGCTAGAATTCGCGGTTGTGGGGGTTGGCTAGAATTCGTGGTTTTCACCCATTTAAACCCACATTTTTGAGATTTGGTCCCCAGTTTTGCGGTTTTATCCCTTTTTACATCAAACCTTTGCGGATTTGAATCTCACAGAACCCAATTTTGCTAGTTTTGCTCTCCCTAAACCCCAATACCCAATTTAGAGGGTAGGGCCCTTTCAAACCCCAGTTTCATGGATTTGGCACTCACAGAACCCAATTTCGCTGGTTTCGTTCCAACGAAAATCCAATTTGGCAGGATTTACTCCATTAAATGCTTTCAGGGTTGATCCCATTTGAAGTCTAATTTCACGGGGTTCAAAAAAGCGATTTCCCACCCACTGGCGGATACAAGGATGGGTGAATGGGGCTAACGCCCCTCCCGTCATGCAAGCTCAAGTCGTTCTTTTCACCAAATACTTACCCAGCTCGGGACAAAAGGGTAGCCCACTTTTCGGAATTCCCACCAATCACCCTCATTATTACTACGAAATTATGGGATGCCGATTACGGAGCTTGGCTTCTTGGTTTTTTGGCACAATTCTCAGTTGCTGACGTTTTTCGTAGCCAGAAAACTGATTTTTGGACCCAATTAGTGGCCTATTCATGAAAAATCAGATCATAGGGTAATTATGTCCAGTTTATGACCGCTTGGTTAATTTCGGGGGCTCCGTTTGACGCTTAGTTCCGATTCCGACCCCAAATTTAGTTATCTAAGGCCTCACCTGGCTTCGCCGATGTAAGCCAACGTGTAATCGTATGGGTTGCAGATAAGCCATTCAATATTCAAATTGTATGCAAAAAAAAAAAAAAAACCTGTTGAATTGCAACATTGGAGCCAAGTCGCCTCAAAATGGCTACATTCCCAGATGAAAATTTGCAAAATTGCAAGTTTCGAGCGAAATAGCACGTTTTTTTGCAACGTAGCAAGTTTCTTTACTTTCGCGAAATGGTAAATTCCGGGGCCCTTTTTTCAATAATTTTTACAGTGGGCGTGGAGTCCAGTCTAGCCGGGTCCGTGATTGCGCCCACAGCTTGATGAATAGCCGCGAAAGTACGCCATTTTGTGCTAAATATCTGGGAAATCTGAATTTTGAGTCCCTAACTGGCTCGCTAACACAAACGTGCACCGTTAAGTAGGGCGGTGAGGTGTGCTAATGGTGCGTGAAAAAAATTGTATAAACTCTTAAAATGACTGTTGGGCTGAATGTTTTATCGTGAATTATTTACTTCGTCCCTACAAGACACTCGAAGAAGCTGAAACGACGCATTTCTTTGAAAACGTTCTCCGTCGAATCATAAATTTGGCCCTTGAGATTGAAGACAAGTTCCGAGGCCCGGTGCCGCTGTTGAAAAAAGGCCATAACCGCAGTATTTCAATGACGCAGCTTCAAGCCGGCGTTTTGTTGGCGAATGCGTTTCTCTGTACATTTCCTAGGCGAACAAATTCTCAGATGGATCATCTTCCGTCCATTAATTTTAGCAGGTTAGTGTGAACGGCGGGGCGGTATGATTTAGACGAATCTCTTTTTAACGTTTTTGGACGTGTTTACAGGCTTTTCCAGTGTGATTCGGCTGCCAGTGTTCAACAAAAATTGAAATGTTTCGTGAACTACTTCAATAGGATTTCTGCTTCTAGTAAATCATTCCCACCCCCCGCCACCACATGTATCTTTATCGATTTTCGTGATTAGCTTGAATATGGTGCATTTTATGTAGGGCCCCGTGGTGTGATCACCTTTACTCGACGGTGTTTCGACCCCGGGAGTCTACCGAAATGGAGCGACAGCTCTAGCACGTTGACTGGACTTTACGTCTCTCACACAGGAACCATCGAGGACGATGGAGCGGGTTTAATGGAAGTTGATTTTGCAAATCGAATCGTCGGTGGTGGCGTTCTTGGTTTTGGTTGCGTTCAGGAAGAAATCAAATTTCTAATTTGTCCTGAACTGGTAGTGGCGCGACTGTTCACGGAAGGACTGGGCGATACCGAGGCGTTGATTGTAACAGGTCTGAAGGAATGGACTTATTGGTGTTTCAGCTAATCTTACGTCATTTTTCTTTTAAGGCTGTGAACGTTTTAACGCTTATGAAGGCTACGGCTCTAATTTTACTTGGAGCGGTAACCACAAGGAAACAAAACAAATGGACGAGTACCGTAGAAACCAAATCACAATCGTGGCAATCGACGCGCTGTCTTTTAAAGGCAAAGAACATGAACAGTATAAGCGTGAAAATATCAACAGAGAACTGAATAAAGTAAACTCTTGGTCATTTAAAATCGACATTGACTGACTTATAAATATTTCAGGCATACGCTGGGTTTCAACCAACCAAAAAAGCCATAGCCACGGGTAACTGGGGTTGTGGAGTCTTCGGAGGTGACGTTCAGCTGAAATCAATAATACAGCTTATGGCTGCGTCTGTTTGCGGAAAATCGCTTGCGTACTTCACTTTCAACAACAAGCAGTTAATGGAAGATTTGCATGCGATACACGAGTTTCTGGTTGAGAAAAAAGTCACAGTTGGTAGGATTTTTGTTGAAGTACGGCCTGTTTATTGACATTAACCAATTCCTCTCTTCTTTATCACACCCATCTAGGGATGCTTTGGCAGATACTTACTAGCTATGTGGACAGCGATTCGTTTAAAAATAAAATATCCGTATTTGAACACATTTATCGAGTTCTCACGGATGAAACTAAAACTGAATCGAGTGAATCCAAAGGCAACCCCACGGCCAACGGATCTTCGTCCGAAGAATCAGGAAGTAAAGCACCTGTGCGGACATCACCACCGCCATCACCTCAATCAGCACCCTCCAGCTCAACTGACATTGTGGAATATGCGTCGACGCCAACTCCGCCGCCGCCGCCAAAATCATCGCAACCCAGTGACCAACCCGTGGTGTCGAGTATCGACAACGAGTTGACGACGATTTTAAACGGAAGCTCCAACGTGAAACAGAAGACGGTGGAAAGTTTCTCGATCACGACGGACGAAGGCAAGAGGCGGTGTCTTCGCAACGAACAGGAGAGGTGGAGAGCCTACGAAACGGCTATGACAAAATTTAAGGCGTCGACTATCGGGGAACCAGCGACGAGTAATGAGAGTCGCAGGGCAGTTTCCCGATCGCCGGTTCAACGAAGATCTCTGCCTGTGAAAAGGAAAATTACGGACTATTTCCAAAAGAGAAACTAATTCATTCCTCTACTCAAAACTTGGCCGATCCAGTTGTTCTCTCCCCGATAAAATATTCGTGTCTGTCATAATTATTTTACCCACTTGCGATTCTATTTTCCTTGCTTCTCTTTACAATCTCAACAGAATTCGGGGGACGAATTATAATTTATGCGGTATATTGCATAAGTACTGATTGGGGCTAAATTACAAGTAATCAGCCCTGTCTTTAATTATGAAGCTTCGTGGCTTATTACCTAGTTAACGCTATTTGTTGGCAGAATTTTGATTTGCTGGGAGCGTTACAAAGTTTCAAAATTCGTTGCTGAACTGAGTTTTTTAAGTGTGTTTTTAGGGCCAATCTGCACGTTTCTTCTTGAAGAGTCAAAGCTTTCCACAAGGAGCACTTTTCGTGTATCGTTGTGCCCCTCTCGTCAACTATGAGTCTCCTTCCCATCAAATGCCTTCTTTTGGCACGACCAGCTTCAATTATTCTTGATCCACCAAGCAGTGGCAGACCTACCATGGGAGGGGGGGGGGATTTAGAGGCCCGTCAATATATTTTTTTTAAAAAAAAAACAAGACATACCCTAGCGTTTCAATTACGACTTTTTCTCAATTTAAGCCACGAAGTTGCATCCATATACCGCGAATAGGCGTCTTCCCAATTTTAGCCGCTAATTGTGGGCTGTTTCCTACTTTTAGCGGCCAATTAGCGTTTTTTCCAATTTTAGGCGCCATTTAGTGCCTTTTCTCAATTTTAATCCCAAAATAGCCTATTTTCTCATCAACACGCGCCGACTTATTATTATTCGCATCCGCGAATATGATTTTTATACATTTAGCCACGATTAGGATTTTTTCACAATATCAAGCGGAAATGGTCGTTTTTTTGTTGTTTTTTTTCATTTTAGGCGCGAATTTAGCGATTTTTCCAAATTTTAGGCGTGAATTAGCGCTTTTTACTTCCATGTTCCCTACGGGAATAGAAGTATGGTGTTCGTGAAAAAAATCGAGTCCGAGCTGACTTCAGATTCTTTATGCACTACCTCAGAAAAGTTGTTTAAATATTCTTCGCGAGTTGGTATTAGCACATTTTCCGGATGTTAGTTGCAAATTGGCGTTTTTTCTCAATTGTAATCGCAAATTAGCTCATTTTCTCAATTATTGTATCCTCAGATCAGCGTTTTCATTTATTTCTTCTCTATTTTACCTGTGAATTAGTTTTTTTCTCCATTCAGGGCTCGAGTAGCTTTTTCCCTCAAATTTTGGCGCGAATAATTAACGCTTTTTATCCACTTTAATCCCAAATTAGCCGCTTTTGTCAAATACACATATCCGCAAAATAGGGGTTTTTACAATTCTATCCTCGAATATGCTTTTTATTTATCAAACCCGCGGTTAACGCCATTTGCACAATTTTCAAACATAAACTAGCGTTTATTCTCAATTTTAGGGAAAAAATTTAGGCGTGAACCAGCGCGTTTTTTAATTTTATTCGCGAATGGGTGCTTTTTCTCCATTCTAAGCGCGAATCCACACGTAATTTAGGCATGAATTAGCACTTTTTGTCAATTATTTCCTCAGACTAGCGTTTGTCTCCCCATGAATTGAATTTTTCTTCATTTTAGCGCTGTCTTCAAATTTTTACGTAAATCAGCAATTTTTGTCTCCAATTTACCCACGAATCAGAAGGTTTTTATCGGCACGAACGAACGATTCCCCCCCCCCCCCAGATCGTAGGCTCGAATTTGCACTCTTCTCAATGTTATCGTCGAATTGGTGTTTTTCCTCCATTTCTGGCGCGTACTTCAGCATTTTCTCGATTTTTGGCGTGCATTTGCGCTTCTGGGTGTTGACGCCGATTCAAAAAACCAATTCCCCTTGGCTACAGTGGCCGTGTATTCGCGGTTCAAAATTGGCCAAATAGACCATTCCGCACACTCTTGAAAATGGCAAAACTGACAATTCGTGCCCTAAAATAACCCCAAACGTCCTAACAATTTCGATCTTCGAAGTGTTTCGCTCTAAAATTGGTCAAACTGGTCATTCCCCTCCCGCTCTTTGGTATTCGTGACTACACTGACTGATCTGCGCCCAAAAAATGACCATAGTGTGTCATACTCACACCCTAAAAAATAACTAAACTGAACAGATTCGCGCGTTGGAAAGACTTATACTAACGATCATGTGATCTTAAAAAGGCAAAAACTATGCCATTCGCGCACCAAAAATAGCCAGACCGTTGATGCCATAAAAACGGCTGCCCTAACAATCACCAAACTGGCTATTCGTGATCGGCGAGAATTCTGGTTCAGAACTGTGGATTTTCTGAGCCCCCGCCCCCTCGAAAACTGTCAATTTTGTCTTACAAAACTATCAATTTCGCCTTAGGAACTGACAGTTTTGATTTAGAAACTGTCATGCAATTTCCTTCCACATAAAAAAAAAAATCCCAAAACGAGGGAGCATCAGACAATTCGGGCTCAGAGCTCAGACCATGGGGTTTTCAAGTTCCTTCACCGGAAGGAGTCTTTTTGTTAGTAGATACTAGAAACTGCCAATCTAGAGCTGAAACTGTCAATTTCGTCATTCGAAACTATCAATTCCGTAGCTCAAACTTGTGAATTTTGTCGTTTAAAACTGCTAATTTCATCCTAGGAACTATCAATGGGCATTTGGCCTCTGAAACTGTCTATTTCGTTCGAGAAACTGTCAATTTCGTCCCGGAAACTGTCCATTTCGTCATTCAAAACTGTAAATTCAATCCTAGAAACTGTCAATTTTGTCTTGAAAAACTATTAATTTCGCTACAGGAACTGACAGTTTTGATTTAGACATTGGCAATTTCCTCCTACATAACAAAAGAAAGTGGCGGCGCGTGGACTTTTTGGCCGGTCATCTCCACGTGTGTACCCCTCCCCCC
Source organism: Corythucha ciliata (assembly GCA_038030265.1). NCBI lineage: Eukaryota > Metazoa > Arthropoda > Insecta > Hemiptera > Tingidae > Corythucha > Corythucha ciliata. The sequence continues at coordinate 40,919,675 of CM075943.1, read as the reverse complement.
TCTTCACACACCCTTTTCTGTTATGAGGGCAAATATTATCCATAAAATAAATTTGGTCTTGCTCATAATGCATATTTTTCGCTTTCCAGAACCTCTAACAAGCATTCTGGCCTGCTCGATTTTGCTATATGATACATTTCTACTTATGGCACAATTCTATTGTGCCTAATTTTCATCCATTGTTGTATACATCAATTGAATTATCAATCGAATTATTAGGGGATTTCAGTTAATTGTCTCTAAAACAAAATGCATTTTTCCTGAAATGCTCCGTCGGAATTATTCACATTTTTCAGCACACAAGAGATCCTTTTAAAAATACGGAGCTTCGTCTCTACAAACGGAACGATTAACGATCTCACGTAAAATACCATTTTAAAAACTGGAGAACCTGCACCAAATTCAAGAGAAACAAAATTCAAACCCTGAAAAGAGATGAAAAATGAAATAAACGCCAGGAAAATATTTGGAAAGGAGCCGTTGCCGAATGCCGACCACGACCGTTCGCACAATGAGCTGAGATGCCGAGAGGAACCGGATTCGACCGAAGAAGCGATGAGTAGAGCTGTTTTTCTAACGCGCGAGAAAGAGAAGGAAACAGCTTGACGAATACACGAATGAGTGGACGGGAATTCGAGGGAGGGAGATTGGATTCTGTAAAGTTAGCGCATCTGTTCTGTTAGGCACTGTTCAAACGAGGCGGTTTCGCCACGCGATTAAGGCTGCCACGGTAAAAAACCGCCGCCGCCTTTCTGTTCACACGCCGCGATTTGGGCTATTCAAACAAGGCGGTTATACCGCGTGGTACGACGTCAGCGTTTTTTTTGCCGTCGCCACCTCGAGCTGAAATGGAGTGGATAGCGATGTGCGTCCCTACGCTTCTCATCTTTCCTACTGCCTCTTCATTTTTTTTTCTCGATTATTAGTCAATGTCGCGACAAAAGGAGGAAAACATTTTGCGCCGTAGATGAAAGTTGTGGACTTGTGGATTCCCTGCAGGAGTGTGGATACCCTGCAGAAGAGTGTGGGTTCATCAGTAAAACGAGGCCAGAGATGAAAAGAGACAGTTTGACAAATTTTTTAGGCACATTCCTCCTCCGTACACAACTTGTACATACTGAATGAAAAAAGACAAAGCTCCGTAATAAAATTTATCGGTAGCCAGTGCAAACAAAACAATTGCAGAAAGCATAGATCTGAATCCTCCGTGGCACCCGTCCCCTTAAGGACATGCAGGCAATGTTCTCCTTTGAAGCGGTGCCGCTGCCGCGCCGCTCCGTTTGAACACTCATGTATAGTTCTATGTGTTTTCCTTCAAAGCGGCACTGCTGCCGCTTTTTAAAACCGCCTCAACACGCGGCAGAAATTTCTGCCGCCGCGGTTGCCGCGCCGCCACCGCCTTGTGTGAACAGACCCATTCACTCTTGTGTGTTCTTTCTCCCCTCGCGATAATCTTTAGCGGTCTGCCGCGCGGCAAACCGCCTCGTTTGAACAGCGCCTTACGCTGTTAAGACCCAATGGATCGCTCTAGTATTCTTCTAGTTGATCAAAAACAGACCTCCTAACTCTCCTATGAACTCAGTTGAGTGAAATTATCGTTGTTTAAATCATTTTTTTTTACTCCAAGAAGGGAATTTTCTAAGAAAAATATTTCCAACAAGTATTCCTTCATTTCCGAAGAAAAATCTAGTCATCGGCGAATCTATCGATGACCGGACGCCTCGTCACTGAATTTAAGATCCCAAACCTTTGATTTCGAGGTTTAGCATCAGATAATTCGGGCTCAGGCTAAGGGGTTTTAAAGAACCCTTCACCGGAAACAGTCGAGTTATTGTAGAAACCCTAGTGTGGAGCGATTTCGCTCCTTCAAAAAACATAAATTTCGTGTGCGGTTCAAATATTTTGGCCAGGAGATTCTCGGCCTCACCGGAGACCGGAGATCTGGCATCTCCCACGTTCTTTCAAGTTTAAATTTTCAATTTTTCACTTCCCTCGCCGATGGATTTGATGACACAAGCTTATCGGGAGACTTTAATAATTATGGTAGTCGTGAGGTAATTAAAGGTTCAATATGTCATGTCCAACTGCCCACCCCTGATCATTTTCATGCTTTTCATTGATTTCCAACTTATTATCCAGGGATTTTTTAGTGATAGGGAAAGAGAGGAAAATGTATTTTGACGTCGGTGCCACCGGTTGGTGACGCTGGAAGCTCGACGTAGTGGCTCTACGGTGGAATGGGGGGGGGGGTATAAAATGCCCTCCCCCCACCAAACCAGCCGCCGGCAGTTAGTGAGCCAGGCGTTATGAATGAGGAGACTTTGCCAGATCCCCACCATTTCCTTAGTCCAATCATTCTGAAGGCTAGGCGTAGTCTGAGGGAAGAGGAGGGGGAGTATCAGGATCAATAGAAACCACCAAGCGCCAACCCTTTTCAGCACGATTCTGTTTTCCACACAGGTTATCATATCCCTCTCCACCCCATTTTCGTCCCACCCCCACCGAGTCTTTTACTCCAACCTTGACTGCAATGAGTTGTGTGGGTGGGTGGTTAGTCCCGAACCTTCTCTTTCGGGTGCGCTTTGGCCTTACCGCCCCCGCTGCCGCCTCTTTCAACCCGAACCACGCCACCGACATCTCTGCACATTCCCCCCCCCCGCTTTGCCACCTTACCATTCCATCCCACCCTTGAACTTCCCCCACTCGTGTGTTTTTTCTCTCTTTTTCCAGTCCCAATCTCCGCTTTGATGGACTAAGGGTGAAACAGGTGGTTACGCCGTAAGTACTCGGTTCATTTTTTGGCTTGTCTTATTCATGAATAACGTTCAACGTTAACGTTATTAGTTGAAATATTGAATCTTCATTCCTCCCTCACAAGGATCGATGGGCGGTTTGCCTCTGTGGCTAAAAAAGAAAAAAAATGTAAGCCCGGTGTCTCGTATCTGGTGGCCTTCTTGTACGACTACACCATGATATTCAATCAGTCACTGAAATTCTTATCCGATTTAATCGATAAATTATTCCTGTGATCCTCATTTTCCCATTATTCATAAGCAGGAGGTGTCATTTTTGTAATAAATAAAAAACGCTATCACAGAAATACGCAGTAAAACGTTTGTTTGCCACATCTTGCGAAAAAATAAGGGCGTAGTTCTTCTCAAATGAAATTTTGTGACCTTTAAATTCAACCTCTTCCCCCTTCACCGCACGCCATCATCCACGAGTCCACCGACTTTTGCCCCAGAATTCGAAAACGTGGGCAGAAGGAAATTCGAATAGCTAAATTATAGAATTAGAAGCTTTGGTGTGAAATTTAAATTAAATCCGCACTCCATACGACCATTCAAAAATAATAAAGTGACGTCCTTGTGGTACCGGCCTGTTGAATGTGTGTATAGAGATATATGTATGTTTTGAATGAGATGGTTTTGGGTGGGGTGAGGCGGGCGGTTTAAGCCACGTAGTTTTGGGGCAGTGGCCTTTTTGAGATGATGCGGGTTTCAACTCCGCACACACCCTCCACTCCTACTATACTCTGTTTTCTATCACTGATGTAAAAGGTCCGTTCTGAGGGAGGAAAAATAAAAAAATAATAAAAGGGCAGGGGGCAACGAGCATGACTTCTAAATATCTTTCTTGAGAGGAAAGTAGTAGAGGGGATGGACAGTTTAGCCAAGTTTTTCACCTGAGACTTATTTAAAAAGTTAATTTATTTACCTTACGAAGAGAGAACGTTTTTTCCACTTGCGTGTCCTTATTACATTTTTTTTTTTTTTTTGAGAGAGAGACAAAAAAAAAGAATGTGAAAAGAAAGGGGTGGCATGGCAATGAAGGGGGTAAAATAAGGCTGAAGGCTTTATTGGAAAAATACCCCTCCCCATCCCTCTTTCCAACTTGTTTTTTGAAACTATTTTCTCGTGTAGCACAATGTGCCGCTTTCAGGTCTTTTATTTGTATTTTGCCTCCTCTCCATAATAAGTTTCTCCCAACCCTCGCGCCATTGCTCGACATTTGACATTTGTTCAGCAGTATCAAATTGAAACGCATTAGGACGAAGCAATTATGTTGGCATTTTTTTATTCTGCTGTTTTTTTGTACACCGCTTTGTCATCGGCACTGCGGGGAAATAAAACTTATCACCCGAAAGAGCGAGGGGGTTCCACAGTATATCGCGTCGGAATTGAATATGAATATTTTCTAACAAATAATGAACTCTGACGTTAAAACACATCCCCACATCCCTGGTTGAGTATCCAAGAGTGCTAAATACTTAAAAATGGAGAAAGTTTTTTCGGGGGAGAGGTGAACTTCTGATTAAAATGAGCCCTTTTTTGGAGTGGATTGCCAATTTTTGTGTACTGAATTAACAATTTATTGTGCAACGTACTCCCGGAATATCTTAAGTTCGTATCTTAATAGATCCCGATGATCAATAACCAAAGCTCTTTTGTTTTCTCCAGAACATGGGAATGGTTAGTCTCCTTTTTCTGGGGGCCTACTTCCTGGGCGCATTCGCCTTTCTTCCACCTATGAAGGTAAAAGTAACTTTTCTCCTAATTTCTTAGTACCCTCTCCATCGGAACTAAAACATTATTTTCGCTACAACCACCTTCTTTTTTCATATACAGGAACAAGGACTGAGCGAGGCCCTTCTTCGCGAGGTCGTCGATAGAATGGGACAGGATTTGGACACGTATTTCGATGAGAGCGGCAACGACGGTCTCCCCTTTCCCCCACAATTTATGGCTCCACGCTCCTACAAGGACAACCCTGACTATCAGGACAATCCGATGATTCCAAGGGATCAAGAGTACCTCCATCATAGTTCACTCTGGGCCAATCCGTTCATGCGCGGTATGAATATAAGGAACGATTTTTTTCCGTTAACCGTTACAGCGGAAATTAAAATTACGTTTTTTTTTTTTTTTTAATAGCTTCGTCGGACGACTCTTTGGAAAATGAACTTCAAAAAGGATCAGCGTCATCGGAGAATAAACAGTATAATCTACCAGCTTACTGCAATCCACCGAACCCATGCCCCGTTGATTTCACAAGTACGCTACTCTCCTTTTAAATTATGCCCCCCCCCCACCGTGCATCAGACTGACAGACCCCCCCCCCCCAACACCAACATCAATGCCCCTAAACAGGCGAAGAAGGTTGTATCGAAGAATTTGAAAATACGGCTCAATTTAGTCGGGAGTATCAAGCACGACAGGACTGCATGTGTGACACCGAGCATATGTTTGACTGTTCGTCGGCGGGTCAGCGTGCCACAAACGATATACAGTCGGATTTGGATCGTATCGTTCAACAGCTACACGTGAGTTCAAAATTTGATTTGATTTTGAAAATATGATATGATGAGAATGTCCTTTATGTGACTGAGTGCCCGATCTAGACATTTTCCCAGGAGAGGAGGAAAAGACAGAACTGATAGGGGTGACTGGGGGGGGGGGGTACACGTCTCAAAGCCTTCCAATCATTCAAAGTCCTCTCTCCTCTCTAGGATAGCAGCAGAATGGGTCTGAAATCCACCAACCTAAGGAAATTTCGCATTTGAAGGAGCCAAAACCGCAAAATTGGATTGCGAAAGAGCCAGATGCGCTTGAAAAAGCTAACTCCACGAGATTGTTTTTTCCCCCCAACGCACTGACGGGATCCGTGTCCTAAGGAGCGCGTCTAGCAAAATGAGGGAGGCGGGAAGGTGGGCGAGAAAAATGACCTAAAAACCACATTTGAATTATGAATGAATATGTATTTCAAAACGATAAACATAGAAATAAATTAGTTAAAGGAGCTTTACTGTAGAGATCTACAGAAGCCAGTGCCCTCAAAGAACTAATACACAGCTTATAGTTGGGGTTAGCAATCAATTAACTCGATGGAAATGTGTAACTGACTTCATTTCAACTCCCATTCAAATTTTTTTTAGCCCTCAAATTGCCTCCACTCAGATTCCAAGGATTGGTGAATTTTCAATTACAGCCGAATATTGGATTTTTCCCAATTTTAGCCGCGAATTACAGTTTCTTCTACGCTATATCCGCGAATTAGTGATTTTTCTCCATTTTAGCCGTGAATTACGACTTACTCTTAATTTTAGCGGCGAAATAGGGTTTTTATGCCCTCCCATGTTAGCGTTTTTACGTCAATTTTTGATACGAATTGGAGTTTTCCTCAATTTTTGCTGTGAATTCGCGATTTTTATCTTTGTAGCAGCGAATATTAGAACTGTTTGTCACCATTGTCCGCAAATTAGCGGCGTATGAACTATTTTTGCGCCGCATTACTATTTGTGTTTTCACTTTTAGCTATGGATTAGACCTTTATCTCACTCAGTTTTAGGCCCGAAAATGCCTTCGAAGCCACGGATTTGTGTGTTCCTAGACTTTATCCGCAAATTAGCGTTCATCCATGAATTAGCGATTTTTTCAATTTTAGCCGCGAATTAATTAGTGATTATTTTAAGTTTTGTCCATAAATTAGGATTGTCCAGATTTATAGCTGCTAACTAGAAATCTTTCAAATACTCGTGAATTAGTGTTTTTCGTGAATTAGCGGATTTTCTTTTTTGTAACCACGAATGGGCAATTTTTTGCAATTTCAGTAGTAGCGAATTTTCATTTTTCTCAATTTTATCCCCAATTTGTCGTTTTGTTATTTTGTTTGTTTCATGTTTTTATTTTTTCAATTTTAGCCAATAATTTGTTCTCACTTATACTTGCCTTGAACTAGCGTTTTTCCTGCCTTTTCTTTGCTAATTTTTTTTTGCCTTTTTGAGCCTGCAAAAAAGCAAAAACCGGGGCACGTGTCAATTTTACCAACGAACGGCAAATTAGCGCTTTTTTTTTTTTTCATTTTAGCCATAAAGTGGCATATCTGTACACCGCGAATCAGCGATTTTTTCTTAATTTTGGTCTGGAAGTTTCTTCGAGATACCACGAATGAATGTTTTTTCACAGTTTTAGCCACGAATATTAGCGCTTTTTTCCAACTTTAGTTTGTGTTCTTGCCCCAAGAACAACATGTTAGTGCGGCTTATCTAGGGTTGCCCGATAGCCGATGCTCTTCTCCCGGAGACATACATAATATATTACGTACATACGTATATGGTTTGTGATTATGGGAGGGGGGTGCGTACTTATGTACAAATCGTCACCCGAACGCCTAAAGGTCTAAACTGCACTATTTGATCACACGGGCCAACTTGGATTATTTGGGCCAAAGGGCTAATCTGAAAGTGGTTACAAGTCCAAAATCGGTGAGGCCAATCTAAAATTTCTCGAACATGTTTTTAGGGTCAATCTGCAGCAATCTTCACCACATGGCATTTATGTTCTTGTCAATTTGAAGGACAACAAATTACATCGCTCATTCATTTTATACTCATGTATCTGGGGAGTGATGGAGCCTTTTTGGTTATTTATTAATTTATTGCAGGGACCATTAAAGATTAGGCCCCGTTCACAAGATCTATGGTATGCGTCTGTGAAGCCTGTGCAACCTATCAAAATGCTTCATTTTTTGAGGGAATGAATTAGTTTGGCTGCGTACCCTCCACAGATGCATAGAGCTTGTGAACGGGGCCTTAGGCATTACAACGTCAGATACTATAATACTAGTAAAGATTAATTTAAAATTAACTAAAATAAATTGTAACACAGTACGTAATAATACTTAAGGCAGAACAAAAAACGGTTTTGACGGCCAACAACAACGAGAAACAACAAAAAACAAAAAAAGAAAAACTTGACAACAATACAGGTCCAAGTTCCTGAAGATAACTCCCAGCTATCAAAAAACTCTTCAACGGAGTATTTATGTATAACGTTATGAACGATGTGCTTTTTCATTGAGCGCTTAAATTCCGAAGCACTTAAAATGCGACCTGAGCGTGGGAGTGCCGTATCGAAACACTCGGAAACTAGCCAAAACCCTCGAAAGACGTGCCAACGGCTGGACTAAGTCCCCTTTACGCCTTGTGTCTTGCCGATGGCGATCACCAACGCTCTCAGCCGGAGGAGCCACTCTATGGGCATAAATCAGTGACTGAAGCACAAACGTGCCCAACACAGTTAAAACTCCAAAATTCCTGAAGCTCTCGCGGCAGGACTTCTGTCCTGCAACAGGCATTTTTTAAATCATAGTTTAGCCGATTTGAAGCTGTTTTCAGTTGCTCCGTTCGTAGCTGGGTGGTAAGGGGGAGATGTTTTATGATGAATGCCGTTTCTTCTGCAAAAGTCTTGAAATTGTTCCGAAGTAAACTGAGAACCATTGTCACTAACTATTTCTTTTGGAAGTCCGGAACGAGCGAACATATCACTTAACTTGTCGATAGTGGCTCCCGAGTCTATTTTGCTCATCTCATAAATTTCTGGCCATTTGCTGTAAGAATCAGTAATTATTAAACACATTTTAGACTTGATAGGACCGAAAAAGTCCACATGAATTCCACCCAGCAAGAATTCGGATAGTCCTATTTGTGGATCGAGCTTTTTGGGCTCGGTGCTTTCTGTGGTTTGAGTGTTTTGCGATTGGAGCTTCTGTGGTGAGTTCATTTTGAGGTTAGAATGTCTTTGTTATCTGAGCGATTTTGTGATTAGGGCTATTTGCGGTTTGAAAATTGACGAAAAGCGCTAATTCGCGACTAAACTTTAGAAAAAGCGTTAATCCGCGGGTAAATGCAGAAAAACGCTAATTCGTCACTGAATATAAATACATCTCTAATTCACTGCTAAAATGAATAAAAATTGCTAATTCGCTCCTAAAATTGGAAAAATAGCTAATTCGCTGCTAGAATTGAGAAAAATCACTCATCATTCAAAGCTAAAATTAATAAATAAAAAAACGTTATTTCGCAGCTGAAATTTAGAAAAAACGCTACTTCATCGCTATATAATGTAAAAAATCACTAATTCGCTGCTAAAAATTAGGAAAATCGGTAATTCGCTGTTAGAATTGAGAAAAAAAGCTCATCGTTCAAAACTAAACTTGAGCAAACGCCAATTCACGATTTCTGGGTGCTTAGGGTCTGAAATTGAGAAGAAACGTTAAATTGTGACTAAAATTGAGGAAAAGCGTTAATTCACTGCTAAAATTGTGGGAGAGCTCTAATTCGCTGCTAAAATAAATAAAAAGCGCTAATTCGCTGCTAAAATTGAGGGAAACCGCTAATTCGTATATCTAAATGTGAATACATCGCAAATAACTCACAGGTCAAATTGAGAAACAGCTCTAATTCGTTGCTAAAATGAAGAAAAATCGCTTATTAACTGCTAAAATTGAGAAAATGCAAATTCACGATTTCTGGGATACCTTCGTAGCTAAAATATCAAAAAAGGTAATAACCCACTTCTAAATTTGAGGAAAGCAATAACTTTGCCGTAGGTTGGAGAAAAATCAGTAATTCGCGGCTAAAATGGAGGAAAAACGCTAAACCATGGATAAATGTGAAAAAGTCGCCAATTCGCTGCTGAACTTACGAACAAGTGTTAATTCGTATAGCTCTAAATTACGAAGACAACGCTAATTCACTGCTAAAGTTGAGGCAATAAAACGTAATTTTCGTTGTTAAATGGGAAGACATCGCAAAATCGCTGTGAAAATTGCGCTGATTCGAGGCTAAAATATAAAACAAAGATCCAATTCGTGGCTCAACCGAATTCATTGTCAACATTTAGAAAAATCGCTTATTCGCTGCTCAAAATGGAGAAAAACGCTAATAGGCCGCTAAATTAAAGAAAAAAGCTCTCTGGGAGATCACCAATTCGCGATTTCTGGAGCCAACTTGATGGCCAAGATTGAAAAACCCCCATAATTTAGCGCTTGACGGTGTAGTTTCGCCAGTGCTGATTACACATCACACAAGCCATGGATCAATCAATATTGGGCGATTGCATGGCTAAATAACGATTTCTGTAGTTATTTTAACAGTTTTCGGCCCGTGTGAGTTATTGGGAAGCAAAATTAACAATAATTACGGCAAAAAATCTTGTAAAATCAATAATTTTATATCCGAATGTTAGGGCTAATTTCCTGGTTAAATTGCAGTGAGTTATAATTAAATTTGCATTTGCTGAAATCAACAGAGTCTGGTGGTCATGCGGAAGGGCCGGGAATGGGCCGTTATTTTAGTCAGAACTATTTGGTTGGATACATTTTTGTGATTGTAGAAGCGATTTTTGTCGTCGGGATTTTTTTGTCGCATCTACATATAACGCTCACGTAAAATGATTTTAAGATTTTTTTTATGCAAGCATTTTCTGTTACTTCCCGAATTGATGCACACAATTTTTTGGCCCGGAGATATTCTCAGCCCGGCCGGAGACCGGAGATCGAGTCCCAAGCCCGGAGACTCTGGGCGAAAACCGGAGATCTGGCAACCCTAGCCTTAGCTCATCTTTATCAGCTTAAGGACCTGAAGAAAAAAAACTGGAGAACAGTGTATTTTCTTCATTTTAGCCGCGAAGTTACCCCCAGAAGGCGCGAATTCTCTCGATTTGAGCGTTCGGATTGCGCTTTTGTGGGCTAAATCGATTATTTAGGTACACTCTTTGCTGATCATAATGTAACGTTCCGTCCGACCCAGGTCGGAATGTACTGGAACGGACAGGAATAGACGTGCCTGAAAATCGTCGAAAGGAGCCAATATCACTGTCAAACCGCATCAAAACTCGTTTTCAAGTACCTACCTCCATGAACATAGAACCTAAGAATCCTCATTTTTCCCTTTCTATGCTTGTAGGGTGGGTTGGGGGTGACTCAAGTGTTAAAAAAACGCTAGTTCGCGGTTAAGATGGAGAATACGCCAAATCGCGGCTAATTTTGAGCGATGATTCATGGGGGTGCTGGTGAAATATTCGCCCGGGAGCGCAAATGTTGAAAGCCTTTAAAATTAAATTCAGAGTACTTAAGTACTTAATTAAAATCCAGTTTTCGTCCAGTTGACCTCGTGTTTATTGCATTTATCTGGCCGACGTTTCGCTTTTAGCAAAGCATGTTTCACAGCACTTGATACAACAGTTAAGAAGTAAACGCGTTATATCCAATGCCATAACCCATAACTCGTCAGGGTTGGGCTCTCGTCGAAAGCTAGGAGTTCCCAGACGGACGTCGGAAATTTTCCATAAAAACGGGAAAAAATAAGTAAACAAACAATAGCCACAAGTGGACCTTCGTCAGGAAGGCGAGAGTTTGAACGGCAGGTACGAGACGACTAGAATGAGTTTTCCAATGTAATTTGGAATCACAGCACTTATGACTAGACTAAACTATGTGCTTTTGTAAAAAATTGCAATATTCATGTACCAAAGCAATTAAACATCAAACTCTGAACACCACAGTCCTCGATGCTCAACAGATGAGCCCAAAGACAAGAAAATACTATTTTCTTGTCTTGGGCTAATTACGTCCATGCGTATTGCCAATCCCTCAACTTATTCTTCTTGTTATTTTGTTCTAATTCTTAGTTTGAATCCTCCTTTCTCCTTGCCTTCGCTAAGCCAGAGGAAATCATGAATTCACTTTTATCACTTTACACGAAATAATTTCTGGGCTGAGGGACCAGAAAACATTGGTATCAGTTCTACCGTTCAGTTTCCATTGCTGTTGCCTCATGGATGGGGGGGGGGGCGAGATCCTTCCACCTTTACCACCACCCAAGCAATACACATCTATTAAGCGTGATTCTTCGTTAATAATTTGGTGATGAAACGGATGATTACAGAGTCACCTTCCACCAGTTTATGGCCTTAAGGTCAATACAGACTACTCGGACGTGACGTGGGAAGACGCATTCCCACGTGGGAGTTAAAATTCCAGCACATGCTTTTGTTTGTTAACACATGTCTGGTCACCCTACATGGCCATGAGCGGGGGAGGGGGGAGAGGGTATTGGCCAGCCCTAACAAGCTGTGTGCCTTGTCATTCTTGAACTCGCGGGATATTTAGCATTTTTCCGCTATTGCTATGAAATGTTATAAGCTAGTTGGTGTCAATTTTCAGGCCAACGATGATCACAAAGGATTGCTGTCTAAGAAATTTGCCCAGATGAACGTGAGTTCTTTTTCTCCACCCCTTCTTGTTATGAGAAACGTTCAAGGTTTACATAAATTATTTTTCCTAGGAGAACAACCCGTATTTGACTGGTGAAAAATTGCCTGTTGCTGCAAAAAAGGGCAACAATATTAATTATTGAGGCAAAATCAGGGCGAATACAATGAAAGAAGTAACACTGAAATGAATGTTGACCTCGGCGCTCCAATGGCTTCCACTTAATCGATATATAATTCAATTATTATTTTTTCTTTCAAATAAAAAACATGAATTTAATTTCTTTGTCGTTTAGAAAAAGATAGATTTTTAAATGTTATAATCGCCACTTTCTAAAGGCGCTTTTTATTGTTGTTTAGAGAATATTCATGAAATGTTTCGAGAAAAACATTTTTCTTTCTTTAAAAAATAGCTTCAATGTCAGTGTAATTCTCTTCAATGTGAAAAAAATGAGTTTTTATTTAAATTCACAAGTAAGGCTGCGATGTTAACTGAAGCGTAAACTTTTTATAGGTCCTGGTAAAGGGAAAATGCCAGGACCTATAAATCCGGTGGCCGCCCCGGCCGCAGGCCTGCGTTCTCAGAGAAACATTAAACAAAAACATTGTTTTGCTTCTTTCACTCTCGAGTGAGCTTCAATCCGCTTGAACGACGCAGCAGTGAATACAAATTATTACGCAGGTAACAAGCAATCCCAGGTTTTTGTGTTCAATATTCACGGCTGTGCCCTCTCTGTACCGAGTTGTGGATCACTTGATTCTAAAGGGCAAAAAATGATGGTTTATCTTGATAAAAAAAAAAAATTGTTTCTCTACCAAAGTGAGAACCTTTATTTTTTATTTCGATTCACCCTCCCGTAAAATATACCAAAAAATGCACCTTTTTTTTTGGTCGATTTTGGTTAGGTAAGAGGTTCACCTAATCAAATGGAATTTCACGATATGGTGACCAGAAATAAAAAGAAGGTTCTCATTTTTGAGAAATTTAGTTATGTAACAAACTAAATAAATTAATAAAAATAAATAATAATAATAATGTGGCACCTCCTAGTTTGGACCCGGTTTAAGTCTAAGAATAATTATAGCGATTTTACTGTAAATTTGAATGTTTTTGGCTATCTATTTTTCGACGTGTTTTGAAACTAAAACGCGTACAATGGAAAACAAAATGTGGCGCATTGCTGAGGGGGTTTCCAATGTTCACGAGGTAAATCGTAAAAATCTCGGGTACTTATTTTTGGATGAAAAAATCTTTATCATATCAGCTAATGTCTCCTTTTTAAAAACAAAAATGCGAAGAAAAAAATTAAAACATATTTTAAAAATGTATCAAAATATTGCAAATTGATCTCTGTGTTTTATATCAATCTTAAGACAGAAATTTATTTGTTATAAATGTTTTAGATTGGTAGGCTAATAATTGGATTACTCTCGTAGATGTTTAAAAAAAACTAAATAAATATATGCAGCCTAATTCAAATAATTATAATTTTAAAAAATATAATAAAAATAGCTTGAGAAAAACAATGGGGAAATTGTCATTTATAAATTTCCGTTTCCTCCCCCGTTCCGGTCTCAAACTATTTGAAAAACTTACAATTCAATTTACCTCACTTAGAAATCATAAATAAATTTTATTCGTTGTATTCCTTGGTCAATGACTAATAAACACAGAAAATAATTTTTTTAGTTGCCTCTTGTTCCATCCTTACCCGAGGAAAGAAAAGGTATTTGGTTAATGGCGAGTTTCATCGGGTTTTAATGACTTTAATTTGATATGTTTTATCGAGCCCAGGCCTATTTGTGTTTGTACGAGGGTGGAAGCCAAGGCGGGATAAGATCGGTCACCGCGTGTATCGTGGCGTGGGCTCTCGAGTAGGATAATCTGGAAATAGGTACAGTACAGACGAATTTTCCATCGAGCCCGTTTAAAGGGGTTTCTCACTGTGAAGCCAACTGTTTTTTTGGGCCGCTCTGGCCCTCGTTTTCAGAGGCTGCATGAATTTACCATCAGCACTCGGTGGACAAGAAAATAGCCGGTCCTGAAGTCTAAGGAAAAGCTACGATGGACGCAGACCTCGCTGGGCCGGCTCCTGGAGTCGATAAAATCTTCCGACATCAACGACAACAAGAAACTCTCATTTTTTGGCCACATTTATTAAAGTCGCTGACGGCCCCATCGGTGCTCGGTGAGAACGCCTGCATTTATCTACTTTTCCCGAATGCAGCCAGTTTCGAGGGCAAAACCCCCAATACCAGACCACGAATTAGCGCTTATTCTCGATTTTAGCTGTGGATGAGTCCTTTTTCTCAATTTTAGCCACGACTTAGCGCTATTTCTGGATTTTAGCTGTGATTTAGCGGTATAACAATTTTATTTGTAAATTAATGTTTTCCTGTGGTTTTAGCTGCAAATTACCGCTTTTTAAAATATTAGCCACGAATTATTTTCTCACTTTTAACCACGGATTAGCACTTTTTCCAAATTTGAGCCGCGAATTAAGCATTTTCTTCAATTTCAGCCCCCGAATTAGCGCGTTTTCTCGATTTTAGTATAGCGAATTATATCCTTTGCTCAATTGTATCCGCGATTTAGCACTTTTTTACATTTTATCCGCGAATCAGCGCTTTTTCTTAATTTCATCTGTGATTTAGATATTTTATCAATTTTACCTGTGAATTAGCGTTTTTTTTTTATGTAAGCTGAGAGTTAGCCGTGAACTAGAGCTATTTCTCCATTTTACCCGCATCATTTTAGCTGCGAATTTGCGCTTTAATTTCTCAATATTCCCAGTGGCGTACTGAGGTGTGGAATGAGGGGGGCGGACCACGCCATCAGATAGGGCCCACCAAAAGCTTAAACATGGGAAAATGATAATTTTTAGGTTGTATGTTCATGGATTCAGGCAGGTATGTGAAAAGGAGTTTTGGTATACGATTGGACAGCGGTTTGGCATCTGTCGACGATTTTCAGTCCATCCGACCTGATGAATAGCACGTTACTGGTGATGGTGAACAGGAATACACATATTATGTAGAGTGGGTAAATATTCCGATGACTCGAATTGAGGAAATTCGCGCCTTCTAGAAATAAATTCGCGGCTGAAATAGAGAAAAAACGCTATTCCCCAAGTTTATTCAGGTCCATAGGCAGATAAAATTGAGAAGGCGCTCTAATGTGCCGATTTTGGGGCAAATAGGCGGCAAAAAGTTTGAAATAAGTGCCAATATTGGTTGCTAACCCGCGAAAAAGCGATCAATCGTGGTTTCAGACCATAATTTGGAAAAAAATCACTGATTCATGCTTTATATAGAGGCAATTTTACGGCTAAAATGTACTCAAAAAACCACTTATGTGCTGTTTTTGGGCCTAGCCCGCGGCTAAAATGCGGTGAGCATGCGCTACATCATGGCTGAACAAGTGAAAAAAATCGCGGCTAAAATTGAGAAAAATCGTTTAATTCGTCCATGAAATTGAGAACTGTAGAGAAGGAAAAACGTTAATTGAAGGATACAAATAAAAAATCACTTAATCGCAGCTAAAATTGAGAAAATGCATATCCGAAGCTTCATCCGAACATCATCCGAACATTCTGAAGGATGTTTAGCGGGCACTGAGAAAAAGTGCTAATCCATAACTAAAATTGAAACAAAATAGCCAATGTGGTACTAAAATGTACAAAAAAACGCTAATTCACGGCTAATATTAAGAAAATCACTAATTAGCACGCTAAAATCAAAAACTCTAAATTTCTGCTAAAACGGGGAAAAATGCTAATTCGACGCTAAAAATTGAGGAAAAGGCCGATTTGCGGCAAAAATTGTGAAAAATCGCTAATGCACGGCAGAAATTAGAAACTTTAAAGCGTCTAACATTGAGAATAGACCAATTCTCGGCTTCTGAAGGCAACTTTTTGTGGCACAAATGGAAAATGTGATAATTCGCTGCTAAAAATGTAGGAAAACGGAGATTTGTGCCAAAAATGGAGAAATATCTCTAATTTTGCTGCTAGAATTGAGAAAAAGCGCTAATTCACGGCAGAAATTAGAAACTTTAAAGCGTCTAACTTTGAGAATAGACCAATTCTCGGCTTCTGAAGGCAACGTTTTGTGGCACAAAATTGAGGAAAGCGCCAGTTCATGGCTATTAGTGAAAAAAACTGCTAATTTGCGACATGAACTGAGGATAAGCGGTAATCCATAGGTGGAAGTGGAAAAAAAAATCAATGTGGGGCTAAAATGTAAAAAAAAACCGGCTTATTTGCGGCTAATTCTGGAAAATCACTACTTAGCGCGGCTTAAATAAAGAAAAACGATCATTTTTAGCCAGAATTGAGATAAAGTGCTAATTCGCTTCTAAAACGCCGTAACGAACAATCTCTCTCTCTCTCTCTCTCTCTCTCTCTCTCAAAATCGCCAATTCATGGCTAAAATTGAGAAAAATCGCTTAATGATGGGATAAATACACTACTTTGTGGCTAAAATTGATAGAAAGCGTCGATTCGTGGCTATAAAATACACAAGAGTTTCAATTTGCGTCTAAAATCGTGGCTTCTGAAAGCAACTTTGGGGCTATAAAATTGAAAAACAGCGCAAATTCTTGGGTTTTGATTTGTTTGTTTGTTTTTTTAACGGTTATTCGCGGCTGAAATTGAGAAAAACTTTGCAAGCTGCCTAAATTGAGCTCATTCACGGCTAAAATGAAGAAATTCTTCAATATTGGGCTTAAACTGATCATAAGCGCTATTATAATTGGCGGATGGGATATAGAAATATAATGCCGATTCGTGGCTAAAATGAGAAAAAAGCCATAGCTTAACGCTACGTAAAAATCATAGTCCTAGATACTAATCCGCCCCCGTGCCCCTTCTTTATACGCGTAGGTCCGCCAGTGCCCAGCAATTCTCAATTCTTGCTGCGAATGAGCGCTGTTTCACAATTTTCTCCACGACAGGGCTTTTCCGTAATTGCCGGTGTGATTTACCGTTTACACCAATTTTAATCCCGAACCTGAAGCACACGCGCACTTTGACGTTCTCTCTCTTGACTCTGGATTCGAGAAAATTATACTTTTTGATAGATAAAGACGCGACATTGTTGTTTTCGTTGAACGAAATTGTTCTTTGTTAGCCGCAAAAAAAAAAAAAAAAAAACACAGCCAGAGCCCGCGAAAAGAGCTGTCACGTACACCCCTCTCCATCATCAGTCTTCAGTCGTGCAGGTTGATGCCTATTGAAAGCCTACTCAATCTTCACCCCACCCAAAAACACCGATTGGTGGCATAAAAGTCCCATTACCGCTGACCAGCGCTTTTTCTCAATTTTAGGTATGAATTAGCGTGATTTAGCTGTTTTTTGGACCGTGGATTTGCAATTTGTTCAGTTTTCGCAATGAATCAGTGCTTTTTATCAACGGTAGACGATAAACTTTTTTGAACCATACAGCCATGGTGTTTTTTAATGAATGCATTTCGGGCCCATTCCCGGTGCCCTTCATCAGCATTATCTACAAATTCCGAAATTTTTATCGACGTTTCCCGTGATTTAGCAGGGTTTTTCTCAATTACATTCCTGAATTAGCGCTTTTTCCTGGTTTTATCCACGAATCAGCCCTTTTTTTTCACAGGAGCTTTTTTACAATTATAGCGATAGACAGCCAATTGGCTCGCCTTTCCAATTTTAAACGCCTAAGAACCTACAAAACTGAGGAATAGCATTTTTTTTTTCAATTTTAGCCAGGAAGTTGTTTTCGGAAGCAGTGAATTACTGAATTAAAGCTGTGAATTGAAGAAAAACTGTAAAAAGTGCCCCAGATGCCCGATTTTAGCATTTCGGTTGGTCCAAGACGCTGGGATCGGCTTGTGAAATTCAGCGATACCTATATTAAACAATATTTATCTAATAATATCACCCAAAAAAGTTGCTTACAAGTAAAGAAAAAATTCACAAATAATACAAATATAAATGAGAGAACACCTATGAAATTGTTTTACTGTTTTGACCTCAACTCAACTCTCTCAACTAATCAGGCAGAGGGCATACTGAATTGCACTAAAATTACTAGATAAGTCGTAGCTGACGATATGACCTGTGGAAGGCAAGAAGACAATACAAAGTCAGTAGTGAGGTTGTGGGCCAGGGAAGATTTAATGCTACGAATTTGGAACTCACCGAAGTGACCAAAGGATAGCCCAGGGAGAAAAATCCGCAGGCTGTGAAGTTGACAGATTGTTTCATCGTAACGTACAGATTGAGTTTTTGCTGTAAATCCAGGATTTTTATTCTAGGGAAAATTAGCGGCACGGAGAAAATTTAGATGAAAAAATTGTTCTTTTACGTTATTGCAATGGTAATTGCTTTCTCTCATGATTCGAAATAATTCTGTGTTGAAATCTTCGGCCTGTGAATGATTAAAACAGTTTTAAAATTTAGGGTAAAACATATTTTTATGGAGGGTGGTCAAGACCTTTTCAACGATCCTCTCACACGATCCTGCCACTAAGTAAATGTTGAGGAGCTGCCACGAGCAGTAGAACAGTCGAAACGGTAACATTTGAGCTTCACTATCGATCAGTACATCCTGCATGGCGTAAAATAGCCACGAGACGAAATTTATAAAATGCAGAGTGCACAAAATGAGCAATTGCCAGGAGTAGATATCGTTGATGCAAGCGGCTGAACAGATGAGCTGATGGTGTTTCTCGGTGAATGCTTCGAGGGTGGTCGTTTTGCTCAACATTTGAGTGGTGTGATCGAGTTGTTTTTCGATGACTTCGAGAAAGGCGCAAAATTGGACTAGCATTAGATAAGTGCCTAATTCTTTGAAGTATTTAACGAAGTAGAAGGTGAAAAGCCAGTCATGCATAACAAGGACATCTTCGAGTAGGCAGGAAGCTAAATAATACACTGGTAAGAATATCATTCCTATCGCCGTCCAGTAGGAGGAAAATTTTAAAGTTTTCGCAATGATCGACCATTCCCCGACATTTTTAATTAAAATTTGAAACCGATTTTTGTACACTAGAAGACAGAAAGAATGAACTACCCACAGGAGAGACTGTAAAATTTCCTGAATTATAAACAACAGCGGAAAAGTGAGGCTATTGGTCGACGGCGGTGAATTGAAATAAAGAACGTAAATAGTTAGAAAAGCTCCGATTATAACAACCGACCAAACGACGATGACGGAATAAATGCGGAGAAGTAGAGAAGTTTCGCAGTTTTTATCGAATGGTAGAACGCCGAAGAGGTTGGACAGGGTAAAAAGAAATTTTAGACTGCCGTGACGGGCTCGCGACGGTTCTTTAAAAAAAGAGCCTTCAATCGGGTGAATCGGCATGACTCCGACTGAAAAAAGACTAACCTCCGCTTGGTTTTTTTTTTCTTTGTAAGCGTTAACTCATTCTGTCTTAGCTGACTAATTGTGGCAAAGAGGTGAGCGGGAGGAAATGAAAAGGCAAAGTGCAATCGAACGGAATTTAGCACTTTTATAAAATTAACACGAAGGAAAAATGGAAGAATACTCGCTATAATTATGCTTTTGTTTAAGTTTCACTCAAATGTCGCTCATTAAGGAATCCTCTTCGTCTTGTCAAAAAACTGTAAGATGACAGGTCTAAGAATGCCAGGGCTAAATCAAATTTACAATTGCCTTGGCAAATGAGGAGTTTCTGAAATATAATCAATCGTGTTAAGTGACTCACTTCGAATTTTCCTTTAATATTACAGAAAGGGAAGCTTGAAACGGTGGCTTTCCAATAATGGAATGAAAAACAGATACGAAATATTTCGGAACCTTCGCCTTCCGGGTAGAAGAGAGACGGAGGCAAACATGACGTTCTTGTCTTGTGTATACCCGTAGAATGAATGCCCCTTTTATGGAGGAGGAGGGGAAGGCAACTTCCGTAATGAGTTGCTTCCTAACTAGCCCTTTAGATGTTCAAAAAAGAAATCGATAGCAGTAGCAAGTCAGTTTCAAAGGAAATCCCTTGAAACTGAAATTAACGGCCGGGAAACATAATTTTTTAAGAATATTATACTCGTAATTACGTTTATACTCTCACCCCTCCTTATTTATATCCTCACTCTTCCGACCCACTTTCATTTCGTTCAAATTTAATTATTTTGTTGGTGAAAATTATTATTTTAATTAAATTATAAGTATCTAACATTTAATTAAGCTTTAAAGCTGGTGGGCTGGAAATTATTTTGGGGGAGAGCTGCTGATAATGACCCCCCGATTTTAGTTGAGTCTAAAACGGAACATTATTTTAGCAAGCCCTTTTGGTTAATTTTAAAAGTGCATAGTGACAGTTTCTCCCTGGCACTGAAGAACACATCAATGTCCATAACTCTAAATCCAAAATTCTGCGTTCACGTCGACTAATCTTCAATTACCGTCCCTTATCCATCAACGACTATGACCACCAATCGTCACTCAATTTTCAATCCTTCTTCAATCATTCGTCTTCGTTCTTTCACACACACAAAAAAAATTGTTACAAAATAGTCCAAAGTGAAGCACAATGAGTATACTTTGGAGGAAAACAGGTGATTTTAGGATCTTCAACCATGATAGATATAATGAATAATTCTGTCACCGGTATTTTTAATTAATAAATCAATTAAACTGATGTTATCCGGACGACGATGGAAGGCTATAGCCCAACCCGATTCGAGTTTCGAGAAAAAGTGGCTCCCCGGCGAGATTTGAACGCGTAACCTCCGGATTACCAGTCCAGCACGCTGCCAATGCTAAGGCACTATAAAACCCGAGTACTGCAACACGAAAATCGGCACCATACTTGGTCCCTCATATGATTATAATTATCACCTGATCTCATTGACAAGTAGGATATTTTTATTTATTTCGACCGCGTTCCGCGTTTGTTTGCTGTTACGATGACAATTTTTTCATTCATGATATTTTGTTTACCCTAACGACTGAGGGACCAAATATGGCGCTGAAATCCGTGTTGCAGTACCTGTGTTTTAAAGGTTCTCTACCAATGCTAAGCCGAACCCCACCTAGGTCCATTTTTTAAATTTTTTTAGGACGATTTCACAGAGAAACAATGAACCTAGGTGGGGTTCGGCTTAGCTTATCCCTCGGAGTACGACTCCCAACGGGGAGTACGATGATTCACGGGTAGCATTGAAAAAAAATGGTAAATCGTGCTGGGAAGGGAATAGAAATAGTGCTAATTTTCTGCTAATATTGGGAAGAAACGCTAATTCGGAGCTGGAATAGAAAAAAAGTTCCGATTCCTAGCTAAAATTTAAAAAATGCGCTAATCCGCGGATAAAAGCGAGAACATAATTCAGGACTAATCTGAGAAATAGCGGGCATTCGCCGCTAAAATCGGGAAAAAACGCTATTCACAGATGAAATTGATAAAACCGCTAAATCACATCTAAAAAACAGAAGTAGCGCCAATTTGCTGACAAAATTAGCAAACCTAATAAATCTCGGGTAAAATCTTTTAAAAAGTGCTCATTCGCAGCTAGTTTTGAGAAATAACAATGCTAGAATTGAGAAAGAACACTAATTAGAGAAAAATAGCGATAGTTCACGGCTTAAATTTTGAAAACTGAGCAATTTGGGGAGGGGGCTACACAGCTGAAAAAAGTCAAAATTTAGAAAAACAATAAATCACAGCTAAAATTCAGAAAACGCGTTTTTAAAAAGTGCTATTAAATCGCGGATGAAATTGAGAAAAAGCTCCAATTAGCAGATAAAACTACTAAATCACAGCTAAAATTCAGGTAAAGCGCTAATTCGCGGATAAAATTGAATAAAAAACACTAAATCACAGCTGAAATTTGGAAAAATCGTTTTGAAAAAAGAGCTAAATCGTGGAAAAGCTCTAATTTGCAGCTATAATTGACAAAATAGTGCTAATTTGGGGCTGAAATGGAGAAAAAGCTCTAATGCATGGCTATTCATTAGAAAAAATGAGTTACTTTAGAGGAAAATCTTCACCCACAAAACTTGTTGAGCATAATGCTCAATTGGACTGTTCATACTAAGGGTGCGTTCATAGTGAATCACCTTCACTGCGATACCTCGATGAGCGATGCCCCGATGAAACAACGATGAAGAACAAACATCAATAATTTGTATGGGACTGTTCATAGTGAAGCACCCTCACTGCGATGTGATCTTCGATACCTCGCTGCTATCATCGATGATTTGAACCATATGGTTCCTCGACCCCCCTCTTGACCGTTTTTTTTTTTTTTTTTTTCAAAATAAGGGTTAAAGCTTGAAGGGAACAGGTGTGCGTGACTTACGTAAGTTGTGTGAAGGTGGAATTTAAAATATTTTGAAAAGAAAAAAAAGGCAAGGACAGGAGGGGGGTCGGGGAACCATATGGTTCAAATCATCGAAGATAGTATCGAGGTATCGAAGATCACATCGCAGTGAGGGTGCTTCACTATGAACAGTCCCATACAATTATTGATGTTTGTTCTTCATCGCTGTTTCATCGGGGCATCGCTCATCGAGGTATCGCAGTGAAGGTGATTCACTATGAACGCACCCTTACCCATTCAGTACCATGTACTTACGCAGTAAAGTTCTGGGGAAAAATAACCGATTTTTCTGCGGACCTGGGGCATTTTTACTCAATTTTAGCCGTGAATTAGTGTTATTCCTTTATTTGAGCCGCGAATTGCTGTTTTTTCTCAATTATAGCCACCGTAGTCGTAAAGCCTGCCCCTGATGTCTAAGGAGAAGTCTTGCCGCAAGCGGCCCTCGCTGGACTGACGAAGTGGAGTGCAGAAATTCGGCCGAAACAAACGACCTAGGCGACAAAACGCATCACATTGAGGGGCATTTTGGTCAAGATTTCTCAATTCAGTATGGTCTGAGGTACTTAAACGTGGATTCAGGAAGGGAAAAGGCTTGACAGCCAGCCATTCACAGCCTAAAAATGACTAAATTCTCTAAATCACCATAAAAACGGCTAAACCAACGCCCCAAAATGGCCAAACAGATTATTCGCGTCTCGAAAATGGGCAAACTGGCTAATTGCGCCCGAAAAATAGCCCTACTTCTTATTCCCGCTCTAAAAAATGCCAAACTGACTTCACGCCCCCTAAAAATAGTTGAACTAGCGATTCATGCAGGTTATTCGAGCCATATAAATGGAAAAACTGACTGTAGGTGCCCTAAAAATAAAAGCTAAACTGACGGTTCGTGCCTTGAAAATGCTTAAAAGGACGATTCATATACTATGAAAATGCCCAAACTGCAGCCAACAGACCACATTTCACACTAAAAATGGCTTGACCGACTATTTGCACTACAAAAATTGCAAAATTGACTATTATTGCGACCACAAAATGTTTAACGAACGATTCACGACTTGAAAATGACTGAATTGAGTTCATACTCTACAAATTGACTAAAATGACGGATCTTGACTCCAAGCTGAATTGGAAGAAGCACCTACAAAAGAAGAAAGAGGAGCTCAACATCAAGTTCAGGAGTATGTATTGGCTAATGGGAAGGAAGTCCCAATTAACTCTACACAACACAATTCTCATATATAAACAAATTCTGCGGCCTATTTGGACGTATGGAATACAGCTTTGGGGCTGTACTAAGAAAACAAATGCTAAAATAATCCAAACCTATCAAAACAAGGTGCTGCGCAGCATTGTGAACGCGCCATGGTACATGCGGAACGATGACATTCATCGCGACCTGAAAATGGAAACTGTTGGCGAAACCATTGCCAAATTCGCTCGGAAGCATCAAAGACGCCTCCTCAACATAAAAACCCAGAGATGTCGAATGTCCTGAATAATAAGAACGAACTCCGGAGACTCAAGAGAAATAAACCATCGGACCTCGTAGTGTTGTGTTGACGTTTGTAGTGCGTGTGAACCTTGGTGCACTAAATTAATTATAATACAAACAAAGGATGTGACTTGTTGAATGACTATCCTAATAGTGAACTAAGTTATGAGATTTGATATTGCTAGATGAACTATGATTTTGCTTAATTTGTTCAGTTGCAATAAAATATCACGGAAAAAAAAAAAAAAAAAAAAAAAAAAAATGACGGATTCATGTCCTGAAAATATCACACTGACTGTTCACACCTTAGAAATGATCTTACTGACAGTTTGCGACATAAAAATGGGTGTTCCCGCCCTAAAATAGGCTAATCTGAATTTATGCAGCCTATGAATGGTTTAACTGACGATTCTCGCTTTTGAAAAAGTGCAAACAGACTATTTCTGTTCTGTACAATTGTGAAATCGGCCATTCGTGCTTCAATAATGGCCAAACTGATCCTGAAAATGTCTAAACTGACGGTTCGTGCACTGAGAATATGGAAAGTGGCTGTTCATGCACTGAAAATGGCATATTCTTAAAGGCAATTCACGCTGTAAGAAGGGTTAAATTGATCATTTGCGCCCTACAGATGATGTCAATCACGATTCTTGTACTCAAACTGGCTATCTGCAACCGAAAAATGGCCAAACATGGCTATTCACGCCTTAAAACGATAAACTAAACACTGACGTTTGTGCACCGAACAAGGGTCGCCCCCTCCTTACCAACCCCCCTCAGAGTTCATTACACGCACCCCATGGGCTGGATAAACTGTCTACTCTTGCACTATAAAGTTTCCAGACTGGCTAATGACGTTCTATAAAAATGGCGTTGGGGATGTTGAAAATGGCTAAAGTGCAGACGTTTCGTGCCCTGAAAATAGCCAAACTGATCATATGTGCCGTACAGATGGCGCCAGTAAATTTAACTGACTTGCTGGGCCGAAATAATGGGCAAACTGACAATTCGCACCCTTGAAATTTAGTATAGTATTCGCGCTCTGAAATGAAATGACCATTATATCGTTCTACCTCCGAATAGGACCGTCTTCATCACCTCACCAACTGGTTGACTTCCTTCCCCCCGCACCGCTGTTGGGTACTGCAATCCCCTGCCTCGTGCTATATCTCGCTCGCGTTATAAAATGGCTTCTCGGTGGCTTCCAGTTTCACGCTCTGAGTTTTTGTGAGGTTGAATGCCAGTTTTTTGGATGATTTAGGGTGTAATGATCGTAATTTGGGCGTATGATGATGGGTTGAAAAGATAATAGCTTTCTACCAGGAATTTCTGCGCGCAGCTAACAGTTTTTCTGGTAAATAGATAGTTTCGAGTTCCTAGTGTTAGCTTGGGGGGGGGGGGGGTAGGACAAACGGATTTTTGAGCTATGAAATTAACAGTTCCGTTGTCGAATGGTCACAGGCATTTTACATTTTTGTTATTCTTAGAGCTCCATAAGTGGTTATGTGACAAGAGACGGTAGTGTTAAACTAATTTTCTTGGATTTTTACCCAATAACTCCTAGAACCTTGAGTTTAACCGATAATAAAGAGAGAAAACTTGGTTTTAGGATGAGCAATGGGGCCGGATGACGCGACGAGGGTAATATCACAGTAACGCCATGAAAATAATAATGGAGAGTGTGTCTTGAAGGTAAGGTATACCCGATAAAAGTTATACCTCCCCTTCAAGACGCGAATTTCTTCCTCTCTTCCAGTAGCCAACCAACTCGAGAACACACAATCTCTTCGCTCAGTTAACTGTCGATTGCCGCCGTTGTATAAAATAATGGAAAAACTCGTCGAAGCAATTCCTATACCTATCACGCCTCCCCCCCCCCTGCATTCAAACGACATCACAGGGATGGAAGAGATTGCAGAGGAGAGGAGAGTGCGACTGCGTTATTTCGGTTTCATTTTCGTTCGTGTATATGTTGTAAACAGAGCCACTCGAAACCCCCTTCGCCACCGCGCTTCTAACGCCGAAAAGCCGGCGCGAAAACCCTTTGAGATCAACTTCCAGTCACGCCAAGATGCCCTTCGAGGCAGGACCAGTTTTGATCGCCGTTCTAACTCGAATCGTCGTATTCACGGCCGATCCTGCGAGGGGTAAGGAGCACGTTTTATTGTACTTATACATTATAATACAATACATATATATCTAAAATAGAGATTTTTTAACATTTTTCGCAGAATCCATTGGCAAACTTAGCCTCAAAACTTGAATAAACACCTATAAATATATTCATAATAAATGCTCAACGCAACGTAGTTAAAAACGTCAGTTTTTTCCTCCCACCGTGACCAACCAACTCATTTTTTTCACAATGTTTTTTTCTCACAGGAAACTGCAAAACCAAAGCTTTCTTTCCCGCCCCCAACCATTTCAAACCCACCTCTTCTTTTACGCTCGGGACGAGGACAGAAGGTGCCTAAGGCCTCAAAATCTAACGTCAACTCTTCACTTCGTCATTCCCTTGATTTCCTCACCTTTCATCTATCTCAAATATTCGGTGGCATAATATAGCGGGGAAGACGGAGTATATAGCGAGCGAGGGTAAATGAACGGATAAAAGGGAGATGCGGTGCCGGGAAACCCCAGCGTGTGAACGGTGATGATGCCTTGAAAGGTAATTCATGTAACACCGGTGATGGTGAAGGGAGGAATCACGTTGCAGATTCACAAGTAGTGTGATTATAATAGAGAAAAAGAAAGACAGGAAGGAGGAGAGTTCTAACAAGTAAGACGATGGAACTTCAAAAACAGACGTTACAAGGTGTAACAAAGACACCAACAATAAAAATTAATTAACGAGAAGCGTCAGTTTGGTACGGAAGAGGTAAAACATTTTTTAAAACATTTAAATTAGGACGAAAATTCCACTCTGTTTAAAACAAGTTTTTAACATTTTTTTCGCAGCTTGAAAGGAAAAGAGGTGTGTTAATGAGAAAAGTTCGTTCCTATAACACTAGCACTGAGGGATGTTGTGATATTAACGGGAAGGATAAGAAGGTCAAAAGGCCTCCGTCGCGCTCTTCTCATTTTTAGTGTCTTGTTATCAAAAATATAAGTATTGTGCATTCGCGTTTTGAATACCACGCAATGAGCGAGGGGGGTGAATAAATTTATTCCACTTAATGCTGGTTATTGTGAGATTGTAATAGCTTGTCGAGAGAATGGTTGTGCTCTCACGCATACCAATTAAGATAACGCTTTGTGACAAACGTTAATAAATGGGTGGTTTGGGGAAAATTAAGAGTTTTGACGATTTTCAATTTCTACTAGAGACCCCCTCTCCCTAAATAGCATGGTTTTAGAGGGCCGAATTGGCTTGTCGAATTCGAGGCCCAGGTAAAAAAAGTGTTCAAGTCCCAAAAAATGAATGGAAAGGAAGGTAAATTAAGTTGACAAACGCGGGTCCAGTCGAAGAGATGATGCTGCTGTGGGGTCGCACTCACAGGAACCATTCCCACGCATGCACACATCAGTCTCTCTATTACCTACACTAAAAGAATCTGGCTAAACGATCTGATTCGTTGGCTCGAAAGCTGGATGTCCCACTACAGCAAACAACGTCCACAAAGCCGATAAAGCTATACACAGAGATTTGACATCGTTATTGTTACTAGTAATGAAATTTTGGCGAGACACAGACGACGAAAAAACACACTTCATAATTTTGGCTTCTTCAAACCCAAATTTTGCCAGAGATTTATTGCGCTTCCATAAACAAAATTCAATGTCACGTGTGGTTTTTTGCTATTTCAAACCCCAATTTTACGAATTTCCAGCTGCGTCCCGGGTGCTCGCTCACTTTGTTACGCCTCTGAAGCCGTTAAAGTTGCCATCGGTGGCAGATCTACAGGGTGGGTTTTGGACGTTTAAACCCCTCCTAAGAAGATTAAGTCTACTATAATTATAGTAAATAGTTTTTGTAGAGATTTATCTTATCTTTTGCCAATGGACTGTTGAAGGGAGAGCAGCACAGATGATCCTCCCCCCAATCATCCATCACATACATCGCAGCATGAATTTGTTAGTCTTATTTCTGCACCATTCATGGATAAAGGTCACGTTTCAATGTCTAGGGAATTTCGCTTACGCAGCAGTATCCTATTTGTCAAATAAGTCGTAACATGGGCGTAGCTAGCTCAAGACAGAAGGGTGGGCAGCTTATCACATTCCTCCTTGAGCCCTTGAGCGTAATCGCCCCAACAATGAACGCGTCGGTGTTGATGGGAGGGGAGGGGTCACGGATTCCATAAAGACTAGCGTGATCCTGGCCTTCCCGGGGGTGGATGGACCAGTCCAGTGCAGGTCGGCGGCTACTAACAAAAAAGTCCAGAAACTTGCAATGTCGGAGAGCCTGAAACTTGCAATCACGCGGATATTCATCCAGAAAAAAATCCAATTTCGTGAGTATTCGTCAGGCATTCGGCGCTGTTTGGTTCCTGCTATAGCCTGGGTTTCACTGCCACCAAATAGGCCTCCGAAACTGGCAATTTTGCTAGCATTAGGAGGACCATAGAATGGAAATTTCACTGAAATTAGCTGATCTGGTCTGTTCCAGCAAAGGTGTTACGAACATGTTCAGAACAGAGTTGCCATGGGACCATCCAATAAAATGTAACTAATCAACTTGAATTTTATTGGCTGGTACCATGACACTCTGCTCCGAACATGTTCAAAACATCTTGCTGGACCATACCTACTGCTACTGATTGGCACTTAGTGTTTCATTTACACGGCTGCATTTGTGAGGAAATGGGTGCACATAGGGGCCGGGTAGCGCAAGTACCAGAATCACTATACGAGAAAGGCCAGAAGCCAGCTGCTTAAAAAACCATGAAACTTCTACTTTCACGGATATTGGCCCATTGGATGTGATTTTGCGGTGGCTATTCGTCAATTATCCTGGTCATGTGCCATTCCAGGCATCAAGCCAGGGCGGGAAGAAGGCTATTCGTCAAGCCCCTGTCGTTGTGGCCAGCTAGCTCGGGTTCCGCGGTCACTAAACAGAAAAATCCTCGAAATTTTAAAATTCACAAAGAAATTTGAATTTTTGATAGAATAAAGACCGGAAACTAGAAATTTCGTAGATATTTGTAGACCCGAAGCTTGCACTTTCGCAGTTTCTGGCTCAAAGATATGTAATTTCATGGCTATATTTACCAGGCCAATTAAAAAAAAAGAAAAAAGAATCCTCGAAACAATGAAATTCGCGAAATTAAATCTATAAACGAGCAATAACGTGAATTTCGTCTGAAAGCTCCAAACTTTACTGATATTTGCCTCCAAAAGGTGGAAATTTTGGGATTTTTCGTCGACGCGCTGTCGTTGAAGGCTAGCCCGGGCCCCACGATCACTTTAATTATTTAGCTCCAAATGATGTAAATTTGAGGCTGTTTCTCTCAATTTTAGCTGCTAATGAGCGTTTTTCCCCAATGTCAGCCATGGATTAGCAATTTTTCACAATTTTATGCGCGACTTTCAGCTTCGTGTTAGCTGCAAAAGGGTGATTTTCATGCACTTTCAGCCTTAAACTAGGGTCTTTCTCTATTTTAGATTTAAATGAGTGATTTCTTTTTAAATTTCAGCCGCGAATAATGAAGTTTCCCTCAATTTTAGCCGTGAAGTGGCTTTTCGAAAAAATCGTCATTTTTCTGTGGAAAATCTGTTTTTCTGGTGAAATTTCAAGATTAGTTGGGATTTTAGGGGACTAAGGGTGCGTTTATCAATGCACTTATTCCTCAGATAAGGCTGGTTGCTGTGGGCCTTTTTGCAAACATTAATGTAAAGTTACTCGATGGGTTCTTATTCCATGTAATATTCAGGGATTGATATAAACTCACCCTAAATGTTCAGTTTTAGGGCCGTATTCAAAAACCAACCTTGACCTTTACATCTCCTTCAAGCGCTTTAAAACAGATGACATATTTTTATAATCCATCACATTTTTCAACTCCTTTAGTTAAGGCTTCGTAAAGGAGGGTTTCTGAATACGGCCCTTAATGTTAATCAACGAGTTTGAAGGGGCGAGTTGAAGGTTTGCGAATGTGGCTGTTGGTTTCGAACTAAGACGAATTGAAGAAGGTCGGGCAGCTTCTGGTAGGATGTGGGGGTGGGGTCATGGGGACTTTAATGAAAAAATAGCTGGAACAATGTTTCATAAAAAACAAACGTTCGTCAGATTTTTGGTGGAACCCCTCCCAAGATTAAATTCTAAATCCACCACTGGTTGCCGTAATAAACGCGCAAAACTCCCTATTGGAGTGAACAACAATTTCAATTTCGACATTGATGAACGATTAGTCGTTGTTAACTTGTTGTGTTCCATTATCTTCCCCAATCGTCCAATTTTTTGTTACAGGCGTCCTTTGAACAGCGTTGCCAGCTAGCATTTTGCTTTTCCCGTCTAGTCATGCTCGAAATTCCGTCAGAAATCAGTCAAAGTGTATGTAGTCAATTTGAAGGCACGAACCGTCCATTCTGTAGTCCCTGTAGGGCGCAAATGCTCATAGTTTGGCCATTTTAAGAGTGTGGATTACCAGTACGTGAGTAGGCATTTCGACGCATGAAAGCTCATTTCGGCCGTTTTTGATCTGTGAATGGTCGATTTGGCCAGTTTCAGGACAGGAATAACCTGCACCTTTTCAAAGCGCACAGTTTAACTATGTATAGGCCACATGGAGTCAAATTTGCCAATCATAACGCGACTTTACATGCAAGCTTTAAAAAGCTGAGTGGTAGCTTCAACCAATCAGAGCGCTCCGAGTACACAGCGCGGATTGCCTATGAAGGCGGCTTTAGGGCGCGATGATTCAGCATGACCCTATAATATAATTAGATGGTGAATCGCCAATTGGACTAACGTTAGCGCGCAGATAAGCCATTTTCAAGGTTCGAATCGTCAGTTTAGGCGATTTGGGGAACGATTATTGTCCGTTTTTAAACGTTTTTATGGTACGAATAGCTGCCAAGCAATTTTTAGTAGAGCGAAACATCACAATTTCTCAAGCCCCCCTCTTGAGCAAATCCTGAATCCTCGTCTGATAAAGATACCTAACGATCGTTGTTTAAAGACTGATATTTCAATTTGTTCAGAACTCGGTTCTTGCATGTATGTAATCGAATCATTTCTGGCGAAATAGTGACACAATTTTGGTTTCCAGAAAGATTTATGACTTCGCGATAAAAATAAGTGGCTGACTGTAAGCTTCTGGGGCCTTTGACCAAAACTGTGGCTATGAATTGCTGGTTCTCAGACTGAAGTATGATTTTCTGGTGATACTTACCAGTTTCTTTCTATACGGTGAGAAACGTTAACTTTGCCGCTAAGATGAGTTTGAACAACGAAGCTCCGTTCAACGGATTCTCCCGGCGATTTTGGCCCGCTTTTGGCAGCCTTTTTCCCAATAACTTTCCCACCAATGGCTACCAAACGATCGACGTCCGGAGGAAACCGAGGGGGAAGGGGTGAATGTGAACCCATTGAATGATACAATACATTGGCCGCGTTGCAAAACTTCAGACTTGTTCAGCGCTTAGTAAGCACTTAGTCTTTTGCCGTTGTAAAACTGTCAATCCAGCTCAGCGCTGAGTAAGTGTTTAAAATCCAACAGAACACGTCCCATCGCGATACAAATCACCGTTGCAAAACTCTATTAAGCGCTTAATTCTACACTTCAGCGCTTAAACATGAGCCCGAGTTTTGCAACGCAACCATTGAAAGAAACAAAAACAAACAATCCCCTCTCCACCGAATCGTATTTTTTTTGGCCTAAACAATCAAATGTTTCGTCGAAAATAAAGAGGGGCGAATAGGAAGAAAAATAAAAAGACTCGTAATTGGAGGAATATTGTATTTGTATTTATCCCCCTCTCCCCCCCCCCAAAGGAACAAGGAAAACGCCCTGTGGCAAAAAAAACCCCTCGAGTATACGTTACAAGGATTAATTGAATATTGAATTATGATTGCAATCATGAACGAAATAATGTTTGTATTAACCGGTAAAGAACATTAACAGCAGTTTGATTAAGATGATGGTTTATATAGTATTGTATGCTGCAGTAGCGACAAGCGAGGGCGCAGAGAAAGCCACTGGGCTCCGATTGTGTGTTCACGTCCCCAATAAAGTGAGTTCAACCCACGGGTGGAAAGGGGAAGCATGACCCTTGACCCCTCATGCCACGTTTCAAACACTCGCTGAGTTTTTTACACGGTGAATCCCAAAATCTGCTCATTCAAACTCCCCCTGTCCCCTCCCATCCAATCATTTGACCTCTTTCACTTGTTTAGAGGAGTGTCCAAGGAAACCATAAACCACGTCGGGGTCAAATAGAAGCACTTTGAAAAAAAAAAAAAAAAATCAGCCTGAAAATCGCCCAGCTAGCCCCTGTCCTCGGAAATGTTTGGCAAAAAATATCATTCATTTTGGGGTAAAAAAGCGAATTTTGAAGTTTCCCACTGGGGCCAATCCGAAAATCGATGTGTATTTTCAATCAGACGAGCCGTTGAAAGGGTTCTTACTGTGATGCCACCGTTTTTGGCCACACTTTGCGTCAGGAGCTGCATGAATTTGCGATTTTTTCACTTTTAACTTTGAATTAGCACTTTTTCCCAATTTGAGCCACGAATTTGCCTTCGGAAGCGAAAATTCTCGTTTCCATACTTCTAGCCTCTAATTAGCGCTTTTTTCTCCACTTTATCCGCGGAAGCTTCAAGGAAACTTTTGCCGCGAAGTAGCTAAGTATGTGCATTAATTAGAGAAAATACGTTGATCCCCAGTTTTTTTTCTAGGTCCTTAAGAGGATAAAAATGATTCTATACGCAAATGACCCACTAATACAACTAATGACACACTAGTACAAAAAAAAAAATTAAAAATTCAGGGTCGTAGGGTCGTAGGTGTGGGAGTATGTTGGGGCTCGAGTGGTTTTGGTACTTGACTTTATATTTTTCGAATACAAAAAGTGGATTGGAAAAAAATCAACACATGTCTTGACTAAAGAATTTAACAATCTCATACACTTATCTACTTTTGTATTTTATTTTATTTTTAATTTCCTCACGTGACGTAATCGGCGAGGCATCTAGGACGCCTACGAACCCTCGATGAGCGGCGAAGGATTTGTTGTTCGTTTCTCCGTTCCGTGACAATTCTTCCTTCCTCCTCCGGGCAGGTTGTAGGCATCGACCAGGTTTGAGTGGCGTCGATTTCTGTTCGAGTGGTTTCGAGTTCTCTCGTTTCCGAAGGAAATGTTGTCAAATCCGGTACAAAAATTGATTCTGGGTGGAATTTTGAACTGTGGGATTGAACCATACTCTTTTTTCAATAAACGAGGAGAGGGCTGTTTTCAGTAACAGATCAACGTGACGTTTGACCGTACGCCCATTGTCGAGCTGAACGAGATAGTGCAGTTAGCCGAACTTCCTGATAATTCTCCCGGGAGTCCAAAAGGTCTTATTGTTTGAGCTTGAGTAGCACTTGGCTTGAATACGATCGCCCAGTTGGAACGATCGTGTAACTCTATTTGAATGGATAGGACAAATTGATTTTTGAAATTTTGGGAGGTTTTAAGGCGTCGAGTGTAATTTTGATTTTGAGTCGAATGTTCAGCAGCGGAGCTGTTCTGTAGCGAAATAAAATTTCTCGAACTTTCTGTCGCATAGGACGGTGATCTCGGTCTATTGCCGTCAGTCGATGTTTGAGGGTCTGAATAGTACGCTCCGCTATGCCATTAGTAGAAGGACGGCCAGGCGCGATACATTTTTGAAAAATTCCAGCTTGAGAGCAATAGTGACGGAATTCTTCCGAAGTAAAAATAGACGCATTATCAGAGACTAATACGTCCGGAAACCCGTATTTGGCGATTATGTCGTGGAGAGAATCGATAGTTGAATTCGAAGTTGGTGGCGATACGGATGTTACCACTTCTGCCTACTCCGATTTGGCGTCAAAATTAGGAAATAATGGCCTTGAAATAGTCCCGCATAATCAGCGTGAATACGTTGCCAGTTTTCTGTTGGGTCATTCCAGGAATGAGGGGAGCTTTCCGAGGATTGGTACTCGTTTGGGCACAGGCAGGGCAAGCTCGGACCAACCGTTCGATATCTTTGTCCAACGATTGCCAATAGACGTACCGACGAGCTAATTGCTTCATCTTTGTGATCCCGATGTGCGTCCGGTGCATCTCCTGGAGCACTGCTGACTTTAACGTTGAAGGAATTACCATACGTTGTCCTCGAAATAAAATACCGTCATCGATGGTAAACTGGGAATCAGGTAGCGAATTTGTCTGCAAGCCTTGAATAATTTTTGATAGGTTTTCATCCTTGGCTGTTTCCTGCCGAAGAGTTTTGTGAGTCAAAGTCGCGGTGGAAACGTGGTTTATTACAGTCGAAAATATAATGTTTGACTTCCTTGTTGATTGAGGAGTCCGTGTGGCTGTACGGATCGATAGGTGCAATGGGAGCTCGGGACAAGCAGTCGACATTGGAGTTCTCTGTACCCTTTTTGAAGACGATTACATAATTGAATACGGTTAGAAAAGTGGCGTATCGTTGTAAACGGGCGGACGTTATCGGAGGAATTTTCGAATTTTGATGAAAAAATCGAACGAGAGGGCGATTGTCGGTGATCAATGTAAACGGTCGAGCAAAAAGGTACTGGTAGAAATGATCGACGGAGAAAACAATGGCGAGTGCTTCTCGATCGAGTTGGGAATAATTTTTCTCGGCTGGAGTCAGTGCTCTGGAAACGAATGCGATAGGACGTTCTTAATTATCATCGACGATGTGTGACAAAACTCCGGCGATTCCCGTAGGACTGGCGCCACCACAGGCGAGGATTACAGGTAACGGGGTAACTAAGGGTCAAAAGGAGAGTGAAGACTGTATCACTCGATATTTCTTGTTTTAGACGATCGAATGCTTTCGAGCATTGTTGAGTCCAGTTGAATGGAACATTTATCTTTAAAGACGACGCAAGAAGCTTTTACACGTTGCCTAGAAAGCAATGTTGCTATGGTAGAACTGTTGAAATCTATTTGTTGCCTTTCCGCATTGCAATTTTAGAGAATACCGATTTAGCAACATTGGAAATCGACTTCGGAATAATAACCATAGAACTATACTAGAGGAGACCAAGCCATTAAATATGCACTGAAAGAAAATAAACTACGCATTTGAACGTCTGTAAATTAAAATTAAAATTGCCTTTATTGCTATCAAATAATAAATTATATGGAATTGCCAACAGCTTGTTATTCATATCGTTAAGGGAGAGTTCACATATGTAAATAAGGCAGCAGTGAGGATCACGTCTAAACGTGCGGTTTCTTTCGTCTATAGCGGGGGCGTACTATGACTATGAATCCTCACGCCCAAGTAGCCACGAAGAATCAAGCACTAGTAGCTAGAATCTACCCGAGTAATGTGGGAAATCAGCAGCGTGGCTCTTCACGACGATTGAGAGGCGAGGATCGAGGAAAATTCCCGAAGATGAGTGCGAACAATTGATGAGAATGCCATGGATGAAAATGCCGACATGCTGACGTCTAAACCATTCACGACAGGACTAGCGGCTTTCTCGACCACACAACACTCTCATCTGAGACTTCGAGCTAGAATACTTCTCGCTGTGGGCTGATCCTCCACAAGCTGCTGTGCCGGAAGTCAGAATGGCGAAGATCAGCAACGCGAGCTGAGAAAATAAACTTTCGACGTTCTTATCCCATGACAGACATGAATAAAAAAGCTAGCCCGAGGAAAGTAAAAATTCACAATGATAACGGGGTTTGATAATGGTGAAAGCAACACTGCAATCGAATTTGTCGATATAGCAACAGAGTCTGGTGGTGCTTCTATAATAACCTACTAAAGAAATACTCCTAAGCAACGTTGCTTCAAATTCATTGTTTCTAAAATTGCAGAATGCCGAATAGCAACGTTTCTTTGATGGATAGCAACATTGCAATCGAAATTTGATCTCGTGAGAGTGGATAAATGTAGTATGAAACGAGAATAGTATGTGGCCATTTCAAGGAATCTTCGTAGTTCGTCTATTGACCGTGGAGCGGCAAGTTCCTTTATGGCTGCAACTTTTTTTGGGGACTTCGAAATGCTATTGAATTGAACAACGTGGCCCAAGAATGCAATCTTTTCCTGGAAAAATGAACAATTTTTTCGGTTGAGGTGTACATCGAATTTCTGCAGTTGGATAAAGCATGCTTCGAGATTGTCGTAGCATTCCTGTCGAGTCGATCCGTGGACAACAATATCGTCGAAAAAAAATTCTGTTTTAGGGGACGTCGCGAAGAATTTGGTCCATTAACTTTTTGAATTCAGATGGTGCCGTTTTCACTCCAAAGCTGAGTCTTTTCATACGATAAATTCCTCGATGAGTTGTGATAGACTGAATTTCACTGGATTGATCGTCAACGGGGAGATGCAGGTATGCTTTGAAGAGATCCAGTCGACAAAAATAACGGGATTTACGAAGACTGTTGAGGATAGTAGTGATTTTTGGATTGTATAATGGGAACTGACAAGTCGTTCGCTGACTCCGATTTTGTAATCGGCACTGAGGCGAACTCCGCCGTCTGCTTTAGAGATGACAACAAGAGGAGATCCATAGTCACCAGTGTCGGCTTTCGAAATTATGTCTGCTGATTCGAGAGAGTCGAGTTCTTTTTCAACCACGCCAAGGAGAGCATAGGGAACTTCCCGTTCGCGGTGGTAATCTGGGATAGCTCCTTCTCGTAATTTGCGTGAAAGTGTGAAATTAGGAACTCAGCCGATTCGTTCTTCGAAAATACCGGAATATTTAGATGGAAGGTGAACTAAATCTGTTGATTTTTCGATCGCATTAGCTGAATGAACAATAATTCCAGAAAGATCATCAAGCGTTTTGAGGTCGATGCGGAGCCGTCTTATCCAGGCGCGACCTAATATGGCTTCAAAGGAATCATGGAATACGTAAATTGTCTCTTCGACTTCATTGCCTTTGTAAGACGCTCTGACAGTCGCTTTACCGTCAGGTGTGAATATTTCCCGTGTACAAGAACGGAAACGAAGTTTACTCTCTTCAAGTGGAGAGTTTAGTTGCATTCTTTGAAACTGACTTCGAGGAAGAAATGTAAAAGCGGAACATGAGTCGACTTCAAATTAAACTGGATGTCCTTCGATCGTAACTGTGACGTAATATCGGCGAATAATTGAATTTGTATTAGGATCCTGGTTTTGAAGAACGTCGATGATGAGCTGGGTACCATAAGAATAGGATTCATCAGTAGCGGAATCTTCTTTTTCGTCTTTGTTGAATACGGTCGATTTCGGAGTAGGGACCGCAGACAGACTGAAGAAACGTGTCCAGTCTTAATACATTTCAAACACTTTAAGTGCGACAGTTCTTCGCATGATGGTTGCTTGTCCCGCAACGAAGACAAAGGCCGTCAATTCCAAGTTTTCGGAAATCGATTCTGGTTTATGATGGACTAAGAGAAGTTCGAGTTCGAGGTAAACTACGGGTTCGATGAGTGGACGACGACGTTGAACGACGTTCAACGGCGTTGAACTTGATTTATGTCGACGGTTGGGTTTAAGACTTGATTGGAACTTACTGCCATGCGTCGAGAATCGATAGAGGATGTTCCAGTACCAAAGCTTTCGCGACTATGTCGTTGAAGTTCGCGGATTCTGCTTGAAGTATTTTCGCTCGAATGTCCATGTTGTGCAGTCCTCGAATGAACTGTGCGCGGGGAAAAATATCCGCGATCGATGTTTGGCATTCGGATAGGGAAATAAACTCACAATCTGGAATTCTTTCTCGCAAGGAAGCGACGAACTGAGCAATCGATTGTTGCGGTTGTTGCGTCGTGGATAAAAACTCATGTTGAACGACAAGTACATTTTTTTTAGGTGACAAATGGTCTTCGAGAAGTTTTACTAGCACGTCGTAATCGAGTTCGAACAGACTGATTGGAGCTGCGAGCGCCTTAACTGTCTGAAAGTGGCTTGCGCCGATCGAATTAAGAAGAAGTTGCGCATAGTAGCGCTTGTTGTCCGAAATGTTACACTTCATCGAAATGTAATTTTCGAATCACATCCTGTATGACCTGAAGCTTGCAATAATTGTCGAATGGTTTGAATTTTGGAACGAAAACAGTGCTCACTGGTGATGTAAGTCGCTCTGATGCTGATCCACCTAGGCGATTGACAATACTTTAGAACCAAGGTCGTTTGCAATTGCATAAATTGAGTGAACTGCTCTGAATCCATTTTTTTTTCACCTCGTCGGCAATTTGTTGTGGCTCGAGTGGTTTTGGTACTTGATGGAAAAAATCTAC
The DNA here is from genome assembly GCA_038030265.1 of Corythucha ciliata. Lineage (NCBI taxonomy): Eukaryota > Metazoa > Arthropoda > Insecta > Hemiptera > Tingidae > Corythucha > Corythucha ciliata. The sequence goes on along the minus strand of CM075943.1, from coordinate 40,881,429 downwards.
TTGATGGAATGGAAAAAATCAACGCATGACATGACTAAAGGATATCGAGTTACAATTTTAACACGGCGTTATCCCATCACAATTAAAATGGTTGTCACGTGGATACCACCCGTGTTATTTCATGTAACACCCCTTCGTACTTCAGCCCCAGAGTATCTAATGAAGATATTGAAGATAAGAAAGACCTCTCCCACTTATTTGTTTCATTTTTATTCTCGTGACCGCGGTTTCGGCAGCAACGCCATTCTCAAACTAAACAATAAAAACACAACAAGACCACGGATCAAATAAGGTACGGGCGAACAGCAGATAAATCAATGTCTAAAAATCAAAAATCGGGAGAAAAAAAGTTCGTTTCGGCAGCTGGCGGTCGGAAAGAGAGCATTTCATTTCGTATACGGATACCCTAAGCCGTCCCAGAAGTAATAATGTTGAGACCATGATTTGTTTCGTTAAGGTTTGACCCTCCTACGTACTGTTTGCTGCCGGGTTTGTTTAAACTGAACTTAATGGGAATCAAAGGCTACTTCAAAATGAAATCATCGTACCGAATATAATGCTTATGGAATCAACTGAAGATGCGTAGTGATTTTTTTACCAGTTCAAGCCATATTCCCCCCCTCCACCATGACCTATTTGGCCCAAATGCAATACTGACCGGGGTCTTATGACTACTGATTTTTGTGCCAAAGTGCGTTCTGCTAAATTAATTTCTTCGAGAGTTATCGTGCTAACAAGAAAACGGCCATAAGGTTTGCCACCATCACGACCATTCCATCCCATCCCCCACCACGCCATCACGATCATTTCATTTTCAGAATGAAATGCACTAAAACAACTTACCGAGTCAACGATTAAAACAATTTCACATGTAGTTAGATGGGCCGCATATGTGGCCTCCCCACCCCCAAGATTTGAGCACGTTTTCAATTACATGGCCAATGATCAAAAGATTTAATTTGATTTAGGCATCCTTCATTGGTTTCTGGACGCGTGACGCGTAATTTCGTCCGGTAGGAATTTCTATCATAATCAGTGGTTCTCGGTTTGGAGAAAAGTTAGTTTTTTGGCACACATGGCATCGATTCACGTAAGCTGTAATGTCACTCGTTATTCCGGGCCAGAAAACGGTTACCGTTGCTCGTTGAAGTCCTCAGTGACCTTCGTGCAGACGCGACATTATTGACGACGTGATCGAGGGATCACAAGTCTAAACCCTCTTAGAACTATTCCGTCCTGAATCGATAATTAGTCTATTTGTTTGAAGTACGGCTGGATTTCCTCCGGAGCCTCGTGTTCTTTCTTTGGCCAACCGTTACGAATTTGTTCAACTAGTGCTTGCAGCTCCGGATCGTTCGCAGTACACGAAGCTACTTCTTCTGCTGTGGATGTCGAAACTGGTAATTTGATGTTTACTTTCATATCTTCACATTCGGGCTTATCTGATTCTTGATTAATACAGTCCCTATACTTGGAGCATCAGCGATATGTAGTTCGGACCTTCTCTTGTCCGCTATTGTAGGAGAATACACGCTGACATAAAAATAAAAATATTTTTAGTCTTGAAGGAGCTTGCACGATGTTCTTGTTCAGAAGAGTTTGAAGAGGTTTATGATCAGTCTCTATGGTCAACCGTCTCCCATCAATATAGTTGTGGAATTTCTGGCATGCAAATTGTAGTGCTAAGGCTTCTTTTTCAATTTGTAGGCAAAGTCGTGGAGATTTGGTTAAAGATTTTGACGCATATGTGACAGACCTTCCTTTCTGGAGTAGGACTCTTCCCAGAGCTGTACTGCTCGCGTCGACTGATTGCGTCACGTCATAAAGTGCTAGAACTGGAGGATTTTTTAGTGCTCTTTTCAGACTCTCGAATGCATTCTGCTGAGGACTGTCCCAGTAACATTGGACCTCTTTTCTAAGAAGCTCGCGCAGTGGTGCGGCTATAGTGCCTAAGTCACTAATGAATTTCGGAAGATTTGTTATTATTCCTAAAAATTTCTGAAGTTCGGACCTACTTGATGGTGTTTGCAGTCGTCTTATTTATTTTACTTTTTCTGGATCTGGTTTGATTCCCTCGGCTGTTATATCATGACCAAGAAATTTCTCGTTGAACCAGTGCTTCCACTCCGCAATGTTAAATTTCCCTCTCCCAAACCCTAAATTTCCCTTATTTCCCTCCTGCATAAGCTGTAATTTCCCTCTCTTTCCCCCCTGTTTCATTGAAAAGTACCTCTCAATTTCTTAGCAAAAATCCTTTGAAAAGAAAGAAGGTTGCTTAATTTGTTGCTCCAACGGACATTTTAATTATGAAAAATACAAGAAATTGAAAAATTATGAAAACAAAGAATCCGAAGGGGCCGATTTTTCTTAGCTCCTCGCAATTGATTGAAAATATTGACAGCTTATTGCCATTTAAAATATCAAATTGAGCTAATTTTTTATTTTTTCATCCCCAGCTTTACGCATAAAAGCCCCACTTGCCGTCAGTATTTTGGGTTAAGGGGGGCGAAAATTAAGGCTCTCCCCCCCACCCTTTCCCGCCATACCCTTCACTACCATCCCATCCTTAGTTTTCATTGATAGAAAGGTGAAGTGTAGTGTAGTTCTCAATTTTAAGTAAATAGAGGAGACATGGTATTGTATGGAGGTGCTCAATAGTCTTGAATTTTCAGCATTTTGGGAATGATTTGAATGTGTTATACATACAACGGCCTGATTCTTGATAGGTTTTTGACTAATAATTTTTTTTTTTATCCTACATGATGCTAAAACCGAATTTTACAGCCGCGAATGAGTCCAAAAGTGTCTTTTTTCATGCCTAGGAGCCAAAGTATTTTTCACACGACCGAAAGTAGTCATTTTCTCTACCCAAAAGTGACTGGGAAATTGACCAGTGCACAGTGACATTCGAGAAAATTTCTGTACTGATTCAGAGAATATTTTCCGTCCTAGTACGGAAAGTAAATGAATTCGGGTTATAACCTCGTTTAAGGTCTTCTTGAACTAACACACGAGAAGTCAGTGGTCAGTTTGTCAAAGTCCTTCACAACAAAAACCAGGAATTCCAATCGAGGATGGAAGGTGGATAGTATTTTATAGAAAACTTCAATCAATTTATTTTCTTACCAAGGGGAATGAAACACTGCTGGATATGCACAAAAATACTTGACTCAAACACCGGCTCTCTCACCTCTCTTGTTCCAATTCCACACAAGAAACCAAACCTTCCTGGTTTTTATAACCTCGTTCGGAAGTTCAGGAAGTTGCAGCTTCACGTTAAATTTAATCACAATGTTTTAAATAATTTTATCATTTCCTTGCTGTCGCATGAAAAAAGTCGTATGTTCATCACTTGTAGGAAGAGGATTTACCTATTCGTTTTTTTAAGCGGGCTCGGCCTCCGCCTCGCCCGCCAAATGGAAAAACCTCGCAGGTAATAACCACTTTCCTGGAATTGTAATGTAATATACTATTACCGCCGCAAATTTTACGGCGTTTTAGACCCTAGGCTCTAAAGTAATTTTTTCGGACTGTGCTTCATACACTTGCGTTGAAGCGCTCTACATTTTACGAATTAAAAAACTTGAAACAACTGAGTAAAAATATCAGCGGTTCAGTTAGTGAACCTATAGTTACACGCAGGTACTGACAACATGCGCCACATGTGATCCTTTAGAGTGGGAAGGGTTTGTGATTGGCTGGTGAGCGTTAACCTATACGACCGCAGCAGTGATTGAGAGATATCAAATCCACTTGATCCGCCAATTGACCAAACATGGCGGCATATGAGAGATTCCAAATCTATTTGATCCACATTTGCAGGGGAGACAAAATATGGCGACTGTCAGTACTCGTTGGAACTTATAGAGCCTTAGTTCAGTGACATTATCTAAACATGGAATAACTTTTTCGAATTGCCATCAAATTTCAAATCTTATTCTGCTTTCAATATCGATGCTCTAAGAAGCCCTAAGCCCTAGAATAAAAAGTAGTATGTACACCACGAAGCTAAAGTGTATTTTCAAGCCTCGAGGAGTGGCCGAACGAGGCGAGTCCGGCCATCTCTCTTCTCGTCTCGAAAAGACGCACTTTAGCTCCTGCGTATACTTATAGCTATACATGCTATGCTACACATATAGTCCAGGAGCAGATTCAAGAAAATTAGCAAAATCGTGCACTTTTGAGTCGAGCTTTCAAACTTTGCAGGTGTGTTCTAGATGGCTGATGAGTTGATTTTAAGATTGGAGGCAATCGCGACCTCGCATAGGACGGCTGTTATTCAAGATAGCCGTTGAAAATTTTAGTATTTCCACCGTTTCAGCGCTTTCTTCAAACTCATTCCGGGTTGAAGCGCTGTTAAGAACTACATTAGACTGCTCTGAGTTCGAAAAAAAAACATTGGAGCGATCAATTAATACCGCACGTGGATCATGCAGCAGCTTCTTTTACGCGTCTTTACATAAAAACATGATTTTTTATCCTACTCGATGTGAAAACGCGTGCTTTCATGACTCGCTACTGTCCTATGCGATGTCGCGATTGCCTCCAATCTTAAAATCAACTCATCAGCCATCTAGAACACGCCTGCAAAGTTTGAAGCTTGACTCAAAAGTGCACGATTTTCGAACCTGCTCCTGGACTAATATAGGTTTCTTAGTTCAAAACATTCAAATACATTTACGTAGCAAAGTGTGGGATCGCAGACAGGGGCGTAACTAGAAATCTTTCCGGAGGCAGCGATTCCGGTAGCCCGGAGACAGCGATTCCGGCTGTGTGCTCGTGGGGGAAGGGAGATGTAATAAATGTCCTTCATATTGCTTACATTTGGGCTGAAACCCTCTCCAGGGAGGGGGGCCGATAGGTGGATCGCCCCCGTTTGTCAGATGGCAGGGGTAAAGTGTAGAAGAAGAATCAATAATATGCCTAACAAAAATTCTGCAGAAAAGTGAAAGGTGGGGGGGGGGCAAATTTTCTAGGCATTGGTATTTTTCATCTTCTCGTAAATGATCCAGGATTTTCGATCTGAGAGACGGTCGCTTGGTCCTCGAATAAGAAGCGAAAAGGATAGAATAAGAAGCTTGGGTGCAGTCTGCGGGGTAGAATAAGATTGGCATTAAAGCCTGGGGGGCGACGCCCCCTCAGGCTAAATTCCGGAGGGGCGGCCGCCCTTCCTGCCCCCCGGTTCCGCCGCCACTGCTGGACGTAGATTCACCGGACAAACTAGTACGAATGCCTGTATTTATGTTTCCCAGCGCACTGAATACACTTTCTATACCACTGCGTTCTAATAAGGCATGGCAAAAAAAGACATCGAAATTGTGAGGTTGGAAAATTTCTGCTGGCCTAACTCATTTCCATGTTTACATACATTAAGTACCTACATTATGTATTTTAAGGGATCGAATTTGGATTCTTGGACATTATCAATATTGCAAACTAAATTGTGAGACCACCACGCCCTATCAGGGCCGGAAATACTTTTTATGTAGAACCAGTATGTAAACTGGTGCTTACCCCCTTCAAATCATGCTGTAGTGATTGAAATGCACTACCCAGGAAGTAAGATTCGTTATTCCCTAAGCAAATAAAGCACGGTTACCAATTGTTTTCCAGAAATATCGGCTTATTGGAGCTCCTAAATTCGAGCTGCTAAACTTATCTTTCGGAAAATAAACCCTCCAATATACATCCTTGATACATAATATGCTATCGTGTACTATATTATGATTACATTTCCGAAAAATAAGCATTAAGTCCATCCCAAATTTCAAATTTCCTGAAAGAAATACAAACAAAAAAAATACAAAATTCCCATTTCTCCCTTTATTTCCCCCTTTTAAAAAATCCCCTTTTTTTCTTTCTCAAATGCAAAATTTCCCAAAAAAGGAAAATTTCTCTCAAAGTGGAAGCCCTGCGTTGAACTCACATTTGTCACCATTAAGTTTCAGACCTGGCTGTCTTAAAGGCGTATCAAAACTTGATTTGTGAGGTCTTTTAGTCTATCTTCATTAGGAGCGTGTAGCAAGATGTCGTCCATCGAGATTTCAACGTTCGTTATTGTCTTCAAACAATCGATAAATTGCTTCTTGGAATACGTCGGGCGCTGAGGCAATTCCAAAGGGCATTTTTAGGTAGGTATATCTGGCCAAGGAGTAGCAAAATGTTAGCATTTTCGAAGTTTTTGAAGTCAGTTTAATTTGCCAGAACCCCCGCCTACAGTCGAGTTTGGTGAAAACAGTCGATCCATTCAATCGTGCTGCAATATCTTCTATGGTTTTCAGAGGATAATGTCTTCGAAGGATGTGTTAGTTGATTGCTGAGTGTTCAATGCAAACATGGCGTTTATCTTTCTGAACGACTGTTACTATCGGGCTGACTGCAGAGGGGGGGGGGTTCAGAAACGGGATTCATGATTCCTTGCCTGGTCATTTCATCAAGTTCTGCCTTAATCTTGTCTCGAATGCTATGAGTACATGCCTTGGAGGGTGAATGATAAGATTCGATCCGGGTTTCAAGTCGATATCGTACTCGAGTCGTTTTAAACATCCTATCTCATCGAACACGCCGTCAAATCGAACACGTCGTATTGGACACGCTGCTTCAACACGTTTGATCAAACCTTGTTCAACATACGTGTTTTTACCTAGAATGGCACTCACGTTTTCCTTAACATTGAAAAAATTTATCAAAGCACTTCATCCCTATCCAATCCTATTTGGGCGCAGGCATGCAAAACAAAAGGCGTTTTTTGTTAGGAGAAAATATAGTCAATTTCCGGAATCGGTAATCATAGTTAAAATTCAACAAATTTAATTAAGAATTTGGAAAATTAATTTAATTTAGAAAATTTAATGGAATATTCAACACAAAATTGCTCAGAGCAATTGTATAGTATATTTTCTGTAGCTAAATTACCAGTTTTCATTTAGAAAACTTGAGTTCTGAGGGCGGCATTTACAGATTTTCGTTGCTATAAAAAGTTGAATGGTTTATAGTTCAAGTTCTGAGTTTCTTTTGAGTAACGATCTTTCTTTTGTAGTGAATAGTGACCCTCGTGAGGCTGATGTACTTGGTTGCCTTGTCGGGTGCTTGAAAATTTAATAGTCTGGTGGTAACCGCCCTCCCCACCACATTGTCCACTCCTCCGTATTTCTTTTCTAAAATTTTCCATAATTCCTACAATGAAATCGATTGTCTCTCCCCGTCCCTGCTCTTCTGTCCACTTTAAAAATTGGAATTATCCAGAACTATGATGTCGTGCGTCTTCTTATACAATCGCTGATGCCATAAATAATAAACGGGGACATTAGAAATTTTGGATTATTAATGAATTCTATTCTCAAAGCTGGCATGCTATATTCTTGTATGGTACCATGGTCGCAACCGATTGACTAGTTTTTGCCTAACGAGTTCCCAATAAGTTGGTACCTCGCGCGTAGGTATTTCATAAGTCACAGATAGTTACTGAGAGCGCAGGGAGTAAAAATGAGTGGAAAAGGTGACAGCGGAAGGGGTGCAGATGATGTTCAACGCAAACAGGAAAAGGTAGGAAGGTAGTTGAAACAATTACTGATGTCACCGGAAAGTAATGGCGCTTGAAAAATTGCAAGGCAAGTGCTGAAAGGTCTAACGAAAACAATTTTTTTTTTTTTCTGCGTCCAAAAGCCTTGATCTTGCGTAATGTCAAGTCCAAAAATCACATTTCGGTACTGATCCTTGCAGACTGCGTTAACGATGCAATTTTGTTATTTTCAACAGAACGAACAATCGCTTCGTAGAGGCTTTAATGAAAATTACGGCATTTTGTATTTTCTGGGCGCCTGTTACCCGACAGGTATAGACGACTCTGCACTCACTAAAGAATTTAAGCAAGTTTAAAAATCTGTTGTCCCACGTCTCCCCCGCCCCCACCCACCATAGGAACCGCTTCAAAAGTCAATATTCTCATCTACTACATCCTTTCGACTGTTGAAACCGTTTTCCTGAGCGTCACCGTGATCGTGTCATCGGACGACATCGGCCTCCGTTTTGAGTCAGCTCATTGGACCATGCTTCTGTCCACAGCGATGTCCGTTTCTATTATAGTCGTTCGCCATAAGAAATGTCTCGACGGGATTTTCATCGATATGGGTCGGCGATTTCACGACTACGGTTCGACTCTCGATGAAGAAACTAGACGGGAAATAAAAATTTTGACCCGGAAGTCGGAATCAAGAATAAATTTCATTGTCAAGTGTGTTTAACTCTTTGATGATTTTGTGAATGACTTGTGGGGGGGGGGGGGTTCTCGTAATAGTATTGATGTTGGAATGTTTAAAACAGAGGGTTCATCAGCACTATCGCCATTACTGCAGGGGTTCTAATAATCGCCAGATCAACCTACGATGTAATGTCGGGTCGATTGCAGGAACCGAGAAGAGGCAAACTAATTTGTTTAAATCCGGTTTATTTATTTAATTCACACATTTTTGTCACGGCAGAAAACGGCGTAGTTACATTTATTCCAGTTACTACATGGTTCCCGTTTGACATCGTCGGAAGTTTCAAAATGATAATAATGCTGATAGAGTACTACATAATAACAATATCGGCCGTCCTTTTTTTGGCCTTAGACCTCGGATTTGCCATTCACGCTCACGCCGCCCATACTCAGTTTCAGGTTTTTTTTTTTTTTTTTTTTTTTTTTTTTCAATTCACTTGGCGCAGTCCTTACTCCTCGTCGGTTACCTCGGGCAGGTTCTGGCGATAACTTTGAAAAATTTCCACCGAAGGGCAAAACATCTTCTTCTCAGCCAACACCATTTGAAGTCTAGCAGCTGTAGTGATGATGACTACAGAAATTCTCCTACATTTCACGCCTGTATACGAACCTGTGTTACTGAGTCCGTTAAGCACCACCAACTTATGATCAGGTCCCCCCCTCCCTTCAATTTTGATGACCTACTTCAGCAATCTTATTTAATCGATTTACAGATTTTGTCACAATCTTTATACATACAGCTATATGTTGGTTATGATCAAGATATATTCCAGTACACTACTCATTTGCCTCTCAGCTTACGTGTTTAACGCGGTGAGTGTTTTCTTGTATAAACGCTGAACTTTCTCAACTATTTATTGTTAACTGACTGGTTTTTGTATTCAAGGACGTTTCTGCTGTGGTTAAATTCTCCTTTTTCTGTTTTCTGGGCACCGAAGTTGTGTTTTGTTTCTTCTACTGTTGGTACAGTCAGAAGATACTCGATACTGTAAGGACGAAAACACAAAGAGAAACAAAGGGAGAATAATAAACTCCAATTGATCATTTGTTTTAGCACAAAACAATCACTTTCAACTTGTACTCGTCCGACTGGATTGATTTCAGTAAAGTTATATGCCCCTACTGGCTTATTATTCAGGCGAGATGCAACGTTGACCTCGCCATATCCGCTGGAGGCGTACAAACAGTGTCTCTGGGTGTTTTCATTGACGTCTGTCCCCCCTGCCCCTCCCTGCTTTTTCGTGTATTCGGACGGTCTAACTAAAGAGGTCATTTTGTGTGCTTGATTCAGGTTGTTCGTTACGCGTTCTCATTCTTCAGTGTGCTGCAAACTGGCGCTTTTAAAGGGACACCTTCGGTCGACTAAAGAGCGTCGGCGATTTTGTAGTTTGAGCATTTTAATGAATGAGAAGAAGAAGTAGCTTGTTGTTATTTGACGAAATTATTATTCATAGTTACGATGAATAAATACTGATGTAGGTGATTAGAACAACTTTTGTTCCCCTTCATTCCACGTCTACTCACCGTGTACCTCAAATAAAATATGCCGGATTAAAGGGGGCTAGGACTGAATTTTATTGATCGATATTTTCATTTTCCTTGAGTTGTTTGGTATTCCTCGAACTTCGTGGCCCTATGATAAGACAAAATTTTCCAAATGTAGACAACGGTGACCTCAGAGACGCCCGAGTCCTTCCTGAAGGACATCAGTCTCGACCTTGGAGCTGGGTTCCCTCAAGGAGAGAAGTCCTCCTTGGACTTCGGGGATGTCGGTTGCGTGGCCACGATTGGCGGGAAAATTTATACGGCGCCTGAAAACTGGACTTCGTCACAGGAGTCGACGGCAAAGAATTCATCAACGGAGTAAAACGCGTTGCCATTAAAAAGTTCTTCAGCCACTTTTTGAACGCTCGCACTCTCAGAAGCGTCGCTCTTTTCGGCAGTTTGTTGTGCAATTTTGCATTTTTCGGTGAAGCAGTACGAAAATTCGGTGCCCTTTTGTTTTAGAGAACAACGAGAGCTTCAGGTTCCTGTTAAGCCGCGTTGGATGTATGGTCAGAAATGTGGTGATTTAGCCTCTATAAAATTAACTTACCGGCCAGGACTACGGAGATTTTACCATAGAGATTTATTTTTCGGCCAAAAGAGTTGCATTGATTTGAAGTCCACAAAATAAAATACTTGACTCTATTAGCAACATTTTTAACGCATGCCTGCTCTAGAAACATCCCCTCTGGCAACTCACTATCAATCAATGTAGTAATGCCATTAATTAATTTGTGGCTAAAATTCAGAAAAACTGCAACTGCATGGATATAAGTATAAACACACCGTTGGTTCGTGGCTAGAACTGAGAAGAAGCGCTATTAAATTAGTTTTTTGGAAAAGAACAAGGGGAACGACATTTCTTGGCTTTTTCACCGAATTTTTCGTGATAAAAACAAAAAGAGGAGGAAGGTCGATCTGAGGGACTGCGTTGTTTTGGTGAGTTCCGACGATTGCGAGGGGGAGAAGTAGAGCGACCTTGCTCGAGACGAGCGAGACGCTTGGAAAGGTCTTAGGCCCCTTTCAGACGGATGCACGTGAGCGCGCTCACGAGAGCTGGAGCGGTTAGCTTTACACAAGATACAATGGGGGCTTTCAGACGGGAGCTCTGAGAGCCGGCTCACCGGCTCACGAGCCGTACAGCGGCTCTCCCCTCCGACCGCCGGCGGTTGGGTTTACAAAGAAGTCTGTGGAGCCATTCACACGAGCTCAAACCTGAGCTCGCTCTTTCTCTTTTCACTTTTGCTTTCTTGAATTTGATAATTTTTTGGATTTTTTACTTATTGTTTATTGTTAGTATTAAGGAAAACTTTGTACTCATTAAATTTTGCCAAACTTACCTGAGTGTTATAGCGATCCTTTCCTCCACTGAAATGCACTTCCTCATATTTCGCTCACTCGGAAGAATACTGGTACAACTCAAAAAAGTTTTTCTGGCCATTCCAGTTTGGATTAATTTAATTTTATTTAATCCAACTGTTTAGGTCAGAAAAACGTTTTTGAGTTGTACCTAATATTCTTCCGAGTGAGCGATTTGTATCTATAAAATAGAAGTGGCGCTTCTAAAAGGCAATCGCTCTGTTTACTTCCATTACCAGTGAACTGAGCTACTCTCTACACTGTCATATGGCTGGAAGTAATCGTAAAAAGGAGGGGCGTCTTGAGCGAGCTCATGAGCCGAGCTTTTTCACACTGAGCCAGTTCAAGCGGCTCTCGTGAGCGCGCTCACGTGCACCCGTCTGAATGGGCCCTACTACTACATCAAGTACTTGTGTAAGGTCGGAGTTCGAGCGTGAGTTCTGTGAAGGGCGAGACATCGAAAATATGTTTTGGCGTTGGTCCGGTGTTTCCAGTATTTTGTCCGCGAGCTTGGCTAAATTAGGAAGCGGTTCTGAACAAACGGCGAGAATACAGACTGAACTGGGACTGGAAGTCGCTGAAGCCACAGAATTTTCAGAGCTTCGTCTGTGAGTTGGTTGTATGCGAGTTCTTTCATCTTGGACCAAAGCTGTGACGATTTATCGTCGGTGAGCTCTGTTTCAGTGAGCAGTTTTGTCAGCTTCCGTTGTTCACTGTCGGTGAAAGTCGAAATCAATTTAGTTTTGACTGTGTCGTACTTGTTGTTGACCGGTGGATTGGAAATTATGTCGCTGATGTAATCGAGAAAATCCGATTCGAGAGACGAGATCACGTAATTGTATTTAGTGACATCGCGTGTAATGCGATTGAGATCGAATTGTGCTTCAAGTTGCTCGAACCACAAGTCGGGTCTTCGGTACCAGAAAGGAGGTATGCGGACGGAAACGGACTCGACTTGTTGCGAAGCTGGGACGCAGGCTGGTTGTTTGCGATCGACATTTTTGCGCGGATCACGTCGGGGTCACCAGATGTAAGTTCGTTAAACGCTACGAATTACATGAATCAGATAGGAACACCAAAAAGAATATATTTAGCAACTGATAACAAACCTGGAGGCCTATTCTCTAACTCCGAAGCAATAACTTTTTCGCAGTCCTATGTTTATTTCTTTAAGTTTCTTCAAACAAATGAATGAAATAGACACAAGGCTGGCGAAAAAAATATTGCTTGTTGTTAGAGAATAGGCCCCCAGGGCTCTTTTTATAATTAAAATAATCTGTAGCATCCCCTTCATAATTGATTATTTTAATTATAAAAAAAAGAGCCCTGGTTTGTTATCAGTCGCTAAATATATTCTTTTTGGTGTTCCTATCTGATTCATGTAATTCGTAGAGTTTAATGAACTTACAAATCTGTAGCTAAAAGTAAAACATAATTGTTAATGCGGTGCTAAAATGTAAAAAAATGCTAATTTGCGGCTTGAAAAATGCGTTTTTAGCTTGCATAATAATTAGAAGAAAGTCTAATTTGCAGCTCAATTTGAGAAAAAGTGCAGATTCGCTACTAAAAATTTTAAAAATCGCCACTTTGCAGCTAAAATTACGGAAAACGCTAATTCGTAGGGTTTGAAACGCTACTATGCTGCTAAAATTAAGAAACATAAAAAAAGCGAAAAATCGAGGGTTGCAAAAAACCATGAAACTAGCGATTTTTCCGCCTAAACTCGCAATTTTTAGCAAACTCAGACCCTAAACTTACAATTTCGCAGATATTTAACTTCCATTACGTAACATTCAGGCTATTCATCAAGCTTTAGGCGCTACCGGATTCGATCTAGCTATAGGTTTTGTCCCTTGTCCTGTGCAGCCGTCTATACTTGGACTCCACGCCCGCTATAAAAAGGGGAGTGGGGGCTCATGCTTGCCATTTCGCGAAAGTAAAGACCGGAAACGTGCTATTTAGCTGATATTTGGACACGAAATTTGCAAATTTGTAGATTTTTATCTTCGAATGTTGCAATTCCTAAATGACTTGGCTCCAACGTTGTAATTCAGCGGCTTTTTATCCATAGAATTTGTTTATTGAACGACTCGTCTGTCATTCAAATAACACGCTCAACACTGCTGAGCTTGGGCATTTGCTGTGGTTGGAACTTTTTTGTTTGGACACTTTTTTGTGGTTGGACCTCTGCTGTGGATGGAGCTTTACTGTGGCTTGGAACTTTGAAGTGGGTGGAGGTTCCAGCTGTGGTTAGAGCTTTTTGCAGTCGGAGCTTTGCTGTGGTTGAGCGTTTGCTGTGTTTCAACCTTTGCCGTAATTTGACCCTTGTTGTGGTTGGAGGGTTTTTGTGTTTGGACCCTTTTTTGTGGTTCGGCCATGGCTGTGGTCGGACCTTTGCTGTGGTTTGGCCTTTGCTGTGGTTGGAGCTTTACTGTGGTTAGGAACTTCACTGTGGTTGGAGGTTCCTACTGTCAGAGCTTTTCGCAATTTGATATTTGCTGTGGTTGACCTTTGCTGTGGATGAACATTTGCTCTGGTAGGACCCTTGCTGCGGCAGCGTCCGTGCTGTGGTTTAACCTTTGCTGTGGTTTGGAACTTTGCTATGGTCGAGTTGGTTCCAAAGTATGGTTAGAGCTTTTTGCAGTTGGTCAGTCCTCTGCTTTGGTTTCACCTTTTTTGTGTTAGGGGTTTTTTTTTTGGTTGGGTCGTGACTAGGGTTTGACCTTTGCTGTGGTTGGACTGCAATCGTGAAAAAAATCGATGAAACTAATGTATGGCTCT